>JAUTXW010003871.1:0-330000 GCA_030620095.1 Kuschelorhynchus macadamiae | reverse complement strand
TTAGAAAGTCTCCGATTTCACCACCTTCGCAGTTTTCCTGGTTTTGAAAGCCAACTTTTTTCCTATGTTTGGGATACAAAGTACGAAAGTTTTCATGCGTGAAATAGTTTTAACAAAGTCCTTATTTGATCTTTCTGGAACCATGTCTATTTGCATACATTTGAAAAGTTATTTTTATACTTCAATCCTATTTCTGTAATTGAATATTGAACCTGCCAATTACTCATTATTCTCATAATTTGCCAGATTAACAACATCTGTAATCTGTATGTGGGAATTTAAAGTTTAAAGACGAGCCATTGGCAATGGCTTCTTTGGCTGCTTGGTATACAAGCTCATTTTCAGGAATACCTCCATATGCCTTAACCCAGACAAAATAAACATGGTGCTTGTTATATCTTTTAGCTCAATGCAGGTATTTACTATTAATAATCGGTAATCAGATAATTGGCAGGTGGAACAACCAGACAATCAGATAACTATCAGAAAATATAACAGATCCATAAAAAATGCTAGAGTAGTCCATAATCGACCGAACGAAGGGTTTGTAAAACAAAAGGCATATGTTAAGATCCGCTCACTTTTTGTGTCTAAAGACTCTGATTACATTCAATCCATTTTCTGTTATTTTTATAAGCTGTTGTATTTGGCCAAAAGGCTCTTGCAGATTTTGTTGGCATATTTCAGGAGATTTGTGTATAAATACATATATTATCAGCAAACTGAAAAAAAATTACATTATCGTTATTAAAAATTTGTTCAAGGTCATATGTATATAATATGTACAGAAGTGGGCTTGGTATACTGCCTTGAGGAGGTCAAATTTTTGTTGCTCTTGTTTTAGATAATCCTTTATTTGTTCGCATTAATATCTGTCGGCTGTTATAGATGTTGTATAATTTCTTTACTATTTAACAAGAATATTGCATATAACGTTATCGTACGCCCCTTAAATATCTAAAAACATAACCTAAGTGGACTGATTCTTTGTAAAACCTAACTGAACATCTGTTACCAAATTAGTAATAACTTCTTGAGTAGACGTTCCTCTTCTAAATCTATAATGCGTCTTGGGAGAGGGTTTTTCATCATCCCAAATTGCAATCTACTTTTAACAATTTTCTGATATGTTTTAAGAATACAATGTTCTAAGGCAATAGGTCTGTAGGATGTCGAAAGAGCCATTCCTTTGGGATAAGATGATTACCTTCAAGTATGTCATTAAATATTTGGAGCAACAGTCTGTTGGCGACGTCTGGGAGGTTATATAACATGAAGTAATGAAGTTGAACCAAGCCAGGTGCAGAGTTATTATTATTTTTTAAGTCCTTCGTAAGTTCGTTTAAGCTAAAAGGTTTCTCCAAAAAATCATTTTTATTGATATTTTGACAAAGCTTATTGATTGGAAACTTGCATACGGTGGGGCTAATTTGTCGAGGAAGTCTTCAACCCATGGGTCATCTGACAAAATTGAAAGTCTTTTCTTTCTTTCGATTCTTAAAGCTATTTACTTTAGTCCAAACGATTTTCATAGATGTATTTTGGTTTAACGATAAACAATTTTCTTTCTTAACGTCTTTATTTGTTTTTTTTTTTGCTGTGAAATATTTGGTACTGTTTTTCTAAAACGTTATTTAACATTTTAGTAAATTGGTCGTAATTTTTTTTCCCCCGAAAAATTTAAAATTGCTTTAAGAAAAAATAATTCTCAATTGGTTTTTTTTAAGTGCCACTTAGTAGTAGTAGCAAGGATGTTAGCTGACATACAATAATAATTGATGAAAAATAGTAACTAATCTTCTAAAATCTTTCATTCCAATATGTCTTGCAGGCATGGGGCTGTTAAGGATTGCAGAGTTAAGGTCGCCCAATGAACTAATCCACGTAAATGAGCCGTTATTGAGAAATATTTAAGTACTGTCATTAATTGCCTTCCGTGACAGCTACATGATGTGTATTAAAATTTCCACATATTAAAAAATCTATTCCAGCTTATAATTTGGATTGTGATTTTATATACAGAGAAATAAGAAACAAAAATGCACCATTATTTAATGGCCTTAACAGCTACATACATAATATTATCAAAGTATGGTTCTGTAGTCTCCAAAAATTAGTTATTCTTTCTTAGCAAAATCGCAACACCACTTCTTTCTTATTTTACCTAAGCAGAACAATGTTATATGAAAAAACGATGGTGGTCATTCCTCAACTAAAACAAGCCGGGGTCAAAATAAACTTGCTTTGGGATCTACGTGTGAGGGGTACATGTGGGGCTCCACCATTTCTTTTGGAAACATCTGTAGCTTCGGTAAAAATCTTAAATCTGCTCACCACTGTCTCCAATTCTACAAGCCTTTTATTATCTTCTTACGCAGAACCGAAATAAGCCGTAAAAAAGCAGTCGACCTTTGCTTTCCTGGATATGAATTTCTTTCATTATTCCGAAACGTTGACATTTGCGCCTAAATTCGTAGTAATCTATGATGTCCGAGACTTACCAATCTTAAATCGAAAATATTTGATATCTTGTGCCACAAACTAGTCCTTAAAACTTTCATTAAATTCATGTTGTACCTACCGCTCTTCCGCAGATAATTCTTCCAACCAGCCCTTTGAGTTTCAACTAAAGTAGATTTTCTAATCTCTGAATTCCCTTCTTCGTAAATCATTATCTTGGGAAACAACGATCATAATAAACAATGGTTAGGGTCTACTAAACCGGATCCGCAAGTGAGCAGCAGCGGTCTTTGCAATCAGCCAATCTCTTAATAACCTTATCAAAGTCTACCTACCGGCCAAGCATTGTCATATATAGCCAAAGCCCATTAAACCTCTTTCGCACCGTTTTCCCAGAGGCTTATCAGTATTCCATTTCCGCTTCCTCTGACCACGGTCTAATTCCTCTTTCTTGTCCTACTTAACAGGAAGTTGTATAATTCATACCACTTAAAACTATTTGGTACTATTATTCCGGGTTGGCTTGCGGGATTTCTATTCTTTTCTTGGAATTTTAATTTATTCACATATTCCTGACGTATTCCAACTAGGTATAAAAATTTTTATTTCACATTCTATTATGATTTAACCTCCCAACAATAAGCCTTGGCTTTCAAAATCCTGCGATAACAGTAAAAGTTTCCTTAATAATCCTACTCCAGAAAATCGACACGCAAAAATCTAGACACGAAATCATTACGGTTGCATAATTTTTTATGCAAAAATTACTTCAACGGAGGAGTATCTCAATATTTACCTTGAAAGGTATAAAGTTATCCATGACAGACAATACAGCTTCCTATATCAAAAGTTCACAGCAGATTCTCTTACTTTCGGAACTCACATCTGGAACCAATTCCATCGAATTCCACGGAGAAACACAAATTATTGGCCTCCACATGTTCAAAGCATTCGAACAAGTCTGGCACTTCATAACAAACATCCTGTCTATGGTCTTCCTCCTGGAAGCCCACGTACTGCTGGAAGCACAACGTAATTAGCGCTCTCATTAGGTACAGGGTGTACAACAAGTTCCGCGTACTGCCTTTTTAGATAATGCGTTAACCCTTATTTATAGTTGTCAACCGTGGCCGTCGAGTGCTCCTGACACCTGAAGTCTATTATGGGAACCTTACTTTATGAATGAACCTAGAAATTAGGTGGGGAGAAGCGGGAGCGATTGAAGTAGGTGTACATTGGTTTAAATAATTGATAACTAGTAACTATGTTTACTTATTTTTCTTTTTAATGTCAGTTTTAAATTATGAGCACTGAATTTCGATTGCATTCATTCACACACATTCGAGTAGATTAAAAACAAATCTTAATAAGATGAGGAATATAAACTTGTGGTATAAGCGTTATTTATATTTTATAGTTTCTGAAAAATTAGATATTTACAATTACATCCTAAAAGCTAGTTTTTAAGATAAAAATGAAATTATAAAATTTTCTATTATAACTATACAAATTAAATTTGGTTTAGTTTGGAATACCTATCCAGAAAAAATAAAGTGAATAACTTATGTTCAACATCATCGTACTGTAAAGTAAAGTTAGCGCCACATAATCTAGAAATGTTTAAAAATGATGTACTTTGTTTATTAGTTGTAGATTGCTACACAATTAACAGAGAGATTTACTTAAAACTGTAGAATTCTAAAACTAGGGCTAAATTCATCGCAACGATTTCAAATAAAAGTAAACAGGTGGTATTTAAACATAACGAACCACGATTTCACGCCACTAATATTTTAAACATTTAAATAGTTCCGGCGTATCTCTTATTTAACTTTTATAAATAGATGTTAGACACTTATTGTCGGAACAAAATGGTGCCTTAATAAAATATTAAAAATCAGCCTGAAAAAACTGCTTAATGGTTTGATTTCAAATTGTTTGCTATAACTAATATAGGGTATAGGGAATAACAAGTAAAACTGTGTTACTAATTCAAGATGGCGAAATAAAATGGCGGCCAAATAAACTGTTTGTAATCGTGAAAAAACCACCCTCTCCGACCTGATAACATTAAAAATCCAATATGGTGGAACAATGTTAAAAAAAATTGTTAGAGTGGTGTATTATATATTATTATATAATAAAAAAATTTAAATTGTCGACGTTTCGCAAAAATGCATTCTCAGGAAACATATATAGATTTTATATCCTGCGCGAAACCCATATTATCAGTCTTTAACTATTCCGTTGGTCCGCAGATATTTCCCATATATTAAGTTTCTAAACGATTTTCGTTAAAGACCCTCTTGTTGTTATATTAGAGTGGTGTATCATTTGGGGTTAGGATTAAGTAAAAAAAAACAAAAGTCTTTTTTGCGACCTCAGGACATGTATATATAGATTTTGAATCCTGCATGAGACCCATATTATCAGTCTTTACCTGCTCCGCTAGTCCGCAGATATTTCTCAGCTATTAAGTTTTTAAATGGTTTTCGTTAACGAACCTCTTGTTATGTTAGAGTGGTGTATTATTTGGGGTTAGGAAATATCTACTCGCTAACGGTAATTTTTTTTTTGTTTCTGGTCTTACAAACTATGTGTTTTAGCCACGAAATAAATAAATATTTAGTGAAAGCATGTAGCTTTCAATAATTTGAAAAGAAGGTAAAATTAAATTGCACGTTTTAATTCAAACCTAGCCACATATAGACGGGGACACACATCTCACGTCCAGGGGTCTGTCAGGACGACTTTAAACAAGACAAACAATGGAAGACCTCTAAAAAAGGAAACATACATTAGGAAAGGTTTAGGATATAATATCTATTTTAGTAGCATAAAGTTATAAATGTGGGAAAAAAATTCTCTGAAGGTATGCTAAATTTCAAAGCCAATTTTTTTAAGGAAGTTGTACAAGCAGACAAAAAAGCCAATATTATTTGTTATTAAAATATCAGGTAGCCATATAGGTAAAATAAAATTGTTTTCAATTAAATATTTTATCAATTCATTTGAATATTGTTGGTGTAATTGGTAGTTGAAAAAAATATGGTTTAAATCGCCAAACTCTCCACATAAACAAAGTGGGTCGTCCTTTATTCCAATCTTATGTAAGTGACTGGGAAAACGGCCATGATTCAGTTTTATACGACTTACTGTGGATACCAGTCTTCGGGGCATCGATTTGTTATAATACCAATGTTTATTAGGTATAATTCTATGTATCTTAAAATAGAAGGTATTACTGTTACTTCCATAAGTTTGCCACTCACTATTCCACATTTTTTAATGTTTTGTTTTAAGAAGGGATAGTAATCCTGGATAATTATAGTAGGATCTTGGTTATTATTTAATTGGGCATTCTTGGCTATGAAATCGACTTTTTCATTTCCAGTTATTCCAGAGTGAGTTTTAGTTCATATAAAATAAAATTCAATGTTTTTGGCTTTTGCTTGACGTATTAAGTCTAATGTTCGTACTATAAATATGTAAGGGTAAATATTTGTATTCTCAATAAAATTTGATAACTTTTTAAGAACTGATTGTGAATCAGAGCATATAATTATATAATTATAATTTTGAGTTAAAGCCCATTCGATTGCATAATAGATTGCTGCGGCTTCTGCAGAAAAAATGCTTAAATTTGGATCAAGTGTAAAAGACCACTGATAATTTGGTAAGGGGCAATAGAAAGCTCCACCTAAGCTGTTCTCAGTTTTTGAACCATCAGTATAAATAATAAGGTAATTTAAGGGGTATCTGGATATGATTTCTTTAAAAAGTATTTGAGTTGAAGTTCGATTTTCTGGATATGACGGAAAGGTAACTTCAGGAGTAACAAAAATGGTATGGTAATTTATTTCAAATATGCTCTTAGTATTGTGTTCACCACTTTCAATAAAATTAAACATTCGCAATTCTTCGTAGCCCTTTACTATCGGGGGTGCGTTTTTTTTGGCCCAATATCGTTCAGTAAGATTTGAAATAAACAAAGAATAAATCTTGTCGAGCACGCTTCTCTGTTTTATACATAATTTAAGTATAAATTTAGAAGCGAGGTACTCCCTTCTACAACAAAGAGGGGCTTCTAGTGATTCTACCAAAATTGCAGCATTTGGTGATGATTTCATAACACCCAAACATATACGAAGTGCTTTATACTGAACTCTGTCTATTTTTTTTAAATGTGTATTACTTGCACAACCATAAAATATGCAACCATAATCTATAATAGACCTTATATAGGTTCTATAAAAAAGTAAAGCGATTTGTTGGCCAGCACCCCAATTAAAGGAACACACCTGTCTCAAGAGATTTATACTTTTTTCCGTCTTGTTGACTATATTTGTAATTTGTTCGGCCCATAGTACTTTGGTGTCTAATATGATTCCGAGATATTTAAAAGATTTTGTTACAGGAAAGGAGAGACCGTTTAAGGTTATTCGATTTTGTGCTTCTATCCTGCGTCGGGTAAAAAACACAACCGTTGTCTTATTTGTAGATATGTTAAATCCATTTTCTTGGGTCCAATTTTTAAAACAGTATGTAACATGGTTAAGTTTACTAATAGATTGTGTAAGGTTCTCCTCAGTGGTATACATGGCAAAATCGTCCGCATATTGTATGCACGTCACAGGCATATCCCATATGGTATGTGGGTCTAGGGTATATAAATTAAATAAAAGCGGGGATAGGACGGAACCCTGTAGAATGCCTAGAGAAGTTTTTCTTGGAAATAAAAAGACTTGGTTTTTTAAACGTATAGTAATGCTTCTTTCTAAGAAAAGGCTTAAGATGGATTTAATAACAATTGCAGGAAATCCTATATATCTCATTTTTTCTGAAAGTATATTAAGATTAACACTTTCATAGGCATTTTTTATATCTGCAAATAAAACTCCTACACATTTGTTATTTGTCAGGTTAGCATGTAAGTCAAGGACAAGATGTGAGATAGCTTCTGTAGTACCGAAACCAGGTTTAAATCCATACTGATTTGGAGGCATGTGCCTGTAGTACAACAACCAGTATTCCACTCTAAATTTAATTAGCCTTTCATAGGTTTTCGTTATGCATGACATTAGATTTATCGGTCTATAAGACTCTGCACATGAAGGATCTTTATTTGGTTTAAGAAATAATATAACAACACTGTTTTTTAAATCACTTGGGACGTAAGCCTGAAGCCACATATTATTAAATATTTTTAAAAGAAAAAGCTTTGATAAATAGCCTAGGTTTTGTAGGATTGGATAACATATGTCATCTTGACCCGGAGCTGTGTTTTTTCTTTTTTTTATAGCCTTGTCTAATTCTAAAATTGTAAACTTGTTTAGTAGGAAATGATCGTTTACATAATCAAAAGTACAATGTGAAAATGGATTATGGTTTACTGAGGGAGGTGATAAATTAATAAGGATATTCTCTGCAAGAGATTCATTTATTTAAGAAAAACTAGATCTACTTCCCTTAATTTTTTTAATCTTTTTCCAGATATTACTTATTGGTGTATCTTTATTTAAAGTGCTGCAGTAATTTTGCCAGTGTAATTTAGCTTTTCCTTTAAAATTTCTTTTTGTTAGTGCCATTAACCTTTTACATTCTAAGAAATTTGACTGGGTAGGTGAATTTTTATAGTTTTCAAAACCTTTTTTTCTATTATTAACCAGTATTAGGCACTCGTTATCCCACCAGACGGGTTTATCTTTGGTCTTGGGCATAAATGGTTTATTTTGTTTCATAGACATACATAGCGTTTTATTAAGAGAATTTAAAAAATAACTTAACTTTTCATCAATACTACCTAATTCGGGAATATTAGTAAAACATGTTTCTAGAGTATTGGAAAATAATGGCCAATTGGCTGTGTCTAATCTCCATTTTCTTATAGGATAGATGTAATTGTTAAAATTGAAAGATATACTAATTTCCATTTTGATAGGATAGTGATCTGAGCCAAGTGTATCTAGGTGTGTTGACCAATTAAAAAGGTGGCCTGAATTTGATGAAACTAGGCTAACGTCTATACAAGATTTTGTGTTATTTGGACTAATTCTAGTAGCGGAACCATCGTTTAAGATTATTAGATTAGAGTTTTCGACAGCTGATAACAGTTCTTCGCCTTCACGATTTTTTATGTGGGATCCCCAAGCTCCATGGTGAGCGTTAAAGTCGCCCCCAATTATTACATTATTAAAACGGGAAAAAATATTGTTCCAGTCTTGTGGCGTTACTCTAGTTAAGGGAGGCCTATATAGAGATATAATATGAAAAATTTTATTATTAAGGTAGTTTGACTTCACAAAGTTCGACTTTAAATTCATGTGGTTTAAAATCCAAAACTTGATAGTTAAGGTGGGTGGCCACGATAAGTGCGACTCCGCCTTTGCCGTTGGGTCTATCTGAGCGAACCACACTATAACCTGGAAAAGATAAAAATAGTTGTGGTTTTAACCACGTTTCAGAAATCATGGCTATATCAACTTTATTGGATAATAAAAAATTAGTAAAACTGTGTTTATTTGAGATTATTGAACTAGAATTCCACTGTATTAATATTAATTTATCTTGTGTTTGATGATGCATTTTCAAGTACTATTTTCTGAGAATGTATTCAAAAAAGCTGTGAAGGATGTTTTTATGTCGTTATCTAAGTTTGTCATATCCATCATATCTGTTTTCAAAATATCCTCAATTAAATTTTTTGTATAAAGTGACATTTTTTCGATCAATTTTTCTTTAAAGTTCATAAATTCTTCCCTGTAAGGGTTGGGGAGTATAGACGAATTACTTGACACTGAGTCTCTTCGAGAAGGAGGAATATTATCCCTATCGAGGTATTCACCTTTACGCTTTTTGGATTCTTGTGGGACTTTTATAGGCTGATAATGAGGTATTTTGGGTTTATAAATTATTCTTTGATTTGTATTTTGAGGTAAGGGCGGAAATTCCTTAATATTATGTAACGGTTGGTATCTATTTTGTGTGGTTATATTTAAATACGACGGGTTATTTTTTAATTGTTTAGCTTCTATAAAAGAAATTATGTTGAGCCATAAGTGATTTAATTTTTTTTTGGTTATTAAACTCAGGACAATTTTTTGAAGTAGTGTTGTGGTCATTCGTTTTACAAAATACGCATTTCATTTCGCAGTCATTATTGTTTTCTGTATGTGACATACCACAATCTTTACACCTCTCTTTTCCTTTGCAATGGTTAGACACGTGACCGTATCTTAAGCATTTTTCGCATTGAATTACTTTATATACAAAAGGTTCGATTTCAAAAACAACAGAATGTATATGTACAATTTGAGGTAATGTAGTGCATTTGAAAGTTACGCTTATCATTTGTCGGGGAACTACTATGTCATTTATTTTACGCGTAAAACGATGCACTGAGGTAGCACTTGGGTATTCTTGTTTTATTTCGTTAAGTAAATAGTCCTCTTTAAAAAAGGTATCGACATGTTTTATGATTCCTTTACGTAATACAAAAAAACTTGGAATGTAAGCAATAAAGTTATTGTCTAAGATACATTTTTTATTATTTATTAATTTATTCGCTGCATCTGCACTTTTAAATTCAACTTTTATTTTATTTCGCCCTATTGAGGTAATGTTGGTTTTATTAGCAAATATATATGGATCCTGTTTTAGGTAGTGCCCTACCCGAATAGCATGTAGTTTGCCTATATTTTTATCTTTTGACTCAACATAAACAAAAAAGGGACCTTTATCTGACAAACTATAACGAATTTTTAAATCGATATGTGGTGGTATCTCTTGATTATCGTACTGGGAATATGGAACGGACTCACCAGATGTATTAAGGTTAATTTCTCCATTAGAAGATTGTATTCCGGGTGGTTGGCCACCCTCCCCATAAGTACCACTTTCCATTTCGATTTATTTAAATAAAATTAAAATCGATATTTGCACAAAGAGATACATTTGGAGTCGAATGAATGTTCGCACAAAAACACGCAGCAAAAAAAGTGTTTATGGTATTCGCCGAGTATCGACTGACATGTACGCCAGTCTACACGAAACTAACGGTAAAGACTGATAATTTGGATTTCATGCATAATATAAAAATATATGTCCTGAGGATGCAGCAATAAAGTTGCGAAACATTGACAATTTATGAAAAGACTTTTATTTTTCCGTTATTGGATCCTAACCCCAAATAATACACCATTGTAACATAACAACAAGAGGATCGGTAACGAAAACAATTTAAAAATTTAAAAAAACTATTACTAAAGAAACTAATTATCCAATTTACCTCAAATTTTGCACAAAAATCAAGTTTTACATAGGCATTTTGATATGGATCCAAAATAATAAAATAAAATAGTGGTTTAATAAAATATTTAAAAAAGCACCCTGAAAATATTATTTGTTAAATTAATTTCAATTTTTGTTCAAGAATTAAGTGTGATAGAGAGAGAGAGATAAATTAGTAAAGTTGTGGCACGAATTTAAGATGGCGAAAGTTAGTAGCGGCCAAATAAAATATTTAAAAAACAACTTAATGTTTTTTATTATCAGATTATCATCGATTTCAAATTTGTGCAAATATTAATTATGGAATAGAAATGAACTGGAAACACAATTCAAGATGACGAAACAAAATAGTACGAATTCACTATGTTCGAACAAAATGGCGGTGTGTGTCAATGTTAAAACTACTAGCCAGAAACTGGTAAAATATTCGCTGTTTACTTCCAAGCTAACGTGAGCGAACTTTCTAAGTTTTGATTCACGCAAAACCAAATGAGACGTCATTAACGTTTACGCTAACTAATATAAGCTATTTATATGTTTTTCGTCTAGAAGCTTGGTGGCGCAGTGGTAGGGTTCTCAGCCCGCGTCGTAGAGCATGGTTCGTAATACAAATTTGGATATTTACTTTTATTTTCTTAAAGTTAGGTTAGGTTAGGATTGGATAGGTTTGCTGTAAGGAAAGCGCGCGGTAGCGCGCCTACCTATTTCCGAGTCTATATTAAAACTCGTACAACAAATTGCAAATGAAATTTAAAATATTTCCGTGCACTTATTTCGTCACCACATTTAAACATGTAACATGGAGTAAAAATTGCTAGTGTAATATATTAACCATCATTAGTCATGGCAAAAGTAAAGAACTAATCAAAATTACTTTAAAAATATAAGTAGTATCATTTTTTAATAATTACAATTAATACCTGTAAAATGGTAGTATTCAATTGGGAAAAATTCCGGGGATACGGCCACATGGAGACGGGCCGATGCTGGGTGATATAAGCTACGATGAACGTTAAAGCCGAGGTAACAGCATGGGATGTATGCGAACCTACTACGTACCACTTGAATTAGTATTAGTACATGTGAGATGATGGAATCGGCTGGCCGAGCGACCATCTATAATAGATATATTAGAATATCTGTATGTAAATTATTTGTGTGTTAGTCAAGCAATTATAATAGGGGTACGTACCTATTCTGCAATGTGCCCAGGAAATAATAAATTACATTTTGGTTTTGTGTGTTTTTAAGATGTTTGCAAAATTATTTTTGAAAAGTATTTACTTTCTTAAAAAGAGAATTTTCCCTGTATATTTTCTGGTACGGTCCTGCTGACACTACCGCCCCTGATGAGCCGTCACTGTTAAATAGATAGGTATCTCCCAAAATAAAATTCAGAATTATCTTGTAATCTTGATATTGGTTAAATCTATTTCACTACAAAAACAAAATCAACCTTTTAACTGAAAGGAATACGGTTAACCTTCCAAGAAATTATATGACCTTAGTTGTCTATCTTTATCCATTTTTTTGTAGTGGTTTTGCCAATGTCGGTTAATCGATGGCGGTCACGCAGTGTTGCCGAATCGAAAAAAATTTTATATCCAATTAGCTGTCCAAAATCGTGGTATCGGTTATTATGACATTTCATTAGCACACTTACATCATCAAAGAAAGATAGTAATCTTGTTTATAGTTGGGAATATATAAACGAGAATAATAACTTTCAAACAAAAAAATCTTAAAGACAGTTATATTTTATTCCTGGCATAACGAGTTTACTTTGACAACGCCGTATTTCCGAAAATCAGAGGTACGTTGCTCTATACCACCATGTCTTTAGTAGTAAAAATATATGAATGAGCAGACTTCGTGAACTCGCCATCTAATGGTGATGTTCAGTACTAACTCAGCGTTGAACAACTATCTATACACAAACAAGGGCATTAACTGGCTGGTTACTTTCAAGTCTTAGGGGTTGGTTCAAAAAGTTCTTTCCTTACGAGATCAATTGTAGCAGTATACGAATAACACAATAATTTACTAAATTTTTATAGTCTATGCAAAAAACTAGGCAAATTTTATATAACATGTTCCATGTAAAAACTTCGAAATTATTAATGTAAATATACAATTTTTTTTTAACTTTAAACTTGCGCTACAAAAAATCTGTGCCTAATAGAAACAAATATAGCCAATACCTACCTCTATTTTTGTGATAAATAAAATACCGTTCAAAAGATGGAAAAATTCGAAAAAGTTAATTTCAGAGATATCCGAGAAAAGCCGAAATTTTCAATTTTACTTTTTATTTTTTCTGACTTGATTTGATGCGATATCTCAAAATAAATGGTAGTTTCTCATTGCCATTTTTTGTTTTCTGCATGATAGTTTCATCAAATTTATGATCCGACGTTTCGGTTTTTCGTGGCTATCATCAACTTTATTTTCTTAATAGACAGAAATTTTTCTTTTGTGTTTATTAAATTCTTATCTTTGTCACATTCACAAAACATGGATAAGATCATTATCAAAAGTATATTTTATTAAATTCAAATAAGTTTATAAAAAACAAGAAAAATTAGAACTCCGCTATTTTAATCTATTTTTAAAAATGCCATCTTGGTATTCTAAACATAAATAAGATCGTCGAACGATTTCATCCCTAATATTCTGGAACATTCCAGGAGTAATTTCTCTAAAAGCTCTCTCGACTTTAGCTCTCAATCGGTTTACAAAAAATCTAGGAGGCTGATATTCGGGTATCTTGCGCGCCACCTGATTTGTGGCTGTGACTCTGTTAAGGAATCAGATACTCCGTGTTAATTTGAGCATTATGTACACGTGCTCCGCCTTGCTAAAACCACACATAATTTGCTTCAGCCAATAGGATGCTGTCCCGATGCTCATTTAATTCTTTACTTGAAGACTGGTGGTACCTCCTATCAGCATTTAAATTTCCTCTGTAAAATATTAGTCCAATGGTCCTGGTACCCAAAATGCCACATTATACATTTAAACCGAAACGGTCGTAATGTCGAGCATTACCTATGTGATAGTCTTTTTTTTGTAACCAATAATGCCTATTCCTTCTATTAAAAATACCATTGTTGAAAATAACGCGTTCCAGTCTATTCGATTTCTTTTATTTTCTGTATATTTTATTTTTTTTCAACCATTCATCTATGCTGTAATGCGCACATATTAACGCAAGATATTTAGTGAATAATTTTGATATCTTCAAAACACAGCTTTATTTAAAATAATTACTCTATTGTTGGAGTATCTGAGAGTTGGCTAGGACAGGCTTACATGAGGCGAGGGAGTGGGAATCTATTTAAAATCCTCTTTTATATAGATGCAGTTTGACTGAGTGAATGTAGGAACATCGTGGAACATGTTTGGGATAAAATGCAGTATGGTAATATCACAATATATACCGGCCCCCAAATGCAAACCTTAATGAATTTGTTACCTAATGCGAAGGTACATTAATAGAACTTTACATTCAATGTGACAAGATTCTCTGCTTCGAAGACTTTAATACAGATATGCTTAAACATGATAGTTCACTTGTTACACAATTTGAAAATATTTTGGGCACTTTCAAACTCAGTTAACTAATCTTCGAAGCTGCTCCAACTTGATTGATTTAATATGTAATAATTCGGAAGATGTGTAGGTTGTGGGTGTCAGGGACGTAGGACTCTCGGATCAGCTTGTACTCTACATCGTTCTTGACCCTCACTCATCGCGGCTAAATAATAGTATCTTTAAGTACAGGGTTTTATGTCAAATTAATATGACTGGTGATCTAACACATAAGCGCAATATTAGTACAAATTCTTTGGCTTAACTATGGCCTATGGACACATAAAATTTGTCGTTTTATAATCAATATTCATGCTTTTTTTTGGATTAGGTAGCAGTTGCATATTGGTATAACTAAATCCGTTCTGTGTAGTGTTTTGTAAATCCAAACTAACTTCCTTAAATATTTCCTTTTTATGGAACGTCGTTTTATTTTTTAGTCTGATATGTGCCCGGTATTAATTTAAATTGAATGGGACTTCATTATGGCAATTTATTTTATAATATTACAATAAAAATGTAATTTTAACTGAATCCTTGGAACATCCAGAGCTAAAGCCTTCATATAGATTTTTAACAATCAATTAATTTGATTTAGCTATTAAAATGTATGACAGGATATTTGGACGGTTCTTTACAAAATAATTCAATTTTCATTATATTATTATAATTAAAATGCATTTTTTTTTATTATAATATAATTTTATTACTTACAATTTTGTTGATATCAATATTTATCAAATATTTAACAAACACCTTTGTAGTATTCTGTGGGAAACAATATAACCGATTATCAATTTTTATGAATGGTATTTTCATTTACAGCAATTTCTATGATTATCTATTTTCATTGAAACCAATTTCCATTGATATCAATTTCGATTGAATACAAGCCCCTCGAATGCATTTTTATTATCGGAAGTTTCGCTATCTATAGCCACCCAGAAGAAATATAATGTGTTTACGTGAGTGCGTTCGATAACTCAAATTCATATGCGAGTGTGTCGTCAGACGAAAGAGAAGTGTTCGCGCCAAAAAAGTTTTGTAAAATTCTGGAGCTCCTCTGGTCTGGTATTCTGTGTTCTGAAGTATGAGTCGACTTCATTGGTTTGCGTATTGCGCTAACATTGGATTGCATTCTAAGAATCTTGCTTGCTGAATTTTTAATATCATTTGTGCAATAAAAGACGATGATACGGACCGAATTCAAACTGGTCTTTCACGCGCAAATACGTCACATCGATGTACAGCGTTTGGGAGTCAAATAGGCCGTAATGCATTGTCATTTGAAAACGTTTGTAGAATTTACCCTTTAATAAAATGTTTTTAAAATTATTAAACTAATTATTTTGAATGTATAGATTTTATTTTCAATACTGTTTATTATGTCCTACCTGTGCAGTTGCAGGCAGTAGAAATCGAGATAGAAATTATAATCGAAAAACAAAAGTGACAGATATAAGATATTTCAAATTTCCAAAATAATACATTTTCAAAAATGTGGATTGTTGCTTACCGTCAAGCTGTTAAGATAAATTTAAAAAATGGTAATTTAGGATATATTTACTATAATAATAGAACAATATGGTTTTAGCTACCTGTATAGGGACTTCTGAACCTGGCTTGTAATTTTTAATTGCAAGGAAAAACTAAAAATGTCATTAGACGGCACTAGTGTAGCAACTCAAGTAACAAATGTTATAAAATAACATGGAAGTTTCCCCTGCAATTATTTTACTTGCAGCATTCTTAACTTTTGTTTTAAATTAATTAATTATTTCAATCAAAATAAATTTCACGAATTCTCACGATGAGCACTTTAGATAATCTGATATTTGCAAACTTCAATTTAATTTTCTTGCTGAAAGCTGAAGAGACGGGCGTAGGCATACTGTTGTAAGTGTATCGTATTCTAGAAGCAACAAGGCTGAATTAACTACTTACGTTGGTTTGGGGCTCATCTGGGCGAGGCGAAGTTTTGCGATGCCCTTCGGCCGCAACTCAAAATTTACATGATGATAAAAAAAAGAAAAGATCCTAAGTTTTGTATTTCGCTCGCTGATGTCTCCCGGGGCCCCCACCACATTTGAGCCTTATGCGTTGTGGCCATTGCATTAGCATTTCAATCATTAAATCCCCGCAAAAACATGACGCGCAAGCTCTGTGCTGGGGCCACTGCCGACGCGATGGCGGGGCCTGAGACACTGGCGGTCCTTATGTAAAAAATAGTATTCGCATGACGTGCGACGCCGACGCACGGTTCGGCAAACTACTTTCAAGACTTCGAAATTTTAGTTTAAAATAAATTTGTACAAGCTATTGTTACAGATTACAAAACAATCTGTGAAGTAACACTTATTTTCTCGTGACCAAAACTACATAACGGACATTTCGAATACACCGTGTATAGAAAACCAACACATACAGACAGATATTTAAATGCAAAATCACATCATCGCCCAGCACAAATTCAAGCTGTGGCAAATACTCTAATATCTGGATCCATGCGACTAACTGAAACACAGACGAGACAAAACGAACTTAAGGTAATATCTAGTGCTTTAAAGAAAAATGGCTACACAAATCGCACCAGAGAGAAAGCTATTAATGCACAAGTTTCCCGAACAATGAACAACAAAAAATATGAACCGGGAAAGCAACGAGTAGTCTTACCATATGTAAAAGGCACAACAGACAGAATCGGAAGAATTCTGAGAAAACACAACATACAAACAATACACAAGCCACAAACAACTATAGGTAAACTACTCGGAAACCCAAAAGATAAAATCAAACTGGAAAACCACGGAGTGTACAGTATTCCGTGCCAGGACTGTGAAAAGTTGTACGTAGGGCAAACTAACAGGCGAATATCAGCAAGAGTGGAAGAGTATAAACTCAGCATCAGAAATAAACAAACAACCTCAGCTTTATTCCTACATCATCAGGAAACCGGCCATAAAATAAATTTCGATGGGTGCAGGGAGATTGCCAATAGAGAACATTATAAGACCAGAATAATCCGAGAAGCCGTAGAAATTGAAAAGCAAGGTGATTTAAATAAAAGGGACGAATCATTAAAACTACCAACAGTATGGAAGACAATAATAGACAAATCTAAAATCGCAAAAACTCAAGCGCAATTAGCGCAACAACAACAGCACCATCCGGAAAACATAAATAACGACCAACGCCTGCGCAGATATAACCTTCGGCCCCAAGTGGGGGTATAAAAGGAAGCGTCGCAGTCACCAACACTTCAGTCTCTATTCGGACGCGAGAAAGAAAGCTTCGAAAATGCCAAATGTGATTTTGGCGAAACGTCAGCAAAACTGTTCTTTTCAGAACGACAGTAGTGAACGGATGTACACCCGGAATGAAAACACATTGTATTTTTCCATCCGTGAAGGAGTAAAAATCAACATATATATATATATATTTTACTGTAACAGTGTTGCCGTATCTTCTTTTACTTCCAAATTTCAGCTATTAACTTTTGTTTTTTAAATGGGGAATATTATGCCTTTATTCGCCGATTTTTTAAAATACTGCATATTGTTGTGGGGTATCATTATTTATTACTCGCAAAGGCTAACCCGAAAAGCCACATTAAAAAAAATGAGTTTTTCTAAAAAAATCGTTTAACTAATATTTAAATGGGTATAAAAGATGTTTAGTGAATAGACAGATAATTTTATTTTTTCCAGGCTTCTCAGAGGTAAGGTAATAGAAATCACCATATTGTCGTGGATTCATTTCGAAAGATTCTCTAGTATCTCTAGACGACAAGAAGGGTACACGTTGCTTTGAATATTTACCGTTATTACAGTTAGATGTGGATGCATTAAATCTAATACAAGACACAACCATTAATCGGTTTTTAGGACCTATAAAACTATCACATATTTTGCCCTGGCTTACATCCATAATATGTGCGTGAGTACCAGAATGTAAGAACTAAAAATAGAAAAAAAATCGGCTTTGTAGATTACACTTGTGTATTGAGCAAAGAGACCTTTTGAACAAAATTACCAAGCTAATGGGGCATGCATGCTATGTTTTTGTTTTGGGGTATTCTTCAATATAACATGTTCTGCATTCCAACATACGACGGTTTCGGGTTTGGGTAGGTGCAGGAGACAAATGCACCCCGCACCCTCTTCCCCCCGAGCTAATAACCCAAGTAAAAATTACATTATATAAAGCATTTCACAAACACATAAACTTTGTTTTTTTTTTAGTCATCATGCTTATGTTGTTCCAACAAGAACCTAGAACTTTTTTTTAGTTATCAAATGTTTGCCTCCCCCTTTAAGACGGCATTCTAAATACACCACTGGGTAGATCTGTAAATTCGTATCTTGATCGACTCGCAGTTTTGAAAGTGAAATGCACATACCTATAAATTATAATAATTACTCACATATTAAACAAGGGAGACAAACATTGAATTCTGCGAAAGTGACAAGACTTTACTTAATTATTATACGCTGGTACCTATTTTTACATTTCGTCAAAATGTACTCTTTTCATTTTAAAAAAATCTGGTCAGCCTACTTTAAATCACGTTTAAGAAGCCAAAGAACCTGCAGTAGAGCATGTCGCCGGAACACAGCTTCCAGGAGAAATTGCAATTTGCCATTACAAATTACAGTGTATGGTAATCTGTGAATTATAGCTGGGAAATTAAAAACCTTGTTTTCTTTATTCTGGTATAAATATTAACACTAAGTCAAACATCGTTGTTATTGCTCTACTATATATGACTGATTGTAGATTAGACCAGGAAATCATCAAAGGATTGTAGAATAGCTTGCTTTGTAATAGGATGTTGGGAGCTAGATACGTTCGTTTTAACTTTTTTTCATTATGCTCTGTAATTTTGTACGCGGTCGCATTTTAAACATAGGGGTGTATATTGTATTCCCCAATGATTTAATAACTAAGTATTCCCAATCGAACTATACTTAATCACGTTTCAACTGTCACTGATTACCTACGAATATGTTTTTCATTATTCGCATCCGACTCGTCATGACGTCGTACACAACACAGTCGGTTGATTTTAGATGCGCATCTAAATCTTCCAACGCATGCCTAGCCAGAAACTCGGGTATTAAAAAATTACAGATTTCTGCTCTTGTTGTTCCTACTTTGCACTAGATCGCTCCACGTCCGATAATTAAAATTGAAACAAGGTGGCTGCATTCAATGAAAATTGATATTCACAAGAATCGGCATTAATAAAAATTCGAAATCAAAACAATGCATATTAAATAAAACCAGTTACCTTATACCCGCTAATCATTTAAATTCCACAACTCTTATACAATTAAATCTCGTATTAACTTTTATTTATTTATTCAAATGTATATTCAAGTATTTTAATTTCAATGGTAAAGGGCCCGTGTTATATCCGTTTGATGTAGTATAAATTACAGATAAACGAAAATCAAAATCAAAATAATGAGCATTATTCTATTTACATTTTTAGGGTGTTAATGGAATTGACATTAAAAAGAAATGATATCGTAAGAGATGCTTTAATTTTTTTTGATATGCGATAAAAATAAATTAATTTTTTTATTACATGACTTCTTTGCCTTCATACGGTTGAAATAAATTAATCTCCACAAAGTCGTTATTGCATTCTAATGTTTTCTGTATTAATATTAATTTAATGCGATCCAGTTTGAAACAATTACATTTTAATAAGAACCAATGTATTAAATATTTAAACAGATTTTTGTATATGGCATTTATTTCATACCGATTTTTATTAACATCGATTTGTTGAAATTCAATAACGAAGGAAAGACGCATGTATATAGAAATTTTAAGTAGGCTGTATACGTGTTAAAAAAGGATAAACAACTACTTTTTTGTGGTATCAATTGAAATGGTCTGCAAAGAAATTGCTTATCATAACAATGTCATTCGGTAAAATCGGTATCCGCAAAAATTCGATATCGGAAAAATTAAAACGAATAAAAATTGTATGCAGGTAGCATCATTTATATGTTTTGCAATTAAATTTGGTATCAAAGACGCGTATGACTAAAAAGTAAAACGGCGTTCCATACCTTTTTCAGTCATTTTCTCCTGATTGCATGAATATTTACAACTTCTTATGTTCTAAAGCAACCTGAATTATTACTCGACAATTATTTGTCTTCTGTGAATTGCCTAAAATATTTCGTTGTGAATAAATCTCTTTTAATGGTAAAATAACAAACTTATTTATATTGTATTGTTGGGAAAATTTCATTTAAATTAAGCCTAGGTACCTTTTTGTTGTCAGAGTTTCTCCACTTCCCCATTTGAAATTAATTCCCCATAGCTTTGCTCTCTGTTTTAGTTGCAAGTTGATTTTTCGGGATAGCCTTTTCAATTATTAGTCTAATTATCTAAGTTTTGCAAACTGGAAGATAGATGTTTTGCTAGACAATTGCCAGCTCAATTCCATAGAGACCTCGGTCAGCCTGGTTCGAAACCATTCTGTGATCTCCTACTTAATTAATTAAACTAGTGAGATATAATACTATGCGACTTGTGTTAAATGGGGCTAATAGGATTATAGTGCTGTGAGAATTTACTGTATGCCAATCTTCTGGTGCTCTTTAATTAAGCTAGTCTTGTTAGCAACAAAAATTAGGACATTGGTTTGCAAAGGTTGACAGGGAATCTGGGAAAAGGAGTGGGAGTGAAGTTGAACATTATACTATTATTTGTTATGGTTTAAAAATTTCAGTAGAATATTAATATTTTCCTCTCTTGCGGAGGACAAAATATCATAAATTGTAATTGGGGTGTTAAATTTTCTTTTTATAAGTTCATTTTATATATCATAGCCAGGAATACTGTTGATTGGACATTAAAAAAGTATGTGGTTGAGGTCTTCCAATTGACCACAATCACATAGAGGGTCATTTTTTCACCTTCTAATAATCGAAGTTATATATTTTCTGTTTTCATAAGGTATGTCAGTAAATCACTTTTTCTCCAAAGGAGATTCAGAGATTGGTTTAATTATTGGGTGGTTTATAAGGCACACAATATTAGAAATATATTTAATTGCTAGGAGTTCCCTCCTGTGTTCTGGATTAAGGATTGTGGCTTCAGAAAGAAGGGCGAGTCTTGTTGTTCATGCATCCCAGGCAGACACGAAGTCCCTCATAGAACACTGTTTCTATTTTGCTCAAATTCTTCTGACTAGTAGGCCTAATGAAGATTGTCCCAAAGTCCAGATGTGAGTGGACCGAGGCATAAATTATTGAAGTATTTTCTTTAAAAATTGATGAATAAGGTTATTAATTTTCGTTGGCACACTTAAAGTTGCAAGGTTATTATACAATTTATATATTTTTACTTTATCATAAGCGGATTTAATATGCAAAAAGATTGCTATGACAGATTCTGAGATGAGAAATGCATTAGGTTGCTAAAAAGGCTAAATTGTCATGAATCCCTCTCCCCTTACGAAAACCCCATTGTTTGTCTTTGAACATATTTTTTTGATCCAGGAACCAGTCAAGCCGTTTTTTTTTATCATTATTTCTAAAATCTTTCCGCCACAGGATGTCAGTGCAATTGGTCTATAGTTTTCGACATCAGTCGAGTCTCGATTGGGTTTAAGAAAACTAATTATCTTATGTTTTTTCCAGGATTCAGGGATTTTTCCCCTAGTAAAATTTTATTAAAGTCATTTAAAAGGATCTGTTTTCCCCTAAGGGGTAAGTGTTTGAGCATAGGGTATGTAATATTATCTAATCCTGGTGCAGGTAATTTTTTATTTTTCCCACTGTTGTTCCATTCGTGTATGCTAAACAGTTTGACTTCCCTGGGATTATTAATTTCAGCTATACAGAAGTTTGGGTCTATATTAATACTTGATATTTTGAGGAGAATATTTTGCATTGTGATATCTGTAGTTAAATAGGGAGAATAATTTTTTCCAGTATTGGAAAATTTTTTAATATGGCTCCAAACTTTTTTTATACTTGATTTCCTATTCAAAGACTCACAAAAGACAACAAATTTTTGTCTTTTTTTGCAGTAGGCATTTTTTAGTTAAAACGATTTGTTTTTTTGCAGAAAGGTAATTTACTAAGATGGGAAAATTGTTGAATTTATTTAAGGCGTCCTTTCCCATTCAGAGCACTCGTCATCCCACCATGGGTTACCACTTTTCCTATGAGTTCCACAGTTTTTGAATGGAATGAATAAGGTTGCCAGGCGTCCATTAACTATTGTTAAGTCAACAGCACTAAGATTCCGATCTGGGGCCTGTAGTAGGGTAGCAGCCCCATTGTTCACAAGAACCAGATCTTTTTCCGGAATGAGATCGCTAATAATATTGCCTCTTCTATTGGGAGGCATTTTATTGCAAAGAGGGTGGTGGGCGTTGAGGTCACCCATTAAAATATTATTCTTATCCTTATACTTATTCTAAAATTCTTTGAATAAATTTTCTGTATTTGCAGAATCCCTGTTGGCATATATGTTTATGATTATTATATCCCCAATGTGCTCTGAATTATGGGTATAAATTTCTTTAAAAAGTATATTTTTCCGAACGCATGTTGCGACTCCTCCAAATCCGTCATCTGTCTTGCCTGACAACACTATATGAATATAGGAAAAGATTGTTATGATATGTTAAGCTCCGAATAATCCTTTATATAATTTTTAAATTTGTCTTGGTTGTATTTTTCGTATTGAAGGTGATGGCAAGAAATTGTGTTAAAAGAAGAAAAAGAGAAAATACAAAGGAAAAAGAAAAAGAAGGCATGGGGGGAAAGGGTGAAATGAGCATTTAGCCATCGGACTCTAGTTCCATATAGGATCCAGCCCCCGACCCAGGAGTCAAGTAACTTCTAATTATATTGGTTTGTTGTGGAGCAACATTTTTCATAAAAGCGATTACCATTTCTAAATTGATATCGGAGTAGAGTTCTAAGTTTTTATTTTGTGAAATTGCACTGATGTCAGGCCATATATATATTCGCCCCTAGCGACGCCATTTGACGTGACAAAGTTAAAGGGTATAAATATTTTGTACCGTTTATTAATTAGATCTGGGTTAGAAATAAATTTATTAGCTGCTTTGAAAGAAAGAAATTCGATTGCAATTCTATTTAATCCTTTATTGTAAATTTTTTTAACAACAAGTAATTTTAAATTGAATATATCCCTGGCTATATTAATGTTGTTTGCTTTTCCAATATTGAAACCCACTTTTGCTATGGATTCCAAGTACACAAAAATGGACCTTTATTATTTGAAGAGTAAAGAATAGTAGGTCTATCCTTGTCTAGTTGATTACCTGCGCCGGTCTCAGAATTCAAATTTGAGGGTTTATTTGAGTTATTTTCTGATTTACTCAATGCACCATTACGGGGGGGTCTCCCCCCTGTTTTGGCCGTTAATAAAATTTAATACCACAGCGACAATAAATATGTTTTTCAAGATCAAAAAGCAAAGCAGAAAAAATGGAGAAAAACGCAAAATTTTCCAAGCTAGAAATAAATATTTTTAGTAGTTCTGCAAAGAAAAATATTATGAAATGCTCAGCTTAGAGTTAGTTAGGGCTCCAACAAACACAAACCCGGGTTAGAAGAAATGAGTTTTCTTCCAGCCTAGCTTCGTCGAGTGGGAGTTATACCAGCTGCTCGTTCCACGTTACTCACAGCACTGTCTACTATTCGTTTTGCCTAGTTCACAGTATAATTTAGGGTTATGGGACGTGTCACTTCCTATGCGCTGTCACTCGCTGCATCCGATATGCCCTCATTCTGTAGGCGCTTGCTAAGATCCCAACTGTTGCCAAATTTATTCTCAGGTGGTTGCCGTTTGAATTTAAAACCAATCAGTGGTCGTTTTTCTTGCCCTGGAATCCCTATTTTAAATAATTCCGAGTTCCTCTTGACAACACTGATGTCACCTGAGGCAATCTAACCAATGATAGTTCGACATCCGAATTGAGTAAATTCTAGAAGATGGAACGGAGCTGGTTTCGGGAAGAAACTACTTTTTCACTTCACTTCACCGCGAACTGGGGAAAATAAAATCCAAGTTTTTCTTGGGAATCCGTTAGTGGGATTTCTCCTCAGCTTCGAACTAATTTACTTGGGGTTTTGTATTTGTGAATTTTATAATATTTTGTAACCTCCAAGTAATCTCTCTAAAAGAGGATTTTTGGTGCTGAAGTTGGACCAGGCCGCTATTTTCCTGCCAAGTTGTGAAAGAAGTCTTCTTCTTCGGGGCGAAGTAAACCCTATTGAATAGGTAACTTAATTGGGTAATTTTTGGTCATATATCGAAATTAACTTTTACTCATATAATGAATGTTTTTTTGTATGGGGACTGGGGCTAATTTTTATAATAAATTTCCTTTTGAATCCCCAAACATGGGGTTACAAAAAAAAAGAGATTACCGATAGATTGCAAATTAAAATTTTGATGGTCATTACAGTTGCTATATTAGTTAATTTTTGTATTATATTTGAGGCTGATGTCTTCACTTTTAGTATAAATTAGGCAACATTTGTAGCAGCTCACAGAGCTAAATTAAATTAATTGTTGCAATTGTTTTTTTTTATAAATTGGGTTATAAATTAGAATCTTGCCTACCTTTTCAGTAATTTAATATGACGTAGTTTTTTTTAATCTATAGTATTTTGCATTTTTAACTTTGAGATCGTCTGAAAATAATTTGTTGAAAGACAACTTTATCACGCAAGTTTGTTATATTGGGATTTAAATATATTTTTGCAGTTTTTATAGTTCATATGGCTATTATTCTAAATTAATTTTTAAAGTTTATTTTTTACAATGTTTCGCTTGAATATTGGGTATTCTTCACGTAAGTGCCTTTATTTTGGAAAGATTTTGCTATTTTATATTTTATTTTGCATTTTTTTATTTAGATGGATCGAGATCAGTATGTTTTAAATTTATTGATATGTAAATTGTTGTATAATATTTTATTATTCCTCTAATGGTTGATTTGTTTAATTAAATTTAATTTCTTTAATACCTTTCATCGCAAATAGCGTTTAATATGATGCTGATTTTTGTATACAACGTTTCGATTATATTATGGTATTCATCAGGACCTCTGGGGTTCCTGTCTTGAAAAGATTTTGCTAATTTCTAGTATGATTTTTATTTTAAATTAACCAGACTTAGTTGAAACTTTGGTATTTACTTTAATGTAAACGTTTACATAATGCTGTATTTTGATACTGAATTAAGCAATTGTAATTGAAAATATTTTAAGATTCTCTTTCTCGACCTCAGTTCACTCCTAAGGTTTTATTATTTGTTTATTTATTTATTTATTTTTGCAACGCGACGTTTCGACTAAATTTTCGTATTCATCAGGGTAGTAAACACTTTTTGTACAGTTTGCGTTAATTTATATTTTTGTTTTTATTTTAAATAATTATTATTTATTGAACATACATTTTGACTGCTTTTTTTTAAATACTAAATATTTTAATGTATTCGGGCTTCCTTCCTTATATGAATTAAAATCTCTTTTTCTTAGCAATTATATATTGTCCTCAATTTAAAAATTAATTATTATTTTGAAATTTTGCTTCTTAAACTTTGCGATATTTGAAAAAATTTAAACCTTCATTAACTTTGGGTTAGGTTTTGAATTTCATTTAATTGAGATAAGGGCAGGGTAAAGGTGCCCATATTGAACCACCGCTCAAATTGAACCGCACCTATTTTATGATATTCAATAACAAGTAGCGCCATCTACGACCGTGCACCTTAAAGTGTACTTACATAAGACATTAGTCAGCCAGTGCCACAAACATACTGTTCTACTTAGTGGTGTAATCGCAGACTGAAGTTTTTCAAGTAAATCTAAAGTAAATATTTTGTGGTTTAACGAATCAACTTTATAGCACCAAGCCAAGGTAGTAATCAAATAATATAATCATCACAACAATCAAAATAGAGTAGAGCTTAAGGTATATTTTGCCATTATTATAAATGTTTTATCCTTTAACGGTTTTTGATTTTTAGGTTAGGTTTTTACATTAAAGTAGGTTGCCCAGATTGAACTAGCAAGGGTATCCTAAATTGAACTGCGGTTCAACTTGGGAAACAAGTTCAATTTAGGAAACAGTTACCTAATTATAGATCAGTTTATGCTTGCGATACTTCTATATTAAAATTTTCTTTTTTTGCAGATGACCAAACGGGGAAATTACGGAAGGTGGTCCACTGCAGATATGGAAATAGCTTTAAGAGCCTACAATGGTAGAGAAAATGGTTTGAGTCAATGCAGCCGTGATTACGGAATTTCGAAGGCAACACTTCTTCAGCATATTCGAAATACTAATAAAATTGCTAAAGGATCTAAGAAATCGTTAGGTCGGTATCCAACATTTGAACAGGAAATCGAAAGACTGCTTTGCGAACACAATCATGTTTTCAAAATATTTTTTTGAAGTAACCATTCGAGACGTTCGGAAATTAGCATTTGACTTAGCAGAAAAAGATAACATTTCCCATCAATTCAATAGAGAAAAAAAGCTAGCTGGCAAAAAATGGTATTATAAATTTATCAGCAGAAATTAAAACCTGTCTCTGCGTCAACCTCAGTCTACATCACTAAATAGTATAGGAGGATTTAATAAAGAAAATGTTACCGAATTTTTTGACTTACTGCAAAATGTGTGTGACAGACATCAAATTAGTGGAACAAAAATATTTAACATAGACGAGTTAGGTTTCTCAACGGTAGCCAAAAAATGTCAGAAAGTTTTAGCTACAAAAGGAGTAACAGCTGTCGGATCTGTTGCAAGTGGTGAGAGGGGTGTGAATACCACAGTAGTGTGTTGTGTTACTGTGGCAGGATGGTATATACCTCCAATGTTAATTTTTAAGGGAAAGAGGTACACTGCAGAATTAAGTAATGGAGCTCCACCTAGGCGCCAGATCGAGATATCGGATTCAGGCTACATTACAAGTGAAATTTTTGTGAAATGGCTACAAAATTTTATTGAGGTTGTTCATCCGACAAAGCAAGATAGAGTGTTGTTGTTGCTGAATCAACACACCACCCACTGTAAAAACCTTGAAGCACTATTTCTAGCAAGAGAAAATGGAGTCATTTTAATGCAGTTGCCTGGGCACACTGCTCACAGGCTTCAGCCTCTGATAGGGCATTTTTAAGCCAATGGAAGCTTATTACACACAAGCATCAGAAAAATGGCTTAGAGGCAATCCTGGACGCACAATAACATAGTATCAGGTAGCCGAGTTAATTAGTGAAGCCTATGGAAGGGCAGCTACGGTAGAAACTGCAATACATGGATATAAAGCGGCAGGTGTTTGGCGAATTGATAGACATGTCTTCAAGGATAGTGATTTTGTGGCTTCCGAACATCTCAGTAATGTTGTCCCACTGAGTCCTAAGGATAAAGAAACTCATTAAAAAAAAATTGATCACAAACTCAGAACTGCTCAATACCAATAAACAAATCTGGCTTAGACTACTTCTAAACTGGCTAAACCTTCAATTTAAATGAGCTCATCTAATGTCTTGTCCGTTAGTTTAGAAAAAATAGCTCCTTTACCATCCCCAATAAGTCATCCAATAAAAAAGAGGTATTCAAAAAGCTTTAGAGATTACTAGCAGTCCGTACAAAGAAGCTCTCGAACTAAATTCAGAAATCCAGAAACACAAGAAAAAGTTTGTGCCTCTAAAATACTTAGAAGCATCTAGCTCTTCAGTTTTTACTAAGCTTAAGAATACAGAAGATAATGGATGGTTGTGCAAAAAGTGTGGCAGAACCGAATACAAAGACATGATTCAGTGTATGAAGTGCAAAACATTGTGAATGTGTGGGAGTTAATGCAAAAAGAAAGAAATTCATTTGTGACGCATGTATCAAATAATCATGTTTATGGATACTGTATAATACTATCGTTTTACTGGATAATTCCATTTTGTTTAGTTATGCAAACATTTACATTTACATTTATGTTTCTGAGAATTTCAGTTGCGTTTTATAGCACATTTTTATTAGGTTCAATTTGAGATACCACCGGTATAAATTAAGCAACTCGTTCCTAAATTTGAACCATTTGCAACTAAGAATATTTTTGTTAATAATTTAGTGCATATTTTTTATAATTTTTTTTATTGTTAGTATTAAAGCCCTATATACCCAATACATCTTTTGGTTAAATCACGGAGAGTTTATTTAATTTTCCAAAAAGTTACAGCCGTTTTTACGTATTTCGGTTCAATATGAGCAATCTTACCTTAATATTTTTTTTCATTTAGATTATTTTCTTTACCTATCAAATAAATTAATTGTTTGAAAGTTAAAATTTTTATTAAGTAATTGTCTTTTACTTCAATTATATTTTCTTCTTTATTTATATGTAATTTATAAAAAAAATACTAGAAAATCTTTTGTTTACTTAGGGTTCTAGTATGGGGCTTTATGGCTTCCCTTGAACTTACGTGAACGAGTAACGCTCTGCCCTACAACTTCTCGGGTCTTGTCTACTGGTACACCTTCCACCGGGTGCAATTGACGTATCACGCTTGCCCAATTGTTAAACCTTTTTTATTTCACACGTATTCTGTACTAGTGTATTTTTTTGGTTTTGTTTTGTACAGGATTTTCCAAAAACTAACCTTTTATTAAATAAAGTTTATTATTTTAGAGTGTTTTATTTAGCTCACATTTTCTTTTCTTTTTCAGGTAAATTTTTTATTAAATACTTTTATCATAAACTACAATTTTTTTTTATAAAGGTATTAAGTACAAGTGAGTGCCGAAAACATCCAGGGGCTTTCCAATTTAATAATAAATTGGTGGCGCTCACCTTTTTAATTTTTTTTAACCTTTAAATTTTTCCCCACGCCCACTCTCCGGGATAAAGCATTAGGGCGTCGATATTGCGCGTTCGGTTGACCACGAGCTTGTATCTTGATACTTTTGCTTTTCTTTTAATTAACTTTGCGAGTTTTTTTTTTCGTTCAGTAAATTAATAAAATAAAATATTTCTTTTTTTATTATTTAAAAAAAATAAGAGCATAGAAATCTTGCACCCTACGGTTATAAACCAAAGCAAGAGTTGCAAATGTTTAAAAAACCTTAGAAATCAGGCTTTAAATCTCATACGACGTACTAGGTTTACCGAACATTGGAACTATTCTAACCAACTCCGAAATTAAACGACTATCTCTGTAAGATCTGAAAAAAAAAATATATTTAAACAATAAATTTCACAATTGCAACCAAACATAAATGGGCCGAATTAAAAAAAATAAATATTCCAAGCAAAATTAACAAAAACTTGTCTGAGCAATTACAGAATTAACAAAAAATCCCTAACCGCTTCAAGTCAAGATTTAATCGATTTTGATAATAATAATCTTTTATCAAACATGCCATTTAATTTTTAAATGTGTTCAGATTATATTTGTTGCGTTTAGACTGACAAACAAAAATCTTTTTTGACTTTTTCGCAACTGAATATTTAATATAATTACATACCTCAACATGTAGACTAGTCTGTCTACGGAATGTTTCGATACATAATATAAACAATATTATTTAAGCAAGCATAAGAAATTATATCATTTACCTTAAGTTTTTATAGACACATAGTAGTTGTACAAATACTTACATCCTATCGGGACTCACCAGTGCGCCGATCGTAAGAGCGAAACATTAATTTAAATAATAGAAAAGAATTTATTTTAAAATTTGTCAATTTGTTTGACATGTAACCTAGATACGAAAAAAATGATAGTTTGCAGCCATCGAAACGCAACAAATAATCTGAACACATTTAAAAATAACATTATAGATGGCTGCAAACTATCATTTTTTTCATATCTAGGTTACATGTCAAACAAATTGACAAATTTTAAAATTTTGAAATCAATCAATTCTTTTCTATTATTTAATTTAATGTTTCTCTCTTACGATCGGCGCACTGATGAGTTCCGATAGGATGAAAGTATTTGTACAACTACTATGTGTCTATAAAAACTTAGGTAAATGATATAATTTCTTATGCTTGCTTAAATAATATTGTTTATATTATAGATAGAAACATTCCGTAGACAGACTAGTCTACATGTTAAGGTATGTAATTATATTAAATATGTGCTTCAATTAATTTAAAGTCAAATATTTTTATTCAGTTGCGAAAAAGCCAAAAAAGATTTTTGTATGCCATTTAATTTTAATACCATTTCAGAAGATCTGGTAACTAACCTTCGCATTAAGTTCAAGTCATTCGGTATTTCTTTTAAAGTCTGTTTTATTTTTTAATTTTTTTTAAATTTAATTTTACTTTTATTTAATTTTTTATCTTTTTTAAAGACGGTTATGTTTTTTAATATTTTTAAATTTTTACCTATTTTTATTTTCCGGTATTTTTGTTACAATGCCGGTAACTTAGGGAGCTGCTTTTTACACTAGAGTCACCCTGAAATGTTGTTCTATAACATAGAAAATGTCATATAAATCCGTTTAGTAGCTCCAGAGAAAATTGCGAACATATATTGACACATATACATACATACATACACACATGCCAACATACGTACAGGTCGATACTAAAACCTCATCTTATTTGAACTCGGATTATAAAACAAGATGTGTTATATTTATTATATTTTAAAAAAGATCTTGTTACATATCGGGGCTGACACCAAGTTCTTAAACAGTCTAATAGGCTGCCATTTTATTCTACTATAGAGAATTTGTACCAACATTTTACCATTTATTTCTATATCGCACTTGATTTTGTAAAAACATTGAAATCAAATAAATAACTAGTTTTTCACTGACTTAAAAAATTAGTAAATTTTCTTTACCCGGAACTTCCCTGGATATAAATCTTCCCTTTTATTAGGATTAGTGAAGTGTGACCGAATTTAGTTCCGTACATAGTCATTTAGAAACACATATATACTGTCTTTTTAAACATGTTTTATTGGGTGCCATTCCGTTCCACCATATTGTATTCGTACCAATATTTTACCACTCTCTACCTATGCTACACTTGAATAAGTAGTTTCTGCACTGATTTTTTTAAGGCCGCCATTTTGTTCCATCATGTTGAATTAGTACCAGTTTATCCCTATCACATTTAATTTTTCTGTAAAATCAATTGAATAATATTTTTTACGTTGATCTTTTAAGCATTTTATTTGGACGCCATTTTATTTCGCCATCTTTTCGTATCACAATTTTACCAGTTTATTTTTATGTCACATTTAATGCCTGCACAAAATTTGAAATTATTCTAGTAAGAAGTTTTTTGTTTCTTAATCTGATTTTTTAAGCATTTTATTATGCTGCTATTTTGTTTTGCTATTTTGGATTCGTACATTTTACCTGTTCATTCCTATGTAACATTTTGTTAGTAATAATTTTTGTAACATTCCACTAACCTGTCATTTGGTTCAGCCATACTTTGGGCACCAAACTGCCTTTTATTTTTTTTGTTTGTTTATATATTTTTCTTTGATATTATGTATATTTTGAAGTTATATAAGTTGATTGTCTCGGTCGCTTAAAACTTTAATTGTGAGATACAAAAATATATCCTTGGAAAATATATATTTATTTATTATTAACTGCATATTTAAAAGATACTTAAATGAATAAGACACTATCACACGGATACCCAGTATATAATTAACATAGAAAATAACAAAAAGTCTTTTACTACCTATAAGTTATGAACACTTAAAGCAAAGATACTTGGCAGAATAATAAGGTGTGTTTTACAAAAACTGAAATTTACTAATATTAACAAAACAGCAAAAGTGACTTGCCAAAATTGATTGAGTCTTTACTCAAAATCAACTAATTACAAAAAAAATAACACAAAATAATAATTGAAAGAGTTTCAAGTATGAAATTAGAAATAAAATTTATGATTACTGATTTGCAAATGATTCTAGGAAATACTATGTGAAATTTTGATTGAATACTGATAAGAGTTAATGTACAATGATAAATAGAATGCTATAAAACTGAATAAATAAAAGATAGGCAACGGAAGATTTAAATTTTAACGCACACTCAGGGTTAGTATAGCATCAGTAGCAAAACAACCATTTTAAAGCTCAAACAAGGTAAGGTACTTGTCTTTAGACTCGGTGTTAGGTTGGATGCCCTAACTGGAGACTTCTCTCAGCGCTTCACGGCAGCGATCAGCCTATGAGCTTAACCAAAAAAATGGAGGTAGCCCTCAAGAAAAGCTGACTATAACTGAGGCCACAAAAACAGTACACAAATGCCTCGTTCCAGCTACGCCACGGTACCCCAACCAGAATCTATGGTGATTTTTAGCTACCTGATGCCAACTGATCTGCCGTGCCTAGAGGTTTCTGCAAATTGTACTCCTCACAATAAAAGACTGATGTTAAATGTGCTTCTTGTAGAGAAACAAAATAACGTTCTTGCAGTACAACAAAAGCCTGAAAATATAGAAAAATCCCTTTAGTAGTACCAATCTACGTGACAACTATTCCATGAAATATCTTCCTAGCAAGACTTTTTGATAATTTTGGATAGTTAAATACCTGATGTTACAACTCTAAACAGTCTTGAAATGTTTCCAATCTCATTAAATTAAATAATGTTAAATAATTACAAATTTAGGTTTTTATATATGACTCTCTTGAAAGAGACAAACTATTAGTTATTTTATGCAAGTAAATAGATAATAATTGAGAACTTAACCGTTGTAACAGGCATTTTCAAAACAATTGTTACACTGCAACGCTAATTTTTATTTTAATTAAAACTTTATAATTGGAACTGATTTTGGGATTACTTTATGTTGTCATAAACAAGTTAATACTTTTGCATATTTAAGAGACAAACATACTGCTAAAGCCAGTTTTACTGCAAATAAGTTAAATTTCGTTACAGTAAGTAAACTTACATTAACTTGGTAGAAAAAAATGCATTTAAAAAAAAGTGCTTGCATTTGTGGGATTTTTGAGACCCTCCATCGAAAGTTTTCGATTTCGAAAGAATTCCGGCTGCAACCCATAGGATTTAGGCGAAAGCATGTAATATGTACAGTTTTACTTACGCATATTACGTTCGTTTACGATGCTATAAAGTTGAATTTTAATATTCTAATACAAGTTCTAATGAAGGTTTGTTAATTTTGATTAAAAAGTAGAAATTTGCCTATGACAGCATAAAATACTACTAGAACTAGGTCAAAATGTAAAGTTTAGTAGAGATTGCAGCAAAGCTGACTTTGGCAACACGTTTTTTCCTTAAACGTACAAAAATAAAGTATTAGGCCTCACTGAGGAAATCTGTTTATGACAGCATAAAATTATTTTAAAACCTGTTCCAAATATGAACTTTTAATAATTTTAATTAAAAACTAGCTGTAATGGCAAAACATGCTATGGATATACAACAGTAAAGGGTATCATAGGAACCTCACAAAGGAAATTTCTTTAAGACAGCACAAAGTACTATTAAATCTAGTTTAAATTAAGAAGTTTGTGGAGATTGCAGCGAAGTTGGCTCTTAAACATACAAGACTAAAAGATGTTCTAAGGGTCTCACAGAATTATTAAGTTAAGGTGAGATTGCAGCAAAGCTACAAGACTAAGGGCTCACAGAAGAAAATTCTTTTATGACAGAATAAATAATTTCTAAAACCAGTTCCGAATATGAGGTTATATTAATTTTAATTAAAAAATAGCGGTGGCGACATGTGTTTCCCTTAAACTTATAAAAATAAAGGGCGCCTTACTAACCTTACAAATTTGTTTATGACAGGAAAAAATATAACAAAAACTAGGCCGAAATATAAAGTTTAAGGTAAATTGCTAAAAAACCGACTTGAAAGCACCTTTTTCCTTAAACATACAAAGGCAAAAGGCATCCTAAGGGCCTCTCACAAGAAATTCGTTTACGAGAGCATAAACTAATCCTAAAATAAGCTCCAAATATAAAGATTTGTTAATTTCGATTAAATATTTGCGGTAGGAACATGTTTTCTGCTTAAACATACAGGACAAAACGGAATCCTAGGGGACTCAGAAAGAAAATGTGTTTAGAACAGCAAAAAATACCACTTAAACCAAGTCGAAATATGAAGTTTAGTTGAAATCGTCGAAAAGTTGTCTTTGGGAACACTGTCATAAACGGAGCACCTACTCCGTTTATGACAGCATAAAGTTGTTCTAAATATAGTAACAAAATTGCAGCAATACTTTCTCTGGCAGCAAGTTTTCCTCTTGAATATACCAAAGTAAATGGCATCGTAGGAGCCAGGAAAATTAGTTTATGACAGGCTGCATAAAGAACCACTGAAGCTAGGTTGAAATGTGATGTTTAGTAGAAATAGCTGCAATACTGGCTTTTGGCAGCACGATTCTCTTAAGCATACAAGAGTAAAGGGCATTATAGGGTCCTCATAAGAGAATTCGTTTACGATAGCATAAAGTAATCTACAAACAAGTTTCAAATATAAAATTTTATTTAGTTTTTTAGATTAAAAATTAGCGCTGACAGCAAGTTGTTTTTAAACGTACAAGAATAAAAGGGTGTTCTAAGATGCACAAAAGAAATTTGTTTATGACTTTTTAAAATAGGGGAAAATATGAAGTTTACTTAAAATTTCTACGAAACCGCTAAGGGCTTCGGGCTTATCAGTCTATCCTCTTTTCTTACGAAAACCATGGATATAGAAATGGCGCACTGGACAGAAATCCCATGCATCCATTCCAAGCTTACAGGGCGGCCATGTCAACGGAGACGGCTCTTCATAGTCTAGTCAGTAGTCTTAAATATCGTGGGAGCGTTTAACATTTAACAATACCACCTTTGACTCCATTAGTGTGGAAGCTGAGAGTTATGGCGTGGACAGCAATATTCTTTTGGGAGCGTGACAGTATATTCGTCCGTGGTCAAAAGATGTCCGCAAGGCGGAGTCCTTTCTCCACTTTTGTGGTGTATAGTTGTGGATGGGTTGCTTCATACTCTCAGTGAGAGCAGAGTGTATGCTCAAGGCAGCGCTGATAATCTTGCCATTATAGTAATTGGCAAATTCCCAGTACCATTAGAACGCTCATGCAGAGGGCTTTAGCAATGGTGAAAAAGTGGTACGAAACCATGGTCTGTATGTTATTACGCATAAGACCATTTACCCATAAGAGAAATGTGGATCTTAAGAGGCTCACCCTCTTTGTGAAACAGTTGAGACCTTCCCTATAAAATTTTCAGTACTTTTAATTAAGAGCACTTTTTACGAAAGTGGACAGTTTTCCGAAAATAAAGGTCTAATATCTATAATTTTATGTTTTATCTTTTATTGAAATACCTGCACCCAAAAGGTTCTCCGATATGTTTGACAATGTCAGATTTGTTGATTTTCAAAAATGGATCATTTAACTGAAACCCAAAGAATTAAAATTTGAATTATACTTGGTTGTGGGGATAGAATGCGAAACCTGCAAGACGTTTGTAACATTTTTAATGACAAATATCTTAACAGAAATCCACTAAATCTACCGTAAGTACAGTGAAACAGAAAAGGAAATAAGTTGTACGTTCTGGCATACCTAAAAGTGCAACAGATGGTAATAAGTCTCTGAATGATTTAGGTTTAGAAGAAAATCCGCACCTTTCTGCCAGAACAATAGGAGAGAAAATGACACACACATGTCCTGAGACCGAATTCTAAAAATCGAAAAGTTTAATCCATACTGTGGATGATCAGGATAGGCGTTTGGAATTTTGTGAACTCATTATGAAACATTACAATAGCACTCTAAATTTGGTCAATTAAATTGGGTACATAAAAATGATACCCAATTTCCTGAAAATATAAATGTTTGATGTAGTACATGGACGGTACATTAAGTGGAGAAAGATATTTGAAATTTTTAAGGAGCTATTGCAGTACTATTTCCGAGAAACCGTAAGTTTCTTACTTTACCTGCTGTATTAATTATTTAAACCTAATTTTTTTAGGTAAATGATGATGCACCAAATGATGAAATATGGTTTCAGCAGAATGGTGCTCCATCGCATTTTACTCGGAATGTTCGGGAATATTTAGACAATGTTCTTTTGGAACATGGATTGGTCGTAGGGGTACAATAGAGTAGCCACCTCGGTCTCCGAAATTGACGCATCTCGGCTACTTTCTGTGGGTACACTTTAAAAATGTGGTATAAACCTAAGCCCAATGACCTGGAGGATTCAAAAGAGAGAATAGAAATCGAACGTAGACGAATCGAGAAAGCTGGCATTCATTTTAATGTATTAAATGTTCTTCAGTTTTTGACCTAGTGTCAGGAAGTAAATGGACAACATTTAAACCCCTTATTTAGTTTTAATAATTTATTATTTGTTGTATCAGGTATTTCCTTTTTGTGTTGTATTGTTTCCGTTGCTTTTTACAACCTACCTTTAAAGCTGAGAGGATGTTTTTTTTGCTAGGGTTTTGGTAGCAAGATAAGCAATTATCGTGCTTTCCGGTCTGCCAAAACGTACATATTTTACCTTTCCAGTTTCACGAATTTTTTTGTTAATTTTACTTACAGTAGATTTAGGATATCTGTCATTAAAAATGTTACAAAAATCTTGCAGGTTTTGCATTCTATCCCCATAACCCAGTATAATAGGTTTCAGTTAAACGATTCATTTTTGTAAATCAACAAAACTGACGTTGTTAAACATATCAGGTAAGCTTTTGTGTGCATGTATTTTAATAAAAGGTAATACATTAAATTATGGATATTAGACTCTATTTTCGCAAAAACTGTTAACTTTCATAAAAATTGCTCTAAATAAAAATATTAAGAATTTTAAGCAGATTTTAAAAAAGTAATATAATATAAGGTTTTCCATTAAAAAATAAATTTTGCTTTTAATACCAGAAAACGGTAAATTTGGCAGCAATGCAGAACTCGCCATTCGATCCGACATAATTTCATACCTGTGTGTACATATTTTCATTAAATTCAGGTACGCGGTATCTGAGTTATTTCTCCGTTTCCTTACTTTCGTTACACGCTGTATTCGAAGATCTAACCCGTCATCGCTATGAACTGTTAGCATTAGCTAAAAAATTATGGTAAAAAATGACATGTTCCACAGTTGGTAAAATTTATGCGTGGAACCCAACAAGTAGGAAGAAAACATATATTTTATCCCAAACGAAAATTTAATTAAATGAAAATGTTATTTATATCTGTCGAGTTTTGTGGAATCCCTATTCCAGAATACTTTTTATAAATTTAAGAGCTCGTAAATAATATATGGATATAGTGTAATATTACCATAATTCTGTATATATACTGAATCTTTATTTAATGGAATAAGAAACCAGGCTCTTTTAAGAACTTAAATTGACGATTAAATTTTAGAAATTCAAAGTGTTATTAACTTTTTACTATTTAAATAATAAAAATGTGAGGTAACGTAGGTCGTTTGTCACAGAGATTCTATTACCAGAACTTTTGTTTTTGTTGTATACTATATAGGGTTCAATATATATATATATATATATATATATATATATATATATATATATATATATATATATATATATATATATATATATATATATATATATATATATATATATATATATATATATATATATATATATATATATATATATATATATATATATATATATATATATATATATATATATTGTGTAACGAAGTTACTAATTTTTCTGGAGAATGTATGCGTCGTATGACGTTTAAATTATTATCTTCCTTATTAAAAATACGCTTCTTTCACAAAAGTGATCAGAAAAATACGTCCGTCATTTCTACACAGTAAGAAAGGTTGCGCAACCTACCGGAATGATATATAACGCGCCGCGCTTGTAGTAAACTAAATACCCTGGGAATAAAATTCGTATCTCCATTAATAATCATCATCTAAATATGAATATTTCAGGAAAATACTCAGGGAAATTCGGTTGTTTACTATACATAGTAAAACACGTTACGCAGCTTATCAAAAATCCGACAGTATGATATAACAAGCTGCGCTTATATACGCTAACCCCGCCAGGTAATAATTACGATACGCCGCGGCGAGTTCGTGCAGCACAACTGCTAGATCTGACCGGCGCGAGCATGTGGGGGTTTGCGGACGATTTAAAAGCAGCTTCGTAGCTCACTTGTGGCAGTCACCGTCCACAAGCCGACCAGCCAAGAACAGTTCCAAGTTAGGACCACCACTCCCGGGACCCAACAGATGGACTAGGAAAGGTAACAACAGATGGTATATTGAGATAGGTATCCCTCTCGTACAGACACATACACCATTCACACTATGACTCTCATGCACACATATACCACCGACACTTTCACTCTCATACACACACAACTTAATACACCTTTCCCATCCTTTGGACTAGCACCGTCTCTGTCTCTTACACACACACACCCATTCTTCGGGTCAGCACCGGGGTCCTGTTTACGGGCTGATCTATCCCTTATGTCTCTTTCTCACACACACACATACAAATACACTTCTCCTATCCTTTAGGTCAACACCGGGGCCCTGTTTACGTGTTGACTTATCGTTCCTGTCTCTCTCTGGCACACACATATGCTTTATACACACTATCTCTCTCTTACACTTATATACTACATATAGCCTCCTAACCTTTAGGCTAGCACCGGGGTCCTGTTTACGGGCTAGTCTATCCCTCATGTCTCTCTCTCTCTTACGCACAGACCCATCCTTCGGGTCAGCACGGGAGTCCTGTTTACGGGCTGATCTATCCCTCATGTCTCTTTCTCACACACACTGAAGTTTTCCGTAGGCCCGTTATCAAGAAGGTAGTACCGAGAAAGATCTCCGACCACTGAGAATTAGGAGAAATGGCGCCCGAGCAGGGACCGTTCTGCGCATGATCGATAGAACTTTCTACTCATTTCATTTTAGACTCATGTATGTTTGTTTGTGCTTTTAGGATAATCCTCTGTATTAGGGTAATCTCCTGTATTAGGGTAATTCCCTGTCTTAGGTTAATTCCTTTTGATTTTAAGGTAATCCCCTGCTGTTTAGGGTAATCCCCTGTGGTTTTAGGTAATCCCCTGTTCTCTGGTCACCGAAAGGCCAGATACCGTCAAAAAAATTAGTTTTAGGTAACATTTTGTTGCCCTCGCATAGAAGAGCCCAAAAATGACCGAGTTTTCAAAAAAAATTTCTGCGCATGCGCGAATCAAAATAGGATGAGACACCTCTTTTTCGACTAATTCTAGGTCGCTCTTTCGATTTTTCAATGTTTTAAAACCCTATCTCAAAAGACCTAAAAGTTATGACAAAATTTCCAATATTATTGTTCCTATTTATTCTTCAGACCGAGAAATGCACATAACCACCCATTTCTCAAGAAACCATCCTGCGCAGGCGCAAAAGTTTCTCTCTGATATCCATAAGTTGCTGGTTCCATTTCTGAAATCAGTTTTTCGGTTCCGAGAAACACATCACAACCTAACCTATGCCTCTTCCTAACCGCGAACTTCAACAATACAGCGCAAGCAAAACCAAAACGAGTGTCCGCGCATTACCCCACTTCACTTTATGGGAAACCCCCACCAGCTGGCCATCATAGAAGGTATAAAAGCAGACTGTATGCCCGAAAACCCTCAGTTCGCATCGTGTCCTCCACCAGCAACAGACCAAACAGTTCTCACCGAGCACTCTACCAGGCAGTTCGCACCGAGTCCTAGACCAGAAGAAAGACCAGAAGAAGCAGTAAGTAGTCTTCACCGAGCTCTTTACCAGGTAGTTCGCACCGAGCCCTCGACCAGAAGAAGCAGTAAGTAGTTCTCACCGAGCTCTCTACCAGGCAGTTCGCACCGAACACTCGACTAGAAGGAAGACCAGAAGAAGCAGTCCATATTAGCCGCACCAGAGAAGAAAGCTCACAACCAGAAGGACGAGTAAGCAGGAGTTCAGACCGAGCCTTCCAAGGAGTCACACCGGAGAAGAACAAGACACCAGAGGGACCGGATTCTGCTTAGGTAAGCCATCCAGCTGAGTAAAATTGACTGAACTGTCAAATCCGAGAAGAGAAGTATATCCCGATCCTTCCGACTAAAGACACCAGCGAAGAGAGGACCGCCGCCGAATAAGACCAGGCACCTAACAGAGCCGCTACCGAAGAATATACCGAAATACGCCTGAACCACACCATCCGATCCGAAACGAAAAACGCAAGTCTTTCGCCCAGGCACGCACAGAAGCCATTGCAGAAAGACGTTCGGAAGTCAACCTGTACCAAATACCAGACACAGGCATCGTCGTCACTATTCTTCTGAAGTTTTCCGTAGGCCCGTTATCAAGAAGGTAGTACCGAAAAAGATCTCCAACCACTGAGAATTAGGAGTTCGTCCTGTACCGACCAGAACATTGCAGCTCTCCTACCGCAGTCGAGGAGGTCCGAACCAGTATCTTACCGAACCCAACATGCCTCGGGAAACAGAAGAACAAAGCCCGACTGAAACGACTGAAGCAAACTTAACAGAACCGTCCAAAGTGGCTTCGTCACAAACTGAGTGACACCCGTGTGAGCTGGGTCTATTAACTAAGGAACGAAGACCTAATTACCGAGCTAACCAAATTCCACCTAGACACTATCGGAACTGTAGATGTACTGAAGAAGCGTCTCATAGGTTTCATCCGAGATGGACAGGCCACACTGAATCCTCAGATAGGATCGTTCAAATATCCGGCCGTCGCCACCACCGCCATGTTGGGTCAGACCCCATTAACCACTTCTGTACGGGCATCTTTACCGTCTGTGACTGTCTCGCATCCGACAACCACTCCAGGAATGTCACATCTGATACTGCCACCGACAACAGGTTCCCAACCGAAAGTGCATAAATGGAACATTCAGTTTAATGGGACGCCTGATCCGGTGGATTTCATTGAGCGTCTAGAAGAGATATGCGCCTCGAAAAACATCGCTTTGGATAGCCTGTTGCCGTGTTTGCCCGAGCTACTGCAAGGTGAAGCCGCCCTGTGGTTCCGAAACAACCGACAACTATAGCAGTCTTGGAGTGCGTTTTTGTCCGACTTTCGCACCTTCTATTTTCCGCTCAACTACGCCGATAATCTGGAAGCCGAAATCAGTCGCCGTCTTTAGAGATCAAATGAACCATCCAGCCGATATATTACCGATATGCAGACCCTCATACGTTGGCATGGTAACATCGTACCTGACGAGGAATTACGGTGGCTTTACCGAAACCTGCTGCCCGAATACCGACAGTACATCCGTAGAACTGACATCACTTATATACCGTCTTTCTCCCAGATGGTGCGAGAAACCGAGCTACCCCTGGAGCAGCTAAAACACTCCCGTTCCAATTACCGAGATGCAACTCAGGACAGAAAATCAGTAGCCAGCAGTAACCGCAACTCACCTACCGAAAGGCCAGCACCAACGCACACAACCCGGGGAGGTCAAAGTACGTCTATCAGAAGACCACCGGACTGTCCCCAACCGAATAGACTAAAAGACGAAATATGCTAGAGATGCGGAGAACCTGGACATTTCCGCTCCGACTGTCGAGGTACACCGAAGCTGTTCTGCTCAAGATGTAGAAAGGACGTAGTTCTTTCCCGAAACTGTCCGTGCCGCCGTTCGGAAAACTAAACCGGCGCTGTACCGTTCCGAGGTCAGTCCAGCATCGCCGATCTAATACCTCGAATTCTTCTCTCACACCCGTACCTGCTTCCGACATCCGCCCGCACGCTAGAGTTTATATCCGCAACACACAATTCTATACTCTCATTGACACATTCTTACATGGGAGATCTGGTAGCCGAATTATGCTAGCAGACTAGATGCCGAAAGATCCGACTGACCGTCCTAAGTGCAAAAGTAGCCAGTGGTGACGTGATAAAGATCACGAAAACATACCGCGTACCACTGAGACTTGGTAGTTCCACGCTAACTGAAGATATCTGCTAGTTTCCAAACCTGACATCAGACCTAGCGTTAAGAATGGATATCTCATATCTCACTCGTTTTATCTGGATCTTGGCTGTAGTCAAGTGTACCTGAATGACGAACCTTTACATTCTCCCATAGGTGAGATTCAGGGAAGACCTGAAATTGAACAAGAAAACTCAAATCACTCCTGGATCAGGAGCTGCCAGAGTTTGAGAAAATACGGGGAATCACTTATTTAGTGAAACACATTATTCACCTGGAAAATACCGAGCCTATCAAACAAAGATACCGTCCGCAAAACCCCAGTATGCAGGAAATTATTAATACTGAAGTCCGAACCATGCTCAAAGATGGCATCATTGAACCATCCTAGAGTCCATGGAGTTCACTGGTAGTGATAGTACGCAAGAAGGATGGAAAACACCGCTTCTGCATAGATTTTGAAAAAGTTAACGCCGTCTCTCGGAAAGACGCTTATCCACTACCGTATATTAATGCCATACTGGACAAACTTCAAAAAGCCCGGCATATCTTCAGTATCGATCTCAAACAAGGTTACTGGAAGGTTCCACTTTCCGAAGACAGTAAGCCCATCACCGCATTCACCGTTCCCGGGATGGGGCTATTCCAGTGTCGACTCATGCCATTCAGATTGCACTCCGCTCCTGCAATGTTCCAACGTCTGATGGACCGTATTATAGGACCAGAACTGGACCTCTTCTGCTTTGCCTATTTGGACGACATCATAGTCCTGGGAGAGACCTTTGAAGAATATCTCAATAACCTGAGTAAAATTTTCCGCCGTCTTCGACGTGCCCACTTGAAACTGAACCCAGAAAAATGTCAAATACCGCCAACGGTGTCTGTACCGACCCCGAGAAAGTTTCAGCTATCCTGGAAGTACCGCCTCCAACTAACCTGCGAGGCTTAAGAAGATTCTTGGGTGTCGCCTCCTGTTACCGACGTTTTGTCCAGAACTTTTCGCAAATCTCCGCTGTCTTAAATCGCCTCCTTAAAAATAATGTCCAGTGGACCTGGACATCAGAACAACAGAATGCGTTTGACCAGCTAAAGATTTGCCTAACCGAAGCCCCAGTATTGGCTTGCCCAAATTTTTCCAAGCCATTCGTGCAGCATTGATTCAACATGGGTCTGATGGCGACCATGTGATTGCTTATGCAAGTCGCAGTATAAACGCCAACGAGAAGAAATTCTCCGTCACCGAAAACGAGTGCCTAGCTACTGTTTGGGGAGTAGAAAAGATGAGACCGTATTTAGAAGGGTATCATTTCACCGTCGTCATCGACCACCAGTCTCTTCGTTGGCTCTATTCCATTAAAATTTCTGCAGGAAGATTAGCTCGATGGAGCATCTATCTTCAATAGTTTGACTTCGAAATAAAGTACCGAAAAGGTGTTTTAAATCGAGTGGTTGACGCATTGGCACGAGACCCAGTCAACACCGAAGACTACGAGGAACTATCCGATCCGATTAGGCCCCTCGAAGAATTCACACCGTGCAACTGGTACACCACAAAAAAGGCTGCTGTAGAAACCAATCCGTCCGCTTTCCCAGACTATTGTATCAAAGATAACCTACTGTACCGTCACTTTTGGAACATGTCTGATCTCACTGAAAATGAGATAACCGACCCGTGGAAAGTTTGTGTTCCAAAGTCCGCTCGCAAGGCCGTTCTAGAAGAAAATCATGACCGAGCCACCTCGGGACACCAAGGAATAGCGAAAACAACCGCCCGTGTTGCTCTTTGATATTACTGGCCAGGAATATTCCGAGATAATGCTCAATATGTCCGGAGCTGTTCATCCTGTCAGCGACATAAATCTTCCCAGCAGCAACCACCCGGTAAGATGCAACCTTCAAAAAATGACCAACCATTTCAAAAAGGAAAAAAACTCAAAATTACTACATTCCATAGATAAGGGAAAAAAACTGGATATTCTTGAAAATATCGAGATAACACTTTTACAAGATCGCTCTCCCCTTAATTTAAATGATCAATTAGGCAACTGATATCGCCAATACATTAGTGCCCTAAAACTATTTAAATAATTAATTACATTTTTATCCCTTTTGAACTGAACACTTCAACTATTCTTCTTTCGTTAGTTTTATTTTACCTGCTCGTCCTTGACTCTGACCCGATTTGGCCAACATAAAAATATTAAATTAACTAAATTTTCATTCATAATTTTAAACATTTTTAATTTTTAGATTGGTACCTAAATCCGCTTCCTCTGATGACAGTCGATATTAACATGTGTTTTGAACAAATAAGAATAAGTGGTACAACGTATTTTTACATATTTTTCTTATGTCCTTTGTTATAGTTTTATTTAAATATCTGTGGGACTGTTGTGTGTAAACGATTATCTCATGTGAAAAGTTTTTGTCCTGCTTCCTGTAAGTACTGTTTCAATTTTTTAATTTATATAATTTTTTATTTTATATACAACTTAAGTAGAATTTTTCCACACTATTTCGAATTATTTTGTACTTGCAGACAATCAGTTGCCCCCTGATGATGATCCGCTAGGATCGAAACGCGTAGGAATTAGATAAATAAAAATTTTACCACAAGAAGGCTGATTGTGGACTTTTATGTTCCTCTTTCCTCATTTTCATTTATAATGTCCCTTCTGGAGAGCAGATTTGATTTTACTATTCATGACCAGAGTCCAGGCTCCCTGCTCCATCTTTTCGAAAAGCTTTCACATAAAAGGGCTAAATCAGAAGCACATATATGGTTCAATAGTCAATGTTTAAAAGAAAATTTGATTCCCACATACGTAACACCCAAGTTTAGATCAACAGATTTGGCTTACCTTAACCACAGAACACGCACGAACATAGAAAAATGTAAAAAGTTAGCTGTCAAAGAGGAGAGAAACCGTTGGTACTCAGTGAGAGATTTACCTACCACGAAACTTAAGATAGTTTACTTTCTTCTACTAATACATTTTGCTACAATCGAGTTATCCAACTTTCAAGAAAATCTATATGAAAAGAGACTTAGAAGGAAAAAAGAACACTTCACTAAACTAAAGAAGAAATTAAACGGTTTAAGAAGACACAAATTTAAGCCACTATCAAATCAAATTCCAGAATATTTTAAGTTCCAACCAAGATTACTGAACCTTTCTTCTTGCACTTTGGACAAAGATGAGACTAGTCTACTGGAGAAGAGTCTAAAATTTAGCCCCACCCGAGACCTAAGTCAAACTGACGTGAAAACTTTAATTGCAGATGTAGAATTAGCCTTGCAAAACAACAAACATCATCTATCCGATGTCATTAAAGGAAAATTTTCGCTTACTTTTTTTTTTTTTACTTAATTCTCAAACCTCAACAATAACAAACACTCAATTTCATACAAGAAAACTATCCGACAAATTAAAACAAAAATGAAACATTTTAACCTAGTTTTAGGTAAGGTAGATAAGGGAAACTGTGTAGTTATCTTAAACAAACAGGACTATATCGATGAAGTAGAGAGTTTTTTGAATCATGATAGCTTTATTACTTTAAATAAAGACCCATGTGTATGCTTTAACAGTAATTTAAAAACACTTTTAACAGAAAATGAACTAATTATAAAATCTTTTAACCAAGGCCAACCAATTATTCCTATGAACCCACTTACCCCTTTCCTTTATGGAATGATCAAAATTCACAAGACAAACCACCCCATTCGCCCTGTTGTCTCGTTTATCAATTCACCAGCCTATTTCCTTGCGAATTGGTTGAATAATGTTCTGAAAACCGTGTGGCATATAGACTTTAAATATAGCATCAAAAATTCAGTAGAACTTGTCAATGGATTAAAACGGTTAACACTGCCTTCCAACTATATTCTAGTTTCATTTGATGTAGTTAATCTCTTTCCAAGCATCCCTAGACTTCAAAGCCGCAACATTGTCGAACATTTGTTAAAAAACTCTCCTAATCTGACAAAAAAGCAAACTTCTTGTCTCTCTCTCCTCTTAAAGAAATGTATGGATTCAGACTTCTGTAAATTCAACAACAAATTATACAAACAAGTGGATGGTCTCCCGATGGGATCTTCACTATCACCCCTAGTTGCAGAAGTCTTTATGAATTTTCTAGAAAACAAATTATTCAATTCCAGTCACCCTCTTGTCAAGAAGGTAGGCTTTTGGCTTAGGTACGTGGACGATACATTGGTTGGATGGTGCGGAAACATGTCCGAGCTGAATTCCTTTTTAGAATACCTCAACGGACTCCACCCTAACATCAAATTCACCATGGAGGTAGAACAGCAACAAAAAATTAATTTAATAGACTCTAGAAAGAATGCCTCAAAATATCGATTTTAAAATATATAGAACGTCCAAACAAACAGATCACATGATACCCTGGGATTCATGTCATCATATATCACATAAACTAGCTGCACTCAACAGTATGTTTCATAGGTTTTTCTCAATTCCCCTAAAAGAAGAGAATTTCATTTTGGAAAAAAACATAATCCACCAAATGGCTGCAAAGAATGGCTTTCCAACACACATAGTCAACAATATATTTAAAAAGAAACAAAGATAAAATCTTTGTGATAACTCTTATATAAAATTTATTCGTCAAGAAAAACTAACCGCGAAACGCTTCGTTTCCATACCATTTCTAGGCAAGTTCTCCACTATTATGGGAAGATCTCTAAAACAACTTGGTAACCATATTTTCGTCTGCTATAAATCAGTAAACACTATTGCCAGTTTTTTCTCATCTTTAAAAGACAAAATACCTCCCCTAAATAAAAGCGGGGTTTATTTGCTTTCTTGCGATTCTTGTCCTGCTGAATATGTCGGCCAAACTAGTAGGTCCCTACAAGTACGTATCAAAGAACATCTCAGGTCTAACAGAATAGAATGTGATAATAAGTCTCCCTTTGGTACACATCTAAAAACTAATAAACATAATTTCGAAAAGGAAAAAAACTCAAAATAATTACATTCCATAGATAAGGGAAAAAAACTGGATATTCTTGAAAATATCGAGATAACACTTTCACAAGATCGCTCTCCCCTTAATTTAAATGATCAATTAGGCAACTCATATCGCCAATACATCAGTGCCCTAAAACTATTTAAATAATTAATTACATTTTTATCCCTTTTGAACTGAACACTCCAACTATTCTTCTTTCGTTAGTTTTATTTTACCTGCTCGTCCTTGACTCTGACCCGATTTGGCCAACATAAAAATATTAAATTAACTAAATTTTCATTCATAATTTGTAACATTCTTAATTTTTAGATTGGTACCTAAATCCGTTTCCTCTGATGACAGTCGATATTAACACGTGTTTTGAACAAATAAGAATAAGTAGTACAACGTATTTTTACATATTTTTCTTATGTCCTTTGTTATAGTTTTATTTAAATATCTGTGGGACTGTTGTGTGTAAACGATTATTTCAAGTAAAAAAGTTTTTTGTCCTGCTTCCTGTAAGTACTGTTTCAATTTTTCAATTTATATAATTTTTTATTTTATATACAACTTAAGTAGAATTTTTCCACACTATTTCGAATTATTTTGTACTTGCAGACAATCAGTTGTCCCCTGATGATAATCCGCTAGGATCGAAACGCGCAGAAATTAGATAAATAAAAATTTTACCAAAAGAAGGCTGATTGGACTTTTACGTTCCTCTTTCCTCATTTTCATTCGCAGTTAATACCTCCCGACATGATTCTACGGGGCTTTTACCGGCTTTTCTTAATTTTGGAAGTGAACTGGACCCTCCGAAACCATTATACCGGAAGTCTCAAAATGTAGATCCCACCGAAGCTGACGCGCCTTAGCTCGATCTGCATACCGCAAAACTCCAGAAATTGAAAGACACTTATGAGCTGGTTCGTGACAATCTTGATAGAACCTTTACGACCCAAAGTCATCACTACAATCTTTGTCACCGAGAATGGAGGTGTGATGTTGGCGACAAGGTTCTAAAGCGTAAAAATCCGCTTTCATCTGCCGTAAAAGGTTTCGCGGCAAAACTAGCTCCCAAATACTCCAGCCCGTACACCGTAATTAAAGTTATCTCACCAGTTGTATATGATCTTAAAGCACCGTCTGGTAAAAAGATTAGACATATTCATGTCAAAGATCTTAAACCAGCTCATGACCAGACCGATTAAGCCGTTTATTACTAATCACTGGCCGACTACCGTTCGTCTGAATAGATTACAGACACCGACCGACTGAACGTAATGCCGTATATTCCACTAAGAATGTGGCATCTTGAGAATTGGTGAGGTACCAGAATAAAGCCTGAGGCTCCACCACACCGTATAGATCTTCACAGGATCGTCTAGAGGTTAACCAACCATCCAATACGCCATCCTGCCAGAAGAAGACGAATCCAGAACACCACTCCTACATATTATTTTAGAATTGTATTTGTTTAGGGACCTAGTATTAAGTTTAATTTTTAAAATATTTATAAATAAATATTTTTCCGAAGAAGAGGGGCTGTGTAACGAAGTTACTAATTTTTCTGGGGAATGTATGCATCGTACGACGTTTAAATTAATATCGTTCTTATTAAACATAGTAAAAATACGCTTCTTTCACAAAAACGATTAGAAAAATACGTCCGTCATTTCTACACAGTAAGAAAGGTTGCGCAACCTACCGGAAAGATATATAACGCGCCGCGCTAGTAGTAAACTAAATACCCTGAAAATAAAATTCGTATCTCCATTATTAATCATCATCTAAATACGATTCTTTCAGGAAAATACTCAGGAAAATTCGTTACGTTACGCAACTTATCAAAAATCCGACAGTATTTTTGATAACAAGCCGCGCTTATAAATACGCTAACCCCGCCAATTAATAATTACGATACGCCGCGGCGAATTCGTGCAGCACAGCCGCTAGATCTGACCGGCGCGAGCATGTGGGGGGTCTGCGGACCATTTAAAAGCGGCTTCGCAGCCCATTTGTGGCAGTCACCGTCCGCAAGCCGACCAGCCAAGAACAGTTCCAAGGTATGATCACCACTCCCGGGACCCAGCAGATGGACTAGCCAACGCCTCCTCCTCTCACCGAAGCCGGCCATTTCTAGGGAACACTGCCATGCCGCCAGGATACTAGTCGGTAAAGGAAAGGTAACAACAGGTAGTATATTGAGATAGGTATGCCTCTCGTACACACACATACGCCACTCACGCTATCACTCTCATGCCCACATACACCATCCACACTTTCACTCTCATACCCACACAACTTAATACACCTTTCCCATCCTTTGGACTAGCACCGGGGTCCTGTTTACGGGCTAGTCTATCCCTCATGTCTCTCTCTCTTACACACACACACACATCCTTCGGGTCAGCACCGGGGTCCTGTTTACGGGCTGATCTATCCCTCATGTCTCTTTCTCGCATATACACATACAAATACACTTTTCCCATCCTTTAGGTCAACACCGGGGCCCTGCACACACATATGCTTTATACACACTATCTCTCTCTTACACACACACACACTACATATAGCTTCCTAACCTTTAGGCTAGCACCGGGGTCCTGTTTACGAGCTAGTCTATTTCTCATGTCTCTTTCTCTTACACACACATCCATCCTTCGGGTCAGCACCGGGGTCCTGTTTACGGGCCGATCTATCCCTCATGTCTCTTTCTCACACACACACATACAAACACACTTCCCCCATCCTTCAGGTCAACACCGGGGCCCTGTTTGCGGGTTGAGTTATCCTACCTGTTTCTCTCTCGCACACACATATGCTTTATACACACTATCTCTCTCTTACACACACACACACACACACACACACTACATATAGCCTCCTAACTTTTAGGCTAGCACCGGGGTCCTGTTTACGGGCTGGTCTATCCTTCCTGTCTCTCTCACACATATATTCATTATACCTACACACACTCTCGCATAACCCATACACACAGTTCATAAAAATAACTTTATACACCATTTCATCTGAGAGTTCCTATGTTGATAACCCTTGGTAAAGTGATCTGGCAAGGTATCGCAGTGTGAATAAATCTACCCGCGCACGCGCATTAATGAGTGGGAATCGGTGTTGGCTACCGTATAACCGTACCGTACCGAACCGTATCGCCTAGAGTCAATTTTGTTAATCGATCTTAACTTCGTCTCGACCGCTGTCATGATACAACGATGTTTAACTATCTCTCTCGTTTCTCTCTAGTTGCTTGATGCATACATTCCCGTTCTCTTACTTGCTCATTAGAAGTTGCTATATTTTATTTATGGGGCTAGGCTAAGGATTTATTGTGAGATACAAGCACGTAATGCAGAGGATACATTCTTTGTTTTCTACATGGGTGTTTTATTTCTCTTTTTTATAATTACATTAAGTGATACCGTCTATGTCTTGGGCATTGACCTCTGGTTAACCATCTCCACTGTTTAAAAGCTACCTGTGTGCGTTTGTGGGCCTTTTACCACATTAATCCAAAGGGTGGCGCCCGAGATTCAGGCGTTGGATGTTTCAAGTCATGGATCCTCAGATGAACGTCAGTGACCGATGTTTACCGAACACCTCCGAAAAACCGAAGTGCGTCATATATATATATATATATATATATATATATATATATATATATATATATATATATATATATATATATATATATATATATATATATATATATATATATATATATATATATATATATATATATATATATATATATATATATATATATATATATATATATATATATATATATATATATATATATATATATATATATATATATATATATATATATATATATATATATATATATATATATATATATATATATATATATATATATATATATATATATATATATATATATATATATATATATATATATATATATATATATATATATATATATATATATATATATATATAATATATATATATATATATATATATATATATATATATATATATATATATATATATATATATATATATATATATATATATATATATATATATATATATATATATATATATATATATATATATATATATATATATATATATATATATATATATATATATATATATATATATATATATATATATATATATATATATATATATATATATATATATATATATATATATATATATATATATATATATATATATATATATATATATATATATATATATATGCAAACGTTACATAAACCACCCTTGAACCGCTAAAATTTTTAATCATGTTTTAAAGTAACGGTCTTTTAAAGATATGAACATAATTGGTTCTTATCAACAATGAAAAGTAATTTTAAAATACTGTAACGCATACTATAATCTAGTCTAAAAATTTCGTATTAAGGTAAAGCAAATATTAGACAGACAACAAAATAATTGAAAAAATAGAACAAGTAATAAAACAGTTTATATAATACGTTTGTGTTGGAGGAGCAGTCACGGTATACACAAAAAAATCAGCATTTTTTAACAATATATATGCTCATACTAACTCCATAACATAACACTCAATAATTAAATAAATCCAGTGGAATTGACATACCGACCCGTATTAACAAGACTGTCTCGTCCGACCATTGGCGTTGGTTTGGCTACCGGCTATCACGGCACGAACTGGCATGGACTAGATTCTAGTTACTTGTACAATACAGATAATTGAAAAACGTATTTTCTAAAAAATGTATCTTTGTATTATATATTACCCAAACACTTGTTTGTTAATGCCGATAATATTGGTTTTACTTAAAAAAAATCATAAAATGATGGCATTTTACAATGTAATTCCTTAATAAAAGATAATTAATGTTTAGATATTTTTTATAATTTTGTGCATAAATAAATATTTTTCCCAAAGTTAAAAATATGTTTCTTTTCCTAATTTAAACACCATTTTCTGAATAGTGCAGGAATATGAGCATTTGGCATTTGGCAACACCAGTATAATTAGTTTTTCATTTTAATGAAATAAGATTAAATCGAATTTATATCGCATTAAAAGCAAAAATAAGGACCTCACAAAACCAGTAATTCACATATTATAATACCTAAATATTCCTAACATTTTGTGTCCAAAAAATTTGAATTGGTGCGGGTAATGTTATTTTTAATTTATTAATAATTTTTAATATCCAACAAAATTTTTGGTGCGGGCCATACCTGTTTCTCGCGACGAGGCCAAAGAAAATTGGCGCCCTATTTGTCTAAGTTTCGCATCAGGCGTAGGTTTATCTGAGACGTTACTAACAAGCTTTTCTTGGTCATCTAAAATACCACTAAAACTAAATTGAAATAAAAATTTGGTTGAAATTTCTGCAAAGCTGACTTTGGCAGCACATTTTAAACTCTCTTAAACAAAAGCAAAGAGTGTCCTAGTGCATCACATAGGAAACTCGTTTATGGAAGCATTAAGTAATCCTGAACCTATTTTCAAATATGAAGGTTTATAAATTTTGAAAAAATAAAAATTGCGGTGGCAGCATGTTCTTCTCTTAAACGCACAAGAGAAAAAGGTCTAGGGCTTCACAGAGGAAATTCGTTTATGACAGCATAAAGTAATTAAGCAATCATAAAATCAGTTCCAAATATAAAGAATTAATAATTTTAATTAAAGATTAGCAGTGGCAGCATCTTTTCCTTTAAACATAAAAGAGGAAAGGGCGTTGTTAAAGCCGGCTTTAACAACATGTTTTTAAAAATAAAGGGGCCTCACTGAGGACATTCGTTTATGATGCCATAAAGGGGCCTCGCAAAGGAAATTTGTTTTTGACAGCATAAAGTACAACCACAACTGATCCAATTATAAAGTTTAGCAGAGATTGCAGCAAAGCTGGCTTTGACAGCACATTTCTCTTAAATATACAAAAATAAAGGACTTCCTACAAGCCTTACTGAGGAAACTCGTTTCTGACACAAATATGAAGTATTAATAATTTTAATTAGAGGTTAACGGTGGAAGCATGTTTTCCCTTAAATATACAATAGGAAAGGGCGTCGCAGGACCTCACAAAGGAAATTTGTTTAGGACAGCAGAAAATACTTGTATAATTATAAAGTTTAGTTGAAATTGTTGCAAAACTGGATTTCACAGTAATTTTTAAAAGTAAAGGGCAGCGTAGGGGCTTTTTCGAGGAAATTTGTTTATGATAGCATAAAGTTATACTAATATCAGTTTCAAATATGAAGTTTTGTTAATTTTTATTAAAAATTAGCGGGTAGAAGCGTGTTTTTACCTTAAACCGACAAAAGTAAAGGGTGTCATAGGGGTTTCACAAATGAAATCTGTTTATGACAGCATAAAGTATTATTAAAACTAGGTCAACATATGAAATTTAGTAGAGATTGAGCAAAGCTGGGTTTGGCAGCACGTTTTTCTCTTAAGAATCAACAACCGCTACAAAATTTATTTATTTATTTATTTATTCAAAAATAAGAATACAACAGACAAAAGTCCACTAAGTATTCACGGCATACATTAAGAGTTAGTGTTACATAGAGTTATTTCAATAACCTAGACATTTTAATTTAGCTTTGTATTACGTCTACACCGACTGACTACTGTGATCTCCTCTTCCTTAATTTAAAGGCCTACAGGTCAGTAACTACGGCTTTCCTTGGCTGACTAAAAGCGCTCTCCTTATCTGACTAAAAGCACGACCGACCTCAATATCGGCTGCCGCTTAATACAATAGAATTCCGTTTATTCAAAGCAGCTAAGCAGGACCGGCATTGTTGTTGAGTATAACTCTTCTGTTATGACAATTTTATTGTTTCTTAAATATAGATTCGATATATTTCTGAATCATAAAAATCAGGTTTGTTTGAATGTAAGCTGATGAACCAAATACATGTATTATATTATCTTGTAAACAGGCAGGGCCGGTCATACCGGGGGGCGATTTCGTGCGTTGCACGAAGGCGCCTAAGCAGAGGGGCGCCAACTTCAACGGTAGAAATACGAAATTCAATAAACATCCTAGAATTAATAGGCCACTCCGCAATATCTTTTTTAAATCCGGCCATTGTAAACATAGTAGGCGCAACTAAGGCGCATTGCCCGTGATCGTGATATGTCGGCAGCGACGACGCGGTGGCGCAGCGTGTGCCTGCATAAAGGAAGGAAGGAAGGTCGATTTCCGAGTCAATACTTGTCGAATTGTCGATAGAATCATATCAAATCACTGAATATTTGACTTCGTACCTCTTTACCCCGTAGTGGCGTTCCCGTTCCTGTATGTGTAGTGTGTAGTTAATAGTGTATACCTGTTACTGCAGAAAGAAGGTAAGTATATATTGGCTGTTGCATGATTATTATACTTATTTTATTTTAAATTAAGGCAACAATTTTTTGTTACCTAGTTTTTTGAAGAATAAAATTTTCTTAAAACCTACAAAGTGTTAAAAAATGTGTCCTGACTTTAAAAATAAAATTATTAGCTGCAATCAAACTATATTATATTTTAATCCAAAAATTTTATTTTTTAAATATTAAATTAATAATAATTAAATCTTTCAAAAACTACAAAACTAGATGTAGTAGCAAATGACATTTTGAAAAGGTCTTTAAATGCTCTTTCAAACTATATAAAACCTAGAGGGTGTTCCTTGAAAAATATACTATAATACTACTTTCTGCTTTAAGATTTAAAGTTGAACTAGAAACATGTCGAAAAGAAACCCAAGAAAAAAGAGTGGAGCGTTTTACAGAAAGAAAAAAGAAGAGAAGGAAAGAGAGAAGGATATGCTCCGTGGTCACTCCAAAAATTTATAAACAAGTCAGTAGAGGTCCAGGATGACTCTTCAGCGAATCAATAATCTCTGGACACACAGCCGGCGGCGCCAAAAATGGAATTTACTGAAAACTTCCCTGGAATGGAAATTCTGCCAGAATCGAAGTCAGAATCCCTATCGGAATCTGAATCATTGGAATCTCCAAATGAAAACGAAGCAAATGCAGCCATGACATTGAGTGGGGAAGTTAATGTAAGTGATCCTGGAACGTGGCCCGTTCAAATAAATAACAGACTAATCGAATTGATAGTTGAGAGTAAATTAGAAGAAACCGCAGCTAATTTTGCTTTTCCCACCGATGAATTTGGTAGGAAATTTAATTTTGGCTATTGTTATAAAACGTTAGAGAATGGTGAAAAAGTTAAAAGATCTTGGCTTTTATATTCACGTACCTTAAATGCTGTATTTTGTGCCCCATGTAAATTATTTAGCAAAGATAACATTCAACTTACTATTACAGGTTTTAAAGATTGGCGTCATTGCTCTGATTTTTTTTCAAAGCATAAGAACAGCACCAAACACATACATTGCGTTCAAAAATGGTGTGAATTAAAAATGAGGTTTCAAAAAAATATCACTATTGATAAAGAACAGCAAAATATGTTTAATTTTGAAAAAAAAAGATGGAGGGCTATCATTGAACGGATGATTGCCATTGTTCAATTTTTAGCTAGTCATTGTTTAGCTTTTCGGGGAACAAGCGCAAATCTTTATGAAAAAAACAATGGAAATTTTCTCAAAGCTGTCGAAATGATTGCCAAATTTGACCCAATTTTATCAAAACATATAAATAATATTCAAAAAAATAGGGAGAAGAAAACTCGAATTCCTCATTATTTAGGTAAGCATTTTCAAAACGAGATAATTTCACTTTTAGCAGATGCTATAAAAAAGGATATTATAAATACGGTTAAAAATCATTTTGGATTGTACCCCTGATATTAGTCATACAGAACAAATCACATTTATAATACGTTGTGTTAATTTAACTGATGGACAGGCCAACATTTCTGAGTATTTTGTAGGTTTTTATCCAATAAAAGATACCACTGGGGAAGGACTCTACAATTTTCTCTTAGAAAAATTGCTTCCTAGTTTAGATTTGGATGTTCAGAATATTCGAGGGCAAGGGTATGACAATGGGTCCAATATGCGTGGGAAAAATATTGGTCTACAAAAACGCGTTTTAAGTATTAATCCCAGAGTATTGTTCGTACCTTGCGCGGCACATTCATTAAATTTAGTTGTAAACGATGCTGCAAATTCAAGTGGTGAGATCTCTGGTTTTTTTGACATTGTTCAAGAAATTTATAATTTTTTTTCTGCGTCAACCCAGAGATGGGACATTTTAAAAGGAAAGATTAACAACTTTACTTTAAAGCCATTAAGTGATACTTGCTGGGAAAGCAGAATAAATGCCTTAGTTCCTCTAAAACAAAATCTAAATTCTATTCTTGGCAGTCTTTCCCAAATTTGTAAAGAGAATAAAGATGAAAAGACTAGAAATATGGCTAATTCCTTAGCAGACAAAATTAGTTCGTTCAAGTTTATATCTTCTATTGTAATTTGGCATGATATTTTAGAAAGAATAAATATTGTAAGCAAAATGTTGCAGAATTCTAAAACAGATCTAGCAGAATGTCTTGAAGCGTTAAAAAATTTGAAATCCTATCTACTTTCTAAAAGAAGCAAGGAAAGTTTTGATGCATTTCTTGATGAATCATCAAATATAGCAAATGAAATTGGTTTAGATCCTCAGTTCACAGAAATACGTGCCAGAAAAAAATTTCGACAGTTTGAATACGAGTCGCGTGACGAAAATCTTCTGGATGCAAAAGAAAATTTTAGGGTAAATTTTTATTTTTCAATTTTGGATATTTCTATTAATTCAGTTGGTGAACTATTTCAGTTATTAGAAGAATGTCACTCTCTATTTTATATTTTACTGTCTTTCTATTCCGCAGAATCTGAGTACCTAAAAAAGTGTTGCATGGATTTGGATATTAAATTTCAGGTAACAGAGGCTGGTAAAATATATAAAGATTTGGACGGAAGGGAGCTTTTTAATGAATTGTTGTCATTTAGGGATCTTTTTCCTTCATATTCGAACTCAAAACCCATAGAAATATTGAATCATTTAATAAGCCAAGATTTAATACCATGTTTTCCAAATTTATCAGTAGCAATAAGAATATTTTTAACCTTACCAGTGACTGTAGCATCAGGAGAACGAAGTTTCTCCAAGCTCAAATTAATTAAGAATTATTTAAGGTCTACAATAACCCAAGAACGGTGTTCAAATTTGGCAATGATTTCCATAGAAAGCGAAATTTCGGAAAGATTGGACCTATCTTTGATTATAGATAAATTTGCTTCAAAAAAAGCACGGTGGGTCCCACTGTAGAATTTTGTTTTTGCGAAATTAATCTCCAAATCTGTATGTTTGTATTCTAGGATTAAATTCACTTTGCTTTTGTCACTAAGTAGGTAAGACTGTTAGTTTAGCTTTTATATAATTTTGTGATACCTCCAAAGAGTTTCATTATGGATTAGTTTTGTTTTTATGCGAAATCTGTTTTTACTTAAGTATAATATCAGGGTTAATTTTTTTTATTTTAGTAAGACTGTTTTTGGTAAAATTATTTTTAGTTTTGAAATAAACCACTCAATAGGTATAGAAAAATTGCAAACTAGACAAATCAGTATAATGACGCCTGCTGACTAGCGACCTGCTTTAGGATGATAAAGCCGGCCGACCAGCCGTGTTTGTTTACATTTTTGTTTGTTTTTACCTTGTAAAATATATATTTTGAGTGTTAAATTTGAGTTTTATTTTTCCGGATACTTTCTATACAGAGGCTATATTTGGATCAAAATATTTACTCGTGTTATTACTAAAATACTTTTGGTTCTTGGCAGTTGTTTTGCAACATAATATTAATATAAAAATTTGTAATCAACAAAACTTTTTTTTTCCTTTAAAATTAATACGAGCAAAAAACATTTTTTCGCACCCGCTTCAAAAGTTATTTTAATTTTACTGTTTTAAAGAAGTTTACCTACTATCATTAAGTAACAGGGGCGCCAGAACAAAAATTCGCACGAAGGCGGCCAAAGATCCAGGACCGGGCCTGTAAACAGGGCTACAAAGCTTTATAATAACTACATTGTACAAAGGATCCAGTTTTCGTCGATATTATTAGCAAATATACGGGATTGCGGTTAGCATTTTGGCACTCCACTCGTACCTCAATTGCCTCGTGAGATACTGAAAAGTAAAAATTAATTAAGGATATTTTTATTCAAAATACACTGACATAGGTAGTTACCTTTTTCCGTTGTAAGCTTCAGCTTTTAAGAAATAGATCAAAATTATATTTTACTTTTGTCTCATTCCCGTTGTATTGGGCAAACATATTTGCAAAACCGCAATAAACTATTCTAATTAGCTTTGAAATGTATTTGAATTCTGACTAACAATTTGCTTGTTGCATAGAGGAATGCGTGTCGGCATCATTGACTTGGGGGACGCTGCGGCTTGAAGATATTTGATATTTCAGCCTCATGTTATTTGCTGTTCTGGCTGTATGTTATGGGGCAGGAGTTCGCTTTTTACGAATGTGAATGTGCGAGTGTGTTTTAACATTTTGTCGGTGTTCAGGTGTTTGTGACTATTGTGCTGCGTTAAATTTCTTTTAATATAATAACTTTTAAAAAATAGGCAGAAAGTTAAAAATATCACGTCACAGGAAACATAAAAAAATATCCATGAAGAACAAATGGAAGTAAGTTATTTACTCGGTTATTTCATAGTCATAATTTTGAATAGGTAATTACGGGTTTATTATGCATTTTAGGGATCGTAAGAGGGCTAACAAAGTTAAAGTCCCTGATACCTTTATTCAAACTGTGGCGAGGTAAGTGTTTGGAAAAAAATATTTTTGTAAAGTATAATTTTCATGCAACGATATTTATAAGACGACGGGCTTCATTTCACTAATAAAGTCTATTTTATTTCAGTGAAAATGAAAATTCGTCTGAACAATCTGGTTCAGATCGATGCCATTTTGACAATTCCTCAGAACTAAAACCGATTATTATAACAAAATTCAGGAACACGAATGAGAAACTGACTTTATTATTTTTTCTACGGCTGCCTTCAAAATAGCTAAAAATGACTAATAACTACTCTAGAAAACTATACGTTTCACACAGCTTATAATAACTGATATTGCCTATTAAAGGCAACGAAATTCAAATTCAAATAGTTTATTTTCATGAAACTTGCTAATAAATAAAAATTAAAAAACATAAAAACACAAAATAGAAAAACTAAAAAAAATTAAAAATGAAATAAAACTTTTTATCGCAATAAAAAAAGATGTACGTTATTTTTTTACCTTATCTATCTGACTATAGGAAATACGGTGCCCACCGTAAAGTTCGATCCATATGGAAAACTTTTTTATTTTTGATTTGTCAGAAAACTTTATTTTTAATGAAAGTTGGTGCTTAACGTAAAATAACTTTGCCAGTAGTAAACTTGAGGTCAGGCATATGCGGTGTCCAAAAAGTACAAAAATGTGGTCTGACCAATTTGTACTTTGTCTGCATTTTATTTGGCATTATATGTTAGACAAAACTAATGCAAATAACAAAATTTACTAAATTCAATTAATACAATTTTTCTAAATATTCTGATTATGTACGAAAAAATATTTAATTTGAACAGACTATTTTCAATCGATTACATTTTTTATATGAAAACCGAAACCGAATTTCTGCCGCATTCTGAATTATTTATGTCATCATTTAAATCATAATTTTTAAACCTCTTTTTTCAATTACGTACCTAAAATATTAAATTTATGACTATGTTAGTTCTTTTATTTTACCCATAATCTTATTATTAATTATTTTTAATAAGAATACTATTTTTGCTCTCCAAAAACCTATAACAAAGGGATCGTTTTAATCCAAAAACTATGACAAAGGTTTTGTCTTACTTTAGATTGTATTTAAAAAACTACCAATACACCTTTTCTCAGCAAATTAGATATGTTGTACTTTACATCTGAAACACAAAAGATCATTTCAGAAAAGTATTCTTAGTTGTACATGTAAATTTAAAAAGCCGGAACTTCCCTAGTTATTATTTTTTTCCCATTTGTTAGGAATAGTGAAGTGTGGCCCAATTTAGTTCAGTACATAGTCACAGTATATATGTATATATATATATATATATATATATATATATATATATATATATATATATATATATATATATATATATATATATATATATATATATATATATATACTGTCTTTTCATTTTTATTGGGCGTCATTTTGTTCCATCACATTGAATTTCAACCAATATTTTACCATTTTTTTTCTTATTATGCCACACTTGACCTTTGGGCACAATTTAAAATAAATTCAAGCAATTTTTACATTGTCACGTACTGCCATTTTGCTACGTAGTGTTGAATTCGTAACAGTTTATCCCATTTTCACATCTAAGTTTTCTGTCAATCGAACAAGATTTTTTTAAATGTGTTCAGATTATTTGTCGCGTTTAGATTGACAAACAAAAATATTTTTTTGGCTTTTTCGCAACTGAATAAAAATATTTAACTTTAAATTAAGCAAATATTTAATATAATTACATACCTCAACATCTAGACTAGTCTGTCTACGGAATGTTTCGATACATAATATAAGCAATATTATTTAAGCAAGCATAAGAATTTATAGACACATAATACTTTCATCCTACCGGAACTCATCAGTGCGCCGACCGTAAGAGAGAAACCTTAAATAATAGAAAAGAATTCATTTCAAAATTTTAAATTTTGTCAATTTGTTTAACATGTTACCTAGATATGAAAAAAATAATAAAATAATAATATCTAGGTTACATATCAAACAAATTGACAAATTTTAAACTTTTGAAATCAATTCTTTTCTATTATTTAATGTTTCCCTCTTACGATCGGCGCACTGATGAGTCCCGGTAGGATGAAAGTATTTGTACAACTACTATGTGTCTATAAAAATTTGAGGTAAATGATATAATTTCTTATGCTTGCTTAAATAATATTGTTTACATTATGTATCGAAACATTCCGTAGACAGACTAGTCTACATGTTGAGGTATGTAATTATATTAAATATTTGCAATTAATTTAAAGTTAAATATTTTTATTCAGTTGCGAAAAATCCAAAAAAGTATTTTATTTGTCGATTTTTTTACCTTGTTTTTTTAAAAATTTTATTTGATCACCATTTTGTTTCGCCATCTTAAATTAAAATCCATATTATCAGGCTTCAGCTACTCCGTTCGTCCAGATATTAAGTTTCTAACTGGTTTGCCTTAACGATCCTCTTGTTGTTATGTTAGAGTGGTGTTATTTGGGGTTAGGATCAAGTAAAAAAAAGCCTCTTCTTAATTTGTCGACGTTTCGCAACTTTATTGTTGCATCCTCAGGACAGATAGATTTTATATCCTGCATTGAACCCATATTATAAGTCTTTAGCTACTCGGTTGGCCCGTAGATATTTCTTAACCCCATATAATACACCACTCTAACAACAAGAAGATCGTTAACGAAAACCATTTGGAAATTTAATATCTGGGGAATATCTAGGAATCAACGGAGTAGATAAAGACTGATAATATGGGTTTCATGCAGGATATAAAATCTATATATGTGTCCTGATAACGCAGCAATAAAGTTGCGAACCGTCAACTAAGTAAAAATAGCCTTTGTTTTTTTTACTGGGTCTTAATCCCAAATATTACACCACTCTAACATTTTTTTTAACATTATTCCGCCATATTAAATTTTTACCGTGGTAAAGAGGTTAGTAACATCGAAGGAGACCATCAAACAGGTAGGTGGTAGGTTCAGTGATTTAAGTTTGCTGCTTCGATATTATTAACCTTTTTACCACGGTCCCTAGAGATGAAACAGTCAAACTGGTGAGTAGCCTTCTTGTAGCTAAAAATATTGATAACCAAAAAATTGTTAATATACTATCTCTTTTAAACTTCTGTCTTTCTCAAAATTTTTTCTCTTTCAATGGGAAAATTTACAAACAGCCTGATGGCTTAGCAATGGGTAGTTGATTGTCTCCTTTTTTGGCTGATTTATTTATGAACCACCTTGAGACAACATACATTATCACTGACAGCAATCCTGAAATTCTTCATTGGTTTAGATATGTGGATGATTGTCTTTGTTTGCTTGATTGTGACAGACCCGAGGCTGACAACCTGCTCTTGAAACTTAATAACATACATCCAAATATTAAGTTTACTATCGAATTTGAAGACAACAAAAAACTAAACTTTCTTGACTTAACAATTGAGAGGACGTTTTCAGGATTGAGTTTTGCTGTCTATAGAAAGCCCACTCAGACCGATCATACAATATCTAACTTGTCTCATCATCCTAATCAGTATAAGATGGCAGCTTTCCATTGCTATGTTAACAGACTTTTAAATATTCCTCTTTCTATCGACAATTATAACAATGAAGTTAAAATACTAAAACAAATAGCAGTTAACAATCATTATGATCCTAATCTATTTGATTCCTTGATACTCAAAACCAAACATAAAAAACTAAAGAAAGAGATTTACCCCATAGCAAACAATTCTAACAAACATATAGCTTTACCTTATTTGAATAGCAGCTTAAATGATAAAGTATCTAAAGTTTTCTCAAATAATATCCCACACATAAAAATCTCTCATAAAATTAAATCCAATCTAGGCACACTTTTAGTAAATACAAAGGATAAAATAGACTCTTTATCAAAAACTGGAGTTTACAAACTTTCATGTGGTTCTTGTGACAAAACTTACATAGGCAGAACTTGTAGACCCTTACACATAAGGATTAATGAACATCTTAAAAGAACTACCTCAGCCTTTGGAGATCACCTGAGATCTTCCAATCATAGTTTTAGCCCAAGGTCAAATTCTAAACTACTTCATAACATAACGTCTAAAAACTTCAACAGGTTGGACTTTATAGAGGATATCGAAATTTCCAACGAACTAAAGAATAATGACTCATGTCTTAATACACAAGTCTCCCTCAATAGATCTTTCATCCCTCTACACCGCAGACTTTTGGACTAATTCCACCGCTCTATGATGAACCCAGACTTGAAGTCATTTACCTTGTCTGATTGTTCCATTCTTCTTCCTCTCTTTATTAATATTCATTTAAGGAAACTTATATAACTTTCCGATCCATATCTCCTTACTCACTTATACCAGTTTCAAAATTCATAATTTTGAAAATAAATAAATTTAATTTTCAATTCAAGATACAAATTCTCTTTTCTCGCCACTTTGTTTACATAAAACACATTTATCTAAAAACATCTTTAGTTGTGAATAAGATTGAAATATGTATATATGTTTTTAATTTGTTCACCAATTTGTACAGAACCTCCATAAAACATTGATTATTCTAATTCCTGTTTGACATTTCTCCTCTTTATTTAAACAATTTTAAACATTGTTTAAGTCATAATTCTATAAACAAGTTGGTTTCAATTCCGCTGAAGCCAACCCTGCTTCATCAATATGACCAACTTAAAATACTTGAGAAAAATTTTTCCCCTAATAGTTCCTTACTAGATTTGAATCTCTTGCAATTTATTTACAATATATACAAATATATACAAATAATATAAAATATTTCCACGGCCTTCCACATTCAATTTGATTAATTTTCTAATTATTTTGTTAAAATTTGCTTTTTCATTGACACTTCTTTTCCTACAGGTTTAAATTTTAAATATATTGATAGGTTGCCAACCTCACAGGGCTAATTTTCCTTGTAGGTTTAACCTTCAAACTCTGTTATTTGAGACCACCACATTTCAGCCTTAACTGGAACGAAATGATAATTTAGGTCGCTAAAAGGGGGGTGATCCCTTGTTTTATAAAAGTTTTAAATTTGATTTGTTATATATTTGACATGTAACTTACAATTTAAATGTTTACTGTTTTTAACTGTTTGTGATACTATATGGATTTACTTCCTGTGCACACTTGACTAAGTAAGTAGATCACTTATTGAATTATTATTACAGATTGCTTCTTAATACAAATTATCTTCATAATTACTCTAGCGAACTGACAGATTGGCAGACGGACCGACGGAATTGAAAAAAACATATTTTCACATCTAGGGACGCTAAAATGTAAAGATGTGTAAAACTCGTAAAATATTTCACTATTACAAACTATCTATTTGGCCGCCATCTTGTTCGGCCATCTTGAATTAGTATGATAATTTTACTAGTTGATTCCTATACCAAAATTAGTTATGACACACAATTTAAAATCAAACCATTAAGAAGTTTTTCGGGCTGAATTTTTAAATATTTTATTAAGCCGCCATTTTGTTCTGCCATCTTCAATTCGTATCAAAATATTACTAGTTAATTCAAACATAAAACTTAAGGGAGAACTACAGGCAAAAAGTGAAAATCCAGCGACAAGGTCTAGTCGAGTTCAAAGTAAGATGAAAAAGGAACATGTTAAAAAAAAACTTTCTGCACGTGTGATCTCAAAAAAATGTGTTATGTATAGGCAATTTAAATTACATTTCGGTTAAAAATGGGTTCAAAAGGGTTTACGCCTGCAGAAATACAAAGACATGAGTACGATTTACCATTTCAAATTTTGCAGTTACGTAGACAAACGATCAATGTAAGGCGGTAAAGAGCCGTTTTGTGGAAAAAAAAATGCGAAGGCATTTGCGTCAAAAAGTGGTCAAAAAATGGTCGAAAATGGACAAATCTACTTCTATTTTATAATTCTAGATTTGATTTTTTCGTAAAAATTCGCATTTAGCGCCCAACTGTACATATTTCCCCTATTAAAATCACATTGAAGCTAATACATATCTCTTACAGTTTTGACATAATATTGCAGCGGCGGAAGGCTTGCAAATGATCCATAATAGTACGTGCGGTTCCCCCTTAATGTTTTTTGCAAAATTTGAGATAAATTGGATGAATAGTTTTTTAATAATATTTTTTTTAACATTTTACTAGGCCGCCGTTTTGTTTCGCCATATTGGATTCTTACCAAATGTTACCAGGACATTCCGATTTGACATTTAATTTTTGACCAAAATTTAAAGTCAATCGGGTAAGTAGTCTTTAAGCTATGCCGCGAACTGACGAACAGTCAGATCGACAGACGGACCACCGAAATTGATAAAAGATATTTCTTGGACGCTAAAATGGAAATATGTATAAAACCTGAGAGGATGATTTTTTCACGATTACAAACATTTTATTTGACGGCCATTTTGTTCGGCCATGTTGAATTAGTACCACTCTTTTACTAGTTGATCCCTATACCACAATTAGGTATGGCACATAATTTGAAATCAAATCATTAAACCTCCATTTTGTTCCGCTTTCTTGAATTCGTACCAAAATGTTACTAGTTGATTCCAACATAACCCTTCATGTTTCTGCAAAATTTGAGATAAATTGGATGAGCAGTTTTTAAATAATATTTTTTTTTAAGATTTGACTAGGCCGCCATTATTTTCGCCATATTGGATTTTTACCAAAATGTTACCAGGTAATTCCCATATGACCCATAATTTTTGACCATTAAAATTTGAAATCAATCGGGTAAATAGTCTTTAAGCTATGCCTCGAACTGAGCGACAGACAGCCAGACAGACAGACCGACAGACGGAACGATGGAGATAAAAGAGCCTTAAATAAAGCATGAATTAATAAATGAAAAAATGCCAAATCAGGATTACCTATACATAAAATAAAAATTATTATCCCTAACTGTCTTAACGTTGATAAGGCAATAATCTATCTAGCGACCCTAAAACATAAGGATTTATAAAACTTGAGAGGGTGATTTTTTTCACGATTGCAATAATTGTATTTGGCCCTCATTTTGATCAGCCATCTTGAATTAGTACCACTATTTTACTATTTGATCCCTATACCACATTAGTTATGAAACACTCTTTGAAATCAAACGATTAAACAGTTTGTTCAGGCTGAATTTTTAAATATTTTATTAAGCCGCCATTTTGATGATACTTGATGATTTTGCAAAATTTGAGATAAATTGTATGAGTAGTTTTCTAATAATAATATTTTTATCATTTCACCAGGCCGCCATTTTGTTTCGCTATATTGGATTTTTACCAAAATGTTACTAGGTCATCCCCATATGACCTTTAATTTTTTACCGGAATTTAAAATCAATCGGGTAAGCTACGCGGCAAACAGACAGACAGACCGAAGGAATTGAGAAAACATGTTTTTCGTCATCTAGAGACCCTGAAACGTGAAGATCTGAAAAAATCCCGGAGAGTGATTTTTTCACGACTACAATAATTCCCATTTACGAGGTAAGTAAAAACCACTATATTTTTCTATATTTAAAATATTAATTAATGTTTAAAACCAAATACTGTAACTATATAACTTTCTAAAAGTTGAAAAGGAAAGAACTACTATTTTACTTGCAAAACGTCACCAAACCTTTGAATCCACTCCTGCTCACAAATTCTGTGTACTCCCAATGCCGATATAAAATATGCGGATTTCAAGAAACAAGGATAGCAGTACCAAAAGACTAAGATGCGTTATTGGTTGTTCAGAAAATATGATGGAATTATTTCACTTATAGGATCATTTTCTAGAAGAAATCCTGAGTTTATTTTTAAACGAATTAGGAAAAGGTTTTGGAAATTACCTAGAAAAATGTTGATTATTGACGTGTGGTATATTTATAATTCGATATTGGTCATCTAAGTATTAAAAAAAAGTGAATTAAAACTTCACAATTTTATGAAATTTTGACGTTCCTTTATTATTTCTAAATACGTTTTGTATGTTTAAAAAAAAGTATGATAATCGACTAGTTTAGGAACATGACTATAGACTAGTTTGGGATTTTCTTAGAGAGAAAACATATGCGCCTATATTTTGTTTAAGAAAATCGGCCAAAATCGTATTAAATTTCAGGCGTATGTTCACCCTTAAACTTACAAAACTAAAAGACATCCTAAGGAGGAAATCCATTTATGTCATAAAATTATGCTGAAACCAGTTCCAAATATTAAGTTTTATAAATTTTATTAAAAAATGTACGGCGGTGGCATGTTTTTTCTTAAACATGCAAGAATAAATTGGGGTCTAAGGGCCTCATAAATGAAATTCATTTAAGCATAAATTAATCCTAAAACCAGTTTTAAACAGTTTTCATAAAATTAATTAAAATTTGGTTGAAATTGCCGCAAAGCTAGCTTATTATTAAAAATATTTCAGAAAAGTATTCTTAGCTGTAAATGTAAATTAATAAAACTACTATATTTTTCTCTATTTAAAAATTTTAATTAATTTTTAAAACCAAATAGTAACTTATAACCTCAAAAAGTTCAGAAGAAAAGAACTACTGTTTAACTTGCAAAGCGTCACTAAATTTTTCAAAGCCATCTCTGCCCGGAAATGTTCTAACACAAATTCTGTGTACTCCCAATGCCGGTATAAAATTTGCCGATTTTAAGAAACAAGGATAGCACGTATCAAAAAAATGAGATGTGTTATCGGCTGTTCAGAAACTAAGATGCAATTATTTCACTTAGAGGGTCATTCTATGGAAGAAATCCTGGGTTTATTTTTAAACCAATTAGGAAATGGTTTTAAAAATCTTTTAGAAAAATGTTGATTATTGACGTGTTCTATATTTATAATGAAATATAGTTCTTCTCTGTATTAAAAAAAAAGTAGAATAAAACTTCACATTTTTATAAAATGTTGACTTCTTTTTATTATTTCTAAATAGGTTTTGTAGATGTGACGAAAAGCTTTACCTCAGGGTTTAAATGGTAGTGGATTGCGAGTCTTAATAATACGGCACCTTTCCTCAATAATTATATTTGTTTATTGCCAGTTCCCTCTAAAAAATACATGACAATATATAATCTAATACACAATAGAAATTACATAAGAAATAAGACGTTATAATAGTATACAAATTTATGTAATACTTAGCGGTTGAAAACGTACCTAAATCGGGTATTCACTAAATATTGAAGTCTTAGGAATCGGTCTAGTGACACAATCACCCGGGATAATCTAGAGTGAACCAAGCACATACAAAGAAAGCAGTTCAAACTTGTTTATTAAAAGGTAAAATAATCTCTCCATATATTTAAATATATGGGCCAGTAAAAAAACTACATACCTGAGCTGAATGAGCTCAACAGCAATATAAATATTTCATTTTAGTTTGGTACAACCGCCCCCTAGCTAATCAGGACACATAGCTATGATGTTTGTTTAGCGGTATTACTAATGTAATGTTTAAGATGAGAGGCGTGGAACATTCCCCTCTCGGAGTTACTACTAATATGACTTAATATGTACGTTGCAGAACCAATTCTGTTTTTAACCCTATAGGGGCATTCAAATAAGAGAAGACATTTTTTTGTTTTGGATGTTAAAATAGAGGAGCTAGGGTTAGATTTAAGAAAAACCAGATCTCCAGGTTCAAATTCCATACGACGATTTCCTGGATGTAAAATTTTTCGTCTTTCGGCCCGACTTAAAAGTGCTTGCTAAAATTAATTTTTGTTCGTGAGATATACTTGTCTCTCCGCAACTCGGATATTTGATCAAATCCCTAGACAATGACGTTAGTGGTTCTTTTAACTGCAGTTCCCGAGGTGTAAATCCCGTAGACTCATGAACCACGGAGTTTAAAAAATCTGCGAATTTGCGAACTTCACGGGTCCATATAGTATGCCGATCAAAACAATAGGTACGAAATAAGCGTCCTAATTCGCGCATATATCGTTCGACGGGGTTGGATTGTGGATGCCTAACAGAGCTAAAACCCGTTTTACGTCTAATGAATTTAATCTCTGTGACCACGGCTTGGCGGTAAATTGTGACCCATGATCGGTTAATACTTTTTCCGTATTGTCCGATATTGTACATAATAGGTTGACAAATTGTTGGGATAATATAATAATGTGGCATTCTTTAATGCATTTTTTTATTCATTAAACGCGAGTTCTTGTTCTTTACTCCATTTCTAAATAGATTTGGTATACATGTGTTGCTATAGTTTGTTCTAGAAAATCGATAAAATCGTGCTAAAGTCCAGGCGTATGTTCACCCTTAATCCTTTACTGCTGCCACTCGGACCCGGGTTTCCGACTTTACTATCGACAGCGACAGACTTCTATTAAAATATACATCAAGAGAAAAATTGTCTGTTTTTCTTTTTATTTTAAAACATTAAATTTTTAAATTTTAATTAAAATACTATTAACATAAATGTTAAGTTTAAAAAATAAACAAAACTTCCGAATCAAAAGGTAAACAAATCAGGACGTACGATAATATTTTAGTTGTAATCTTGGTTAAGACAAAAGTTTATTTATTTATTTATTTATTTATAAGGCCATCCAACAGGCATTTTGATCTGCCCTATGACAGGATAGCACAATATGCAGCATTTACGAGAAAAATGGAAAGATATAGGCTTTTTGCATTTTGCACAAGTTAACTTCTTTCTTAACTAGGAATGAGATTTATAGCAATATTTCCCGATTTGCAGACGTTCTTCATTACTTTGCTGTGGAACTTCCGGCACATGTAAAATACAACGAATTACTCTTTTTAATTCTCTGTTTATTAGTAGTTTTTCTAATCTCTTCCGCAAATGATTTTCGATCCACTGACCCCCTAATATTTTTATAAAAGTTAATTATTTAATGTGGGAAAGAAGAGTACAATATAAATGTGTTCCCATTGCAAATGTCCACGAGTTTATAAAACATTGCGATCTGCCAGCTTCTAGTGCGATGAGCACATGAATATTTCGCCCACTTCTCGTCCATAGCATCGGCACCTTTTTTATAGAGTTATAAAAGACGTTTATTTTAGACTTGCCTATCGTTTCATTCGTTGCTTAAGCATGATGCATGGTTGATAAAGGAATAACTGCTTTATTTTTCCACAAGAGTAATCTTATTTTCAATAGATGTTCAGCAAGTTCCCGCGACGAAAACCAATTCTTAGCAATAATATTTCTGTTTGAATTATATAAAAGTTTTGCAAGTCGGACAACTGGCTGGGTAGGTTTTCTTAGCTTTCTACCTTCATCTGTTAATCTACGACCGCCATTGCCTTGATACATCACCGCTCGTAATACTTCCATACCTGTATCATATGTCCCAGAAACCCTAACTTTTTTGTTTCTAGATTTTTATATTGCAGTACATAATGGTAATACTAAAAGAGCTTCTAATTCCGGAATAATGATATCTGCAAGTTAGCGTTTATTAATATATAACATTATTTTTTATTTGTCAATATTAAAATGAGGTCATGCATCTCTGCAGAAAACAGTTTATTGAAAAACATCATGGGATTAGTTTTGTCGCCTAAAAGCTATGTGATATTGGTAAACGAATAATATAATGCGCAAAGGTACGTACTTCTTGTGGGCTCATTTCTACTTATCTTAAATATTTTTTCATTCCATACATGTATCTTTTTCTTTTTCCTATATTTTTGTTCCCTGCACTGTCACCTGTTGTCTCGACATCACATTACTATAGCTGTCAGAAACACTCATGTTCTCTCTATTCTTATTTACCGGTCTATAGTCAGAATAATCGACACTAATCTCTTGTCCGCTCTCCGACTTGTTTTCACTCTCGATGCACACTTTTTCAGTAAGTTCGGTGTCATTATTATCACTCACTATATACTAATATCACCCTCTCGCTATTTTCTCAAAGTTAAGATCAAGAACACTGACTTATTTGGATGAACTGGGCATCGAATAATCCATAGCCGTATACAATTTTACCAACCTAATTATATTGAGAACTGAAAATGCCGAAGCTACTCGCCTTGATAAATGTTAGAAATATTTGTGGTGTAAAAAACAGTATGAACTTCGTGACAAGGAGTCCGCTAGACTCCGCGTCAGTAGTTAAGAGTTCATTTTAATTATTTTTAAATCAAAATTAACCCTTAACTACTAAATAGCGGTAGAAGCAAGTTTTTCAGTTAAACGTTCAAGAGCAAAGGACGCCCTAGAAACATTAAATAGGGAATGTGTTTATGAAAGTATAAAGTACCACTAAAACTAAGTGAAAATATAAAACTGGATGTTTTTCATTGAAATGATAAAGCGAATCTTTTAATCTACCCCCGACTTCTATGATATCATTTTTAATAAAGGGTGTTAAACTTAGAAGCCCGCTTTTATTGAAGACTATGCCTGACTTCATAAGATTTTTGTTGGGATAGTTTTAGCAATACTTCTTTAGCCTTGCGTAGTTCTGAGATTGATAAAGTACTTGTTGTCTATTTTTTTTTAGTTATACAGAAATTAATAATTCTATGGCAATAGGCTGTTACTCTAATAGGACGAGTAAGTGATGAGATTCAATTAAATGGAAAAATGTGATTATGATATACTTATACAAAAGTTTGGGTTGATTTACAAATTTCTGGAAGTTCATCCCAGGAAAAATATTTGTTAGCTTGATATGTGCAATGGCCATTTATCTAAAGGCTTCTTTAACCAAAATGGGCCATGAAACTAAACATCTGACGACACTATATCTCTGAGTAACATTCTTCGTGAAAGCATATCTGCAGGATTACGCTCAGTTAGAACATACCTCCAATATTCAATTGGCGTAATATTTTAAATAGTTACACGATTACATACAAACATTTATAAACTACTTGCTGGAGATCATAACCATGCCAGCGCTACTGTTGAATCACTCCATAAAAGAACTTCCTCGATTTTGAGACGCACCATATGCACTGTTCGATGCGTCCGAAAAACCATGAAGTCGAATAATTGAACTGGGTGCCTTTCAAGAAATACATCTTATAATAAATCTTATAAATTAATCATATATTATTTTGATTTGTCCTTTTCACCGTTTTTATATGTATTTTTAGAAACTTAAGCTAAAATTTACATATGAGTCAAATCCCATTTTAGAATCTTAACTGAATTACTTTTAAACTTTTTATTCTATTTCACCTGCAATATATAATAATATATTTATTTATATATATATATATATATATATATATATATATATATATATATATATATATATATATATATATATATATATATTATATATATATATATATATATATATATATATATATATATATATATATATATATATATATATATATATATATATATATATATATATATATATATATATATATATGTATATATATATATATATATATATATATATATATATATATATATATATATATATATATATATATATATATATATATATATATATATATATATATATATATATATATATATATATATATATATATATATATATATATATATATATATATATATATAATATATATATATATATATATATATATATATATATATATATATATATATATTACTTGCCCCTTGACAGTTTGGCCAAAAAAGTATTTGACATTTTCGAAACTCTTTCTTTCGCGTCCGAATGAAGGCTGTAAAAAGTCGTGCAGCCGACATTAAAACACATCATATCAGGCCGTCTTTAAACGTCTACGAGAATATATATATATATATATATATATATATATATATATATATATATTTATATATATTTTGTGCCTTTGCCCTACACGGGGCTCGCTAGTCTATGGCGGCCTGATGAGCTCTAATAAGAGCGAAATCGCGATCGTCGTTTCACTAAAATGGATCATTGTGTCTGCTGTGATGAAGAACATGTTCCAAACAAGGATCATTTTCTTGTTATGATGTTGGTGTACGTGGAATGAAAACTTACTATCATTTAATGCTCCCAACGAAAACCAGGAGTCACAATGTAATTCAATGCCGTTCGTGGTATTAGCCAGCGGAGTAGTTGTTTTTGTGATTCCATTTTGTGCCTTTGCCCTACACGGGACTCGCTAGTCTATGGCGGCCTGATGAGCTCTAATAAGAGCGAAATCGCGATCGTAGTTTGACTAAAAAGTGATCATTGTGTCTGCTGTGATGTAGAACATGTTCCAAACAAGGATCATTTTCTTGTTATGACGTTGGTGTACGTGGAATTAAAACTTGCTATCATATATATATATATATATATATATATATATATATATATATATATATATATATATATATATATATATATATATATATATATGTATAGTCACTCTGTCTCACCTTGTTAACCAAATCGCAACATCATGTTTCGGCTGACCAGGTTTTAACGATGCATGCAGTTTTCTGTTCCATATATTTACATTTTCCAGAGACTTCTTAGCATTTCCTTGTCTAATAATTCCGTGCTTATGATGCTCATAAAAAAGTATCCTAGCAATGACAATCTTAATGTTGGCGCCTAAAGAGGAATCCTGATAAATTGCACTAACCTGAAATGAAATTTTGAGAGTTTATTACAAAAGAGTTGGCTCATGTAAAGTTATATCTACGTATATTTGTGTATGTTAGAAACTTTTATATGTACAACGGCTTTAATGGGGAATTAAAATAGAAGAATAAATGTACATTCCCCGGACACCCTTTTATATATATATAAAAGTAAGTAAGTACTTATTTTTTATTGATAATAAACTTAAAATATCGTCATTTAAATTAACATTCGGCTCAGTGTTTTCTCAATATATACAGAATAGGTCGTCAATGTATCAGATGCAAGGATACCAATCAAACATTCCTAGTTGGTCTTATAAAATTTTCTCCTTAATTTCTGTTCAGTAATGATTTCGGAAACTATTTTCAATAACTCTGAAGCGATTAGATCGTAAGTATTTAGTTTTGGGTGTCTAAATTAACACTAGGAGGTAGTGAGTAACTGGCGGAGAACAAGAAAATACATTTTTAAGTAAATAACTTAAGTTTAGTAATGACCTTTAGATGTGTTCCCAGAGCCTGAGAATTGTTAACGTAACAAGAAATATAATAAATAAAGAAAACACTTTAAACCTTACTTCAGTTCAATAATTAACAAACTAAAGTGTTAAGCTTTATAAGGAACATGAAATTCCCAATAAAAATACATAAATAAACCCTGAAAAGGTTATTACTAACATGTGTATTTAACTATTTTAGGATTAAACAGTTCGGAAAAAATCCTAATTTGACTAAGTGCATTAAATTAGATTTAATGTTTGCTCTACAAATTACTAATATAACAGAATGTATTTAAGAACCAAATTACAACTTTAAACAAACTGAAGCTCATTTGAACTAGATATTTTCTAGTTTTAAGTAAACACGAGTTAAAAACTCTTTATGTGAACACTATTTTACAAAAAATAATTTACTACATAATATTTTTTTATTACAGTGGGTCAAATATTACATAAAAGTACAGGAACATGGTTTTCTAAATTTGCAAAATCCACCTAATATATTTTTTAGAAATGTTTATAACTTAATATAATTAGACATCCAGCTAAAATATTTTCAAGTTGCTGGCACTTCCGGTTATAGATGTCAACTTGATTATTTTAAACGAAACATCCTGTATATTATTTTATTTTTTAAATATTTAAATATAATTCTAGAGTTATTTCGTGTATCATATCCTAGACCTAAGTCTCACCATTTTGACATTTCTGATATGTTATGTCAAGAAATAACGTTTGCAGGCAGAAACATATCTGCGAATATCTTCTACATGGAAGTTTTTATTGTTTTACTACGGTAAGTTTCTTTGTAGACAAAGGCCTATTAAGCAGATTTTGCGTGCAATTTAATGCAATAAATGTTACATTAAAAAGACTCTCTAAAATCTTTTTTTTTTAAATTGACACCACCAATTTTTATAATCTAGTCTTGTGTAGCATTAAGAATTAAGGAAACTTTGCATAGGGTTGTCTATTCCGAATATTTTTAGTTTCCAAAATTGTCTCAATTAAACATTTTTCTATTGCAAATAATGCTATTACTACTGTTAAACGTTCAGTTAATGTGAGTTGGCAATGATGGAGTTAGAACAAAACAAGTGCTAGAGTAATGTCACTATTATTTACCATTTAAAACTTATCAACAATCATGTCAGTATGTTTAAATTATTCCCACGAGTATTATTTAAATATGTTTATTATTTATGGAGAATGTGCCAAAGTGGTATCAACAACATGTGATACATTTGCTATTTGATATCCGCAAAAACAGAAACCCTCACCTTACAACGTTACAGAAATCAATGATAGCTATTGTACAATTACAACTTACAAAAACTTAGTATTAAAAGATTAAAAAACAGCAAATTTGAAAATAAACCATTTTTTAGCCAATGTTGTAATTGACGTCCGTGAACTTCCAAACATTTTTGGCATCGAAGCAGTAGTTCTTTAGGGGTTGATTTTCTTATTGATTCTGAATTTAAATTTCGGAGTCGTACCTGACTCGCTTCCATGGTTGTCACTGAAGTGTTATAAATTCGATTTGTAATATGTACACGGTCTTTGATTATATTTACATCCCTACCTAGAACATTTATTATTTGAGATGAAAAAATAGGTTATATTATCTTTCAAAGTTGTCAGAGGAAAAAAAGTCGCATCGAGAAATGGAAAAACTAAGGCAACTTCAACTGTTTTACCCAAGTAAAACAATAAAAGCTTCCGTATAGGAAAAAATGACAGATATTTCTCGGCCTGTAAACATCATTTTTGGCATAAAATATCAAAAATGTCAAAAACGGTAAAATTTAGGTAGAGGATATATTAAACATGAAATACGTCTAGAATTTGAAGTAGAATCCAAAAATACAATAATATACAGGAGGTTCCATTTAAAATAAACAGAATGACGTCTATTTCCACTATAACCGGAAGTGCTGCCAGTTTGAAAATATTTTAGAGGAATGGCTCCCATCGACAGTAGCATTGTGCCAAATTTTCAGATTCCTAATCATAGTCATAATCAAACTTTAATTGACGTTTCGCCTGTCAATTTCAAGCTTTTTTAAAATATTTATTTCTGTACATCTAAATATTACAATACAGAAAGTCAATATATTTTCAAGTTAAAAAATAAAATCATTTAGATATAACGGCGCGAATTAAAATGATTAAATATACATATTATATATATATATATATATATATATATATATATATATATATATATATACATATATTATTATTATTGACATTTTCTCGAAAACTGACAAGAATTGACATATGGTATCATACATGTTTTATAATTAGCGTGTGCTAAGATTAAAAAATAAAACAATACATCGGATATTCCATTTAAAATATAAAAGTTAATAGCATTTCTCTTTAAACCGAAAACGGCATTCAATTGTTTTTCAGGTAAAAATCTTCCTCATAACAAATCATATTGCACAACTAAATTTGAAATTGGTCGCCTGTCACATATATATATATATATATATATATATATATATATATATATATATATATATATATATATATATATATATATATATATATATATGACAGGCGACCAATTTCAAATTTTGTTGTGCAATATGATTTGTTATGAGGAAGATTTTTACCTGAAAAACAATTGAATGCCGTTTCCGGTTTAAAGAGAAATGCTATTAACTTTAATATTTTAAATGGAATATCCGATGTATTGTTTTATTTTTTAATCTTAGCACACGCTAATTATAAAACATGTATGATACCATATGTCAATTCTTGACAGTTTTCGAGAAAATGTCAATGAATAATTCAGTTTTTTTTATAAAACAACCTGCAGGTAAATACAAATAAATACTATAAATGCAGTTTGCTATTAATTGTATTCAATGGTCCAGTTAGGATGATTCCAGTTTACCCGGAATCCTACCGAAAAACCACTTTACAAACAATATTTTCCCGTTTTATTTTAATGGGACGATCTATGAAACTAAACAAAATTTTAATCTCCAAACAAGTTTACGTTTTTATAATTTAGACTGACAAAGGATATTTTTGATCTTAAAACGTCCGAATTTGTTTGAAATTCTTCTAAAACATGTTCTATTTGTCTTATACCTATTTCCTCGATCACTTTTGAAAACTGTCAAAGCGAACAATCTGTATATAATGGCGTGTGCCTGAACTGTCAAAGCAAACAATCTTCATATAATGGCGTGTGCATGATCTACTTCTACAAATATTTGGCACTTGTTTATTTGCTATCGGTTTTCGGTAAATAAGACACAAGTCAAAGCATCGTTATGTCATTGGCAATTCTACACTAATGGGTGCTGTGTAAATGCATACAAATGTTTGTCGAATTTTCAAGTTTCAAGGGCGCCTTAATAAAATATTTAAAAATTCAGCCTGAAAAAACTTCTTAAAGGATTTAATTCAAATTGTGTGTAATAGCCAATTCTGATGTAGGGGTCAACTAATAAAAATGTGGTACTAATTCAAGACAGCCGAACAACATGGCGGCCAAATAAAATGTTGTGTGAAAAAAATCAGCCACAGGTTTTCATATCTTCACGTCCTAGCGTCCCTAAATGCCAAAAAATATGTTTTATCAATTCTGTCCGCCCGTCCGTCGGTCTGTCTGGCTGTACTGTCTGTACTTAATAGCTATAACTAATTGTGGTATAAGGATCAACCAGTAAAACTATGCTACTTATTCAAGAGGGCGAAATAAAATGTTTGTAATCGTGAAAAAAATCACCATCTCAGGCTTTAGCGTCAATTCCGTCGGACCGTCTGTCGGTCTGTTTATCAGTTCGCGGCATAGCTTAAAAACTACTTGCCAGATTCACTTTAAATTTTAGTCAAAAATTAAGAGACATATGGGGATGGCCTGGTAATAATACAAAAAACCAATAGGGCAAATTTTGCACAAAAATCAAGTGTTACATAGAAATTAACTGGTAACGTTTTAATATGAATCCAGTACATCAAAACAAAATAGCGGCTTAATAAAATATTTACAAAATCAGTCTGAAAATATGAAAATACTACTTATTAAATTAATTTCAAGTTTAGTGTAAAAGTTTAATAGACTCTAAATTTTGCAGAGACCTTAAATGTGAAAATGGTATAAACTGGCACGAATTCAGCATGGCGTGACAAAAATGTGTCAATGTAAAATATACTTATTAAATTTATTTTAAATTATGCCCAAATGTCAAGTGTGACCTAGGTAGAAAGAAAATGGTAAAATATTGATAGGAATTCAATATGATGGATCAAAATGGCGCTCAATAGAAATATTTGAAAAGAAAGTATATGTATTACTTCACTATTTCTAACAAACGGAGAAAAATCATAACAAGGAAAGTTCCGGGTAAAGAAAATTACCGATTTTTTCTTTTGTTTCCAAGCAACCTTAGATCAGAAATGGTATATTATTGTTTATCATTCGAAATGTTAAAAATGTAGTTTCTACAGTTTGAAGGAAATATCTCGAGAATATTTTTAAGACTTCTATAGGTTGTTATCTTTAACTGGTTTTTAAAAAAAGCGGAATTATACATTGACTTTTGGAAGCTTCGTTTCCCATTTTCTTAAGAACGGTCAAGAATTGACATAGGGTTTGACACATATTTTATAATTAGAATTTTATGAATACTTAAAAAATTAAACGATATATTGGGTGTTCCATGAATCCTGAAGAACGTTCTGCTATCTTAAATCTAGTTAAAGAATACTCTGACATCTTTCATATCGAAGGAAATCAATTAACCTTTACTAACAAAGTCAAATATTCTATTAAGACTAAAGACGAAATATCTGTGTATACGTTAGGCATATGCCAATATTTTTCAACTTTGAACCTAGCGTCAAGATTTTATTAAATCGAAATAGCCGAAGAAGACATACAAAAGACAGCATTCAATATTAAGCGAGACCATTATGAATATTTGCGTATGCCTTTTGGCTTAAGAAGCGCACCAGCAACTTTCCAAAGAGTAACGGACAACATCTTGAGAAGTGTCCAAAATAAAAGATATTTAGAATACCTCTGTGATATTATAATATTCTCTACTAGCTTACAAGAACGCATATTAAGGCTTAGAGAGGTATATGAACGCCTAAGAACTGCAAACTTCAAAATACAGCATAGTGGTATATTTGGAACACATCGTAATACCGGAAAGAATAAAACCTAACCCCGCTATACAAAAATACCTAATATCCAAAAATCCTAAAGAATTAAAAGGCTTTCTAGGTGTATTAGACTACTACAGAAAATTCGTTAAAGATTTCGCAAAGCTCACTAAACTTTTAACAAAACGGTTAAAGAAAGATGCTATTATTAATGTAAAAGACCCCAATTATATCAAATGTTTTGAATTATGTAAACAAGTATCATCTAATGAACGCATATTAAAATATACCAATTTCGAAGAATTGTTTATACTGTCAACAGAAGCAAGTATTTTTGCATTAGGAGCCGTATTGTCACAAGGAAAAATTGGTTCAGATTTACCAGTACTGTACGCTAGCAAAACACTTAGCGAATAAGAAATAAATTATTCAAAGATTGAAAAGGAATTATTAGCAATAGTGTGGGCGACAAAATATTTCTGACCGTACTTATTCGAACGAAAATTTAAAATCGTTACAGACCACAAACCATTGCTGTTTTCTCTGAAAGAACCAAATTCCAAGTTGGTCAGATGGCGCTTAAAGTTTGAAGAGTTTGACTACGAGATTGTATACAAAAAAGTATAAAAAAGATTGTATAAAAATTCGCACATAAAAATTTACGAAAAAATTGATTGACGTCACAACCGAAGAAGAAATAGATCGAATTATACAAAACCATCAGAAGGAAAGACTAACTACAGAAGAAAAAAAGAAACTGAAAAAAAGAATAAAAACAATTTACTATTGGCCAAACGAGTAAAGATCTATCCAAATTTCATAAATAATAATAATAATCAGACCAAATACAAATCGGAAGCTATCGAAATAAAGCTAAACTATGCTCTTTTGGCATATAATAACATTATTCATTTCGTTATGAAATTGAAACCATATGAAATAATAACTGGACATTTAAACACCGACATTCGAAACAAAAAAGTTAGCGCGATAAACAAAGTTAATGAAAATCGCGAGAAAAAGGTAAAAGAAATCCCTGAAAAAGTATTTGTTAAAAGTACTCAAAAACAAAGAACAAATACAAGCCCGAAAATATTGTTTTAGTAGATGCAAATCTAAAACTATCAAAATTGCACCTACTCACGGTAACAAAATTATCTCATGCTGTAATTGATTTTGGCATCCCATTTTTTCTGATTTTATATAACACTAGTGGTGCCAAATTATTTAAATCTGGAGGAAATCAAAGAATTGTCTACTCATACCTAGTTGTGTAGTCGCTTTTGGACGATTCATTTCAAGAGGAGGGACAGTATATCTTGCTATAGCGGCAATGAAACTAATTTAGTTGGTGCCCATAACCTTTGTCCTAAATATGCAGAATAAGTTACCAAAAATGTGTCTTAAATGACATTTTCGTCATGCATCGGAGCCCTACTTTATTAAACTAGTGAGTCCTGTATACAGATTTTAAAATTTCACTTATTATTCGAGGAGTTTTCCACACTATTTTGTCGAGTAGAAGCCCTTGTTATTTCGCGCTGAAAGTTCAGACCCTAACGATCTTATTGCTCCAATTCCGAGCATCTCTTGCCACTGGAACTCTTGACTCTCGCTATTTGTGAACCTGACATTTCTGATCTAAATATCAATAAACTGTCCCGCTTGCAAATTATTCAAAAGTTACAGTCGGATTTTTAGAAACGCTATTATTTAGAATATTTTAGAGGTTACAACGTTTAAAATATTTAAATCTAGTTCAAGAAATTTAACTATAATATTTTTTATCTTTCTATAAAATCCACTTGCTTATTTGTTTATTTCATTAATGCGTTGACATATATGGTTGCTGTAGCTAGAAACCCACAAATTTAATGAAAACGTCTAGAATGACCAATACATACTCTTATCACTTTCAACACTTAATTTAATTTTTAGGAATATTAATATGTACAGTATGTCAGGTATTAGTAATTTTCGGTAAAGAATGCAAATAACCTTTGAAAGAAAGTTTTACCTTTAAATGCTTTACAAACTAGATAATGCTCAACAAACTTTTTAACATTTTTTTTGACATTATGCTCGTACTTCTTATTTAAAGCCTTTTCGCATCCATACGAAAATATTTACAGGGACCTGACTAATTATCGATAAAATCATAAAACCAAGAATAATAGAAAACCATTAGGATCCTTTTCTTTTTTCTAAACAAAATATTAGTTTGAATATCATGTCTTGGATAAATCAGATTGGAAGCTCATGAGTTTTTCAATTTGAAAATTAATTAAATAATTTTGTGATCTTGTTATCCAACTCAAAGCCTAAATCTAAAATTTGAATAGTTTTGAACTTAGGAATATAATTGAGAGACATGAGAAGAAAAACAGATCGGTTGCGTAAAAAAACAAGCATGTGTCATATGAATTGTATATACAATATATCATTCTCGATAATAAATATTTAAATCAAACCCTTGCAGGAACTCTTACCACCTGTGAATTCGGCGTTCTTTAAGCTTTCAAAGAGTTACCAGTCAGACAACACAGTGATTTTTTTCATACAAGTGTCTAAAATGTTTATCAACATTGAGAACTGTCTGGGTTTCAAGATAGTACGAATACAATCTCGACTCTATCTTACTAGTTAATTCTTTCCCAAAATATGTTATAGCCAGTAATTTAAAAATTTTCTTTCTGATATAGAGTATAATTCAGAATACTTTAATATTATAAATGGGCATTATGGGTTTGGACGTAAGATGTTTTACTAAAATTTAACGTGTATATTTATGTTTTGATATCCCATCAATTTATTTTGTGGAAGCATTTTTTAAACTCCTGTGTTTACTTTACCAGTTAACACATTGCAAATTTAAACTGATTTTAACTAATTGAAGGCAGAGGCCTATTATTTTTTCAAAAGAAATGTGATTACCAGGTACAACACACTGAATACAAGTTCAATATATATGTTTTGAATTTCAACAAATACTACAATTATTAAGAAAAGTTTCAAGCTTCTCATTTTTTCATTTAACAAAAGTGAAAGCCTATTTTCCACTCAAGAACAATTTGACTTAGAATAATAATAAATAAATGAGCTTATCAATATTTATTTTAACCCTAACGCTCATACCCGTTTCATCTACCCCTTGGTCTTTTTACGTCATCATTCAAGAAAACTATTTCTCGCGAAATGAGACACATCCTATCCCCCACTCTCGAAAAGTTGTAAGAAGACTCCAGCCGATCGCATTTCAACACCTGCTAGGATTCTTATCTAAAAAGCTATGTTGGTTAATCGGTATATGTTTGCCGCCAAATTTTGATTGTGGAATTTCCCATACAGGTAATTCAGTTGATAACTTCTACCCCTGAGAAGATGTCATCAGTTCGAAAGAACAGCAATCCCCCCTTTTTGAGTGATCTACAACCCCTGTAGATACTTTTTGGTTTTACGTTTGTCTTCAAGAATAAGCATATCCATATACAGTAAACTGGAAACTCCATGGTAACCACCCACCCCTGTGAACTGTATTTAACGGATATAAAGGAAAGTAATTCCTATCAAGTCGTTACACTCAAGACTGTGCTCTGTAGGTGTTAAATGTTACGTATATTTTGAGAGTGAGAAAGAGTCTTAGCGGGGCTCAAAGAACTGTTAGTTTATATTAAGGATTAACATCAAGAAACGGTAATGTCATTGTAAACATGTTACACTTATTTTGTTGTAAATCAAAGAACTAAAAGATTTAATTTTCTACTATAAATATTTAAATATTATACATTATTTTATAATACTAAGATTATTTTTTGAATGAGAGAAAAGAGAATGAAGTAGTTGTGAATATTACTTTAACATTTAACCTTTCATGTATCTATTCATATAAATATTGTTTTTGATATTTGTCATTATTTTTAGGTAATAGACATTTTACGATACTTTATCTACATTTTATTTCATTTTCTGCGGGTAAATAAAAGGCATATGGTCCTTCGCTAATTAAACTGATTGTCTGCACTAGAATTAAATATTCCAGTTCCCCTCTAGGAAACTTTCGCAAGAAAGCCTGGACAAACCATTATCATTTTCCAACATCGAAAAAACTATTAACCCATTACATAAGGCACGTCGCTTCGTGCTAATATGATGGTAATGATAATGATAAACAGCGTCGGCAACGATTAATGTATGTTGTCCTCCAGTGGCAGTTTCTTTAAACAATTGCATAAAGTCAGCTGGTTTGAGTATGCGGGTAAAAATTAAAAACGTAGGTATCTTATCCCAAGATCGTCGCAGTGACATGAATTCAATTATCCAGGCTGCTGTTTGCCCTGTTAGAGCAACGGCACCAGCCTTCCGGATCTGCTACCTTTGAACTAGAATTAAAACCTTGTAGCTGATTTTGATGAATTTACAATATACTGCAACCTGCAACTTACTAATTTTTCCATATTTCCTTAATAACTTTTTCTGAGTTAACGGCACGTTACCAGTTTCATTTGTCACAGTATCTTGAACTAGATATGGTGATACTACTTTTAATATCAAAGGGATGCAAAAAAAAAGATATAAATTAAAGAATATAATAAAACAACTTAAAAAACAAACTGTAAATAAAGAACTCGCGATCTGGAGTCGGCCTTTACCAACTCCACTTCGCAATCATTGTTTCGTCGTCTAGAGATCTATATCTGTCTTTTAAGCCCCGGTTTATTTCCGCTCCGCTATGTATGTTACTTAATCCAATAAACTATTAAATCAAAAATCAAGTATACACAAACTCAGATAGGCACATAAGCACGAAAAACATTTCACTTTATCATAGCTTAAATTTATTAACTTACAATATTCATTAAAGCCAAAACGTACTGTTGTACTTTATCTCTGCCATGAAAGGATATTAATGTGTGATCTACACCAACCGCTACCTCTAGCCACCGTTTCGCTAACATTTTACCGCTTCTCGGATCTGCTGAAATAAAAGAGATACAAAAATGTATTTATGCTGTTGCATGTAAAATTCTTGCTATCGTTAGAGCTCTCACATTTAAGATAATAAACTTTCTAGATATGTTATCAATACCTAAAATAAATAAATATCCATACTTTTTGTAGTCGAGGTTATTAACAAATGAGCTCTAAATTAGTTTTATTTATATATACATTCATCAATGACTATAATAAGTGTGTGTATATTCAATAAGTCCGATAAATATCTCAGACAAACATTTTAAATTTTAGTCAGCGACTATCTAAAACCTAAAAATGAATTAAATGTATTAAGTACTACTGATTTATATTTTTTTTGTTTTTACATATTCGTTTTGTTTTTTAATCCAGGCTCTTCCTTTTTAATTTATTTTAGCATGTATATGCTTTTTTTATAAAGTTTCTTCATTTGGATTCATTCCTTCTTTTCTTGCTTGTTGTTATCTTTAACTTCACTTTTTCTAATTTGAGTTGCCTTAATGTTTATCTGTGTTACTTTCTCTTTGAAATTATACTTTTATCTGACTCTTATTTGTAATGTTGTTAATTGTTTTTCCATTTTTCAAAATAGTATTTCTATTTTATCTCTCATTTAACAATCTCAACTAATCTGAAGTTTTTGGTATCTCTATTTCTTTTTTATCCTATTTTTATCTTTATGGCTCCTTTCAATTTCACTACTGATTATTTTCTTGTAGTTTTCTTGTTTTTTATACCTATTTATGCTTCCTTTATTCTCTGTAAATCCTACCGTAAAGATTTCATAACAGCCGCTTCCACAATAAAAACCCAAAATCTTAATACAACCCTCTGAGGCTAACTTTACCATTTTTGTACACGTTTTCTATTCGTTTTCGCCTCTAGAGTATTAAACCTGGTAGTTTAATATTCTAATATTTAAAACTCTATTCTAAGCGAATCGATAGTGTCAAAACAATATTAAATTGGGATATCGCGTGTTGTTTCTATATACCGTTGTTCTACCGTGTGCGCAGGTGAACCCAATAAAAAAGCATATATTTGTATATATGTTACGGCTAAAGGCCGAAAATAGTTAATCTCGACTGGCTAATATCAACATTACTACAGCTCAAAGATAATGTTAGAATGAGGAGGTTAAAATAGCTTTTTTTCAACATTAGTCCTATACGAGTAATATCGATATTAACCATGGTGTAGTAGCTAATATCGCTTAAGTATAAATAACATAGAAACAGCGTTGCCAGATTACGTATAAATTATGAAAGTAAAATAAAACTAAACAAGTTGTTTATTGTTTTATGTTTAATTATAAAACTTGAGAAAACGTGAATTTATACTGAAATACAACAAACATATTTGAATAGAAAAATAAACTTTCAAGTAGTATGTAGCTAATGCCAATGTAATTATTTGTATTCGAACATAAAATACGGACAACTGATATAAACTCAAGTATAAATAATTATAAATGAAACAAAAAATAAACACAAACATTATTCATTTAGGTCAGGTTAGATTAGAAACATTATTCATTCGTAAATGACCACACATCAGGTACGTCCAAATCTAATATAATAAAACAAAATCTCCAAACTTTCCTTACGCAAACATTTTTGATCAAAATAAAAAAATCTTTGATTTAAATACTACTTGATTAAATAAGACAAACTAGACAAAATATTCGAAGCTTTGCACTGACATTTGTTTTGCAAGAACATTTTTATATCCTTGGCCACCGCATAAAGACGAAGCCGTAAGCTATTTCACGAAGTGATTTTTCCACTGTAGAAACTATGTCTAGCTAAATACTATACTGTACATATACTAAACTGATTTCTTGTTGAAAGCTAGGATAATGTCATTTTTTTAGTCCCAATTTTGTAGTACCTTTCATCCTGGACTTAAATAGCTACTCCTAAATATATTTCTTGAATCGGCTCGTCCTTTATCGACATCAGGAACAGGCACACAATGTAGCCAACACTAGCAGGAGGTAATGCTTTATTGGAATGCCGCTTCATTTTCTTTGCTTGTTGAAGCAAGCCTTCTTTTTTTCAGTAATCGAACGCATATTTGGCAAATAGTGCCGTTTTGGCAATCCTGACCTGAACTGGTATACGCTTCAGAACAATTTTCGTAAAAAAGTACAAGACAAGTTGCACAAACTAGTCCATCAGAACAATCAGAGTTACAAGCACCACATAAAACAGCATGTGGACATTAGCCAACTGGCATAGTTAATATCTAACTTAAGTGGATATACTTGCCGATTTCGGATAACATAAATATATTTTATACTCTAGAGGTGGAAATGTTCTATTTTAATGCGATCAAAACTATTAGGTCATAAGTAGAGTGAGAGTGAGATATCACTTCCCATCCCTATCTGCCATTTTTTTGCGAAATACAGTTAGTTCAAAAACGCGACTTATATATTATGTATTATACGAATTCATCTAGTCTGCTGGATGTGAGGGTACTCTATAAACGTGCTCAGGAGAACACGGCGTAAAGTCACATATTTCTCTATATAGATATATTTAACACTCAATAAAATATTTTTGTATATATACATATTATATGTATGTTTAAAAAAATGAAAATCGGAAACTGGGAATAATTACAGCTAAAAGTGAACCGATAATGATAAAGGAATCGATCATAAGTTAAACTTTAGTCCCAGATAAACCTACACCAGATGCGAAACTTAGACAAGGAGCGCGTCAATTTTCTTTGGCCTCGGCGCGAGAGACATGTATGGCCCGCGTTAAAACCTTTGTTGGATATTAAAAATTATTAATAATTAAAAATAGCATCACCCGCACCAATTGAATTGGTAAAACATATTTTGCGTAAAAAATTATAAATGTTGATAATAAATTAACTTCCGGTGGTTCGTGGGTTTGGGAGGGGTTTGAAAAGACACAATTATATTCTGTGCAACGTTTTATAGATTTATTTCTACTTTATCAATCACCAAAAGAAACAAAGCACATTTGATATAGAAAATAAAAATAAAAATTACAAACACATGCTCCTACCTGAACATTGTTAGCAACCGTGCACTCTTATTCCTAGACTCATTGTACAATTATACACACTTTTGCGTACCAAAACTATTTCAATATTACCGCACTGAAACGTACCCTTTTAATGTAAAAAACTCATTTGAGTCTGTTGAACTCTTGGAGACAATAACTTTACCACCTAACCATAAAATTGTATCACTCGATGTGGTGTCGTTGTTTACTAATATTCCAAAACAGCTTATATTAGATGTTATTAGTAGGCAATGGGGTTTCATATCTGCTTATGTGAATATACCTAAACAACTATTCTTAGAAATTATTGCTTCTTGCTTTGATGCTAGTTTTTTTACTTTTAAAAACAACGTATATTTGCCACTAGACGGGAGCGCAATAAGTAATCCGTTGAGTCCTACCTTAGCAAACATTTTAATGAATGACCTAGTGACTACAGTTTTGGGTAAACTGCCTTTTAGGGTACCTTTCTTCTTTTTATACGTGGAAGATTCCATCACTGCAGTTCCGGAAAATAAGTATCACTGCATTCTGGACTGCTTTAATGGATATCACTCCAATATTCAGTTTACAACTGAACTAAATTGAAAAAGAAACTTGGCTTTTTAGACGTTGAGGTTATTAGAAATGACGACGGAACTTTAAAAATTAACTGGTTTCGCAAACCTACCAGCTCTAGCAGAGTTTTAAATTTCCACTCAAATAATCCTATTTCTCAGGAATGCTGCATAGAGCTACAACCCTCAGTCACCCGTCCTTCCACAATGACATCATAAAAATTATAGAGTACTTTATTTGCGATATGTTAAAGGATAACCGAGATACAAGGGGGTCCCAAAATGCCATATTTTCAGTTTCGCCCTGTATCTCGGAATCCAAGCGGCTATGAAAATTTTGTTTACGGCTTCGCAAGTTTCACAATAAAGTAGTACACTCTCGCTAAAATGGCAACTCTCTATCTTCAAAAATAGGCGAGAACCCTGCAAAAGTCTCGTAAATGGTACACTCTATACAAAGTCATTTTCTTGAAATTGACTTCTAGGATTATGTTTGCTACTTTTTAAAGTGTTTTATGATATCGGTTGGTTCATAGGTAAAATTGTGTACATAGATAAAAAATAACCATAAGATTCTTTAAAGAAGATCTGGAAAAATTTACATGGCCAAGAAAAGACGACATTAAAAATTACAAGAAAAATTCATATTTTATGGCCCTTTTAAATTAAACGGAATTGAACCATTTAGAATTAGCCGAGAAGAAAGGGTAACATCGAAAATACATTGAAATTACTCAAAACAACATGAATAATTTTGTTTTTTGTGTTATTATTTAATTACCTGTCATTCTTTCAGTTGTTGAATCCAGTATATTACAATTCACCAATGCCCTTTGCTTATGAATTTGTTCCACTAGATAATTATTTCCCTCAGTGTCTCAATAAGTAAAGTCAATAAAATTAACTAGTGTATAGATTGGAATAAAATAGGTCAATATAAACGACATATAAAAAGAATAGACTCCGTCGTTTGCGTTTAAAAGCGATAAGTCATTAAACTATAGGGAGCGCGTTTGACACTTTGATTTGCTACTCTCGACAGATTTTGTGATTACTGTGTTTAATTCACGAAGATATTGGCTAAAATACTGCTTTTAGGAAAGTTAATATGGCATTTTATTACCAAAATAAGTTGAACCGTAGAACACCAGACATTCGTAAATTTTACGACGGCCTTGGGAAAAAGTTATTTCCCTTCCAAGTTAAGGAGCGTATAACGTTGTACTTTTCAGTAGCTTTCTAACTGCCAACCAAATCGATATTGGTGTAACGAAATCAATGAAAAAATTTCGTTTAGTTGCTCAATTTGGCATCACATCGTAAATATTACGATAGTCTGGTATTTGCATTACTTGCACAGTCGGAGCTCAATTTGATTTATTAATTATTTGGTGAGTCTGTTGTTCGGAATATAGTATTTTATAACGTATTATCTGAGTCCAAACACAAATCAAGTATAAGCTGTACGCGATTTTCGTTTCTGTTAGAGTGTTTGAGGTTTGACGAAAAATCTAAAAATGAAAGAATAACTGGCGTTTGCCCCCATACGAGAAATATGGGATATGTCTATTGATACATTTAAGAATCTTAAATCTTCATGTCATATGTTACCATATACAAACAATTATTAGTATTTCGCGGCGATGTCTTTTTCGAATGTATATACCAAACAAGCCTGCGAAGTATGGTGTGAAAATTGTAATGGCGTATAATTCATCTACAAAATATATGATCAGTGCTAGTTCATATTTAGGAAAATCAACTAACACTAACGGTTTAACGTTAGCAAACTTCTATATCAAATCTTTGACATCTACTGCAGTTCGTGTAGGCATCACATTTCCGCCGAGCAGTGAACAAATTTTTGCACCACATGTGTTGATAAATAAATTATTTTTTATTTTGGGTTTTGCTTTAAATTTTGTTAAAATATCATGTTTAGTTTGTTATCGTAATAAGATATTACCACAGAAATAAATAAATGGCCTTATTCCAAAAAGTCGTAAATTTTACGAATGTCTGGTGCTTACGTATGTAGAAAATAGTCTGGTGTTCTAGGGTTAAATAAGCTAATAACCAACAAACCGAGAAACTTTTTTCATCGTTTCGTTATTTATTAATTTTGTTTTGCTTAAAGGAATAATATCTGGCAATGTTGCATTTATCCAAGTCATTTACCAGCCTTACTTCAGGCTGCTCCGTAGGTAAAATTAATGTGCACCAAGTGTGTATTTATCTCTTACTGTCTTTGCCTGCTAAAACAGAGTAGATATTTAGGCAATAAACGTTAAGATAACAAATCCAAATTAATCGGAATAGATATTGGTTATAAGCCGTCGTTATCTAAACACATTATCTAAACAAAGACGCCGTGCTCATCGGTCATGTTATCCGTAAATTTAATTTGAAATTAATTTTATCAAACGAATACGCCAACTTTACCCAGGATTCTGACTCATTTGCCCTTGCAATGTTCTCTGGTTTTGACGGCGTCTGTTAGATATTTTTGTCGTGTTTGTCCTGGATTTTCATGTTTTTAGTATTTAAGTTTACTGTGGGTTATTAGTTACAGTTCATTTAAATATAGTAGTGTCTAGAAGAGTATTTAAGAAAAAAAGATGATTTCAACCTCGAAGCCTGTTTACGCCGGTAAATAACCTTTAAAAACTGAAAATAAAAAGAATTTAGCTATTCCAAAATTCTGTTTTTAATACCTTTTAATTGTCATAGAAAGTATTGAAGTAGAAGCACATATATAAACATATTACAAAGATTTCTAGCTCTGGCTTACAGATTTTTCATAAAAGGCAAAGTTAGTGTAGTGGTAGTATCTGCACTTTCAATAATGTTAAAAACAACTTTATTTTGGTCCGAACTAGTAATTTTTGAGACTTTTTTCTGTATATATTTAATTTTTTAAGTATAGACAAAAGAGAGAGAACTAAATATAGATTGCGTTTAACGGACGTAAATGAATTTTCTAAATTTTGCTTCAGGGGAAATCAGATATCACGTCATTAGCGTTCAAGCTAAATAATATAAGCTGTTTACTTATTTTTTCCTCCAGAACGTTTGTAGCGTAGTGGTAGGATTCTCGGTCTGCGTCGTATAGCATGTGGATTCGAATCTCGACACGGTCTAAACATTTTTTTCAAACAAAATTTACAATTAATAAAAATGCGAATTATTTATTTTCGTAGGTTAGGTTTGCAAAGAAAGCGTGCGGTAAAGCGGACAACCAAATTCCAAGTCTATATTATTAAAACGATTTTGGTTAAACAAAATCTATACTTTTAGCACCAGTTTGCCCATAGAGCCATCATTCATGCATTTTTTTTATTTAAAGTGAACTAACTTTTTCGTTTACGTTAGCGACGTTAATTTAAATGAAGTTGTAAGTTTTAAGATCAACTTTTCTCCTACATTTTATTTTAAGTACCTATTATCAAAGGATTAATTCTTATTTTAAATCACTTTATCCAGTGGTTGTATTAAGCACTGATAATAGTCTATGTGATAAGTTTGATGTCTTCTTTTTTTAGAATGATGGTATAAAGGAAACATGTTTTTTTTGGCATCTACGGATCCAAAAATGTGAAGAACTGTAGAAATCTGGGAGGGTGTTTTTTCACGATTACACCCCTCTTCTGAGGGAAAGAAAAAACTATGTTATGTATAGTTCTATAGCAAAATATGTTATCTATAGTTTAGACCCTGAATAGAAGGTAGACACTGAGAAGGCATTTCTCTTTTGCATGGATTCAACTATACAATACGCCTATAAATTTGTATAAAATGATTTGTCTTACTTTTTAAAAAATAAATGTATACACTTGGAGATAGCATTATTGTAAAAGTATTTTGCAACGTTTTATTCACATAAACCAATGCTTCATATATTTTTTTATTTTTTAGAAAAAGTCAAATATATATAATAAACAAGTATCATCAAATTTTAAAACAACAAAAACATGTAGAATATATAAAGCTAACACATACAACTAAGATGTGTTTGTCTAATTATGAAATTGTATGTGCCAGTTTGATATATTTTACATGTTTTTGTTGTTTTAAGATCTGATGATTCCTGATTGTTTGGCGAAACACGTGTAATCGTAGCTTTTTCCAATATTAAACCACCTGAGTCCGAGTTGTTGTTTTTCTTTTCTGCAATTAATCTTTGTTTCTCAATTGATATTTTTACACTGCTTTTTACCTTTTTATCTATTTCTTTGATTTTGATGCTGTAAATGTCCTTTTCCTTTTTTTTCGTGGCTTTATGTTTGATTACTGAATATTATATAGTTATTATTATAACTACATAGATAATAAAACTGTCGGCTTTGTCAATAACAATTACTCTAGGGCAGTAAAGCGTATCTTGGGTTGAATTAATTTAACATTAAAGTAAAATATCCTGTGTAAACTTTGTACAATAAATTGTATAAATAACTGTAATTGTATCTTTCCCAGTGTCTGTAGTTACTGGAAAGCAACCACTTAAATTGTTTGTATTAGTGCTTTGTAATACTTAGCTCTGAACCTTACTATTTTGATTAACAAATAAGTCTTTTCTAGCTGTCTATATATTGTTAAAGGATGTCTTATTTCATTTTGCTTTTATTTTAAAAATAGTATTTATTTATCTGTATATATTTTGTTTAAATGTTTTTAGAAATGAATTTTTTATGACAGTATTCATATTTTTTATCTTACATTTTTTGGTAATTTTTTAATTTCAAAAAGTATGAGTGGGACAGGAATTCCTCCATTTTTTCTCACATTAAAATAATTAAGCTCTATAATTTGATTATATATTTTTGATATTTAAAATACATATTCTAAAATAATTAAACCCCATAATCATTTGTATATTCTTTCATTTGCAGGTCTCTCTCTCTCTCTCTCTCTCTGCAAGCTGAGATCAATGAACAATAACCTGGTTTTTTAATGCAACTTCTAAAGAACAATGTTGAAATTGTCATGAAATGGAAAACCGAAAAAAATATTTTGTTATACAACATATAACACTAGGGGCACCAAATTTAATATATTTTGTAACTAATAATTTTAATATATTTTTATAAATTTTCATTTTTTCAGATATCAAAATCACCAGTAGTAGCTATAGACAAACATAGATTTGCTTCTTGTAATGGTTCCAAAATTTGAGAAGTAGTCTTTTTGATAAAACATAACTTTATTATAAAAAAAAACATTTTATGTCTGTTTAATTTTTTGCTGATGTATGTAAAGTATTTTCTAAATTATTTCTTTGTTTAATATGTTATTGCATTTTTTCTACGTCATAGTAAGTTTTAAATCATGTTCAATGAAAACAACATGGTTAGATATTTAAATTGATTAAAACTTTTTATGCAAGACTTAATCTTCCAACCTGTTGGTTTTTTATTTTTTTTCCGAATTGAATAAATTGACTTATTCAGTATTCCTTGTAACAGGAAATATTCTATTTATTAGCTCATAGATTTGAATGTAAATAATTTGTTTCGCTTTTGTTAAGTGTGGAATATGTTAGTTGAATTTATAATGATATGATAGCTTCATAGGGTTTTGCTTAGTTTTTTAGGTAAACATATATTTCCTTCCAATGTTTTTAAAGCCCGTATTTATTTATTATTGATATCTGAAAAGCTAAGTCTATATTAAAAAAAAATCTATTTTTTCTATGATAAATCAGTATTATGTATGTATCAAGCCTTATTCGTCAGCCTTGTTTTTTTTATGTGCGTAAGCTCTAGCAAATTATTATATATGTATAATTTACCTAAAATTAGCTAAAGTTAGGTATCTACATGCCAGAAATCGTATACAAGGTTACTTTAAGGCTTATTTCACTCTGCCCTGTAACATTGCAGAGCGTAGGTGTACATATTTCATATTCTCACCTATTTTTATTGCTATTATCAAAAGCATTTAAAAGGGCTATATGTGGTACGAATGGTATCTTTCACGTAGAGTCCTTTCATAACAGGGGCAACTCTGAGTTAAAATCAGTTTTCTTACACATCAGAAAATTAGAGATAGCTAAAACAAATTATGCCACTTGTATCAGGAATAAATATGATGTTAACTTACAAGTTTACATAAAAACAATAATTTGGTAATCATCCACCTCGTTTTTAGACTGAACGGGACTCTGAAGTGAATTGTCATCCAATCGTTCTCATCAGAAAAGTAAGAATATATGTAAGAAAGAAATCTTGACAATAAACAAGAGAAACTGAATTTTGTTAATTAGGAGTTGTAATGTGTGATTGTAAAAATTTCCAAATAGTACTAGACGTAGAAGGAGTAATTTTTTATATTTTAGGTTAAAGGTGTGGCAAGTTTTTCTGTATCTCTTATTCATGATTTCATAAAATAAATTATTCTTCCATTATATAGATTTTGTGAAGCATTCGGTTAAAAGAAAAATTTCCTTTGCTATATTTATCATAAGAAAGATTTATGTTTACAAAAAAACATTCACTATCATAATAATAATACTTTTTCTAAATTCCACATTACAATTTAAGATCACGTATATTTATTTTACATCATACTCCCAAAATCATACTGACCGCAATTTATTTAAACCCGGAAAGTAACTGCATTTTTATTTCAACAAGTGATGATAACACTATGAGTGAAAAAGTACCTCCAATTGGGTTTTCTGACCGGAGATAGCGCCCACTGATAGGATTTGTAAAATTGGTGACAGTTAGAAAAAGTCCTTTGTTTGTTAATTTTAATTCCACATCACTGAATAATCCTTACTTTAAAATGAAACGACTAAGGATTAATAACCACTATTTGAAAATGAACTGTAATGTTTCTGTACGGGGGTCAGGAACAGGCTACTAAATGGTGTCTAGAATATTTAAGTCTAAGAATCAAAAACGTATGGGTGTAGTCATAGTTAAAATATTACACCAACTTATTATTGAAATATTTCTGACTATAAGCAAGACTTACTTTAGTGACACGATGCTTGTATAAGCAAAATATACATATCTCTAGGATAGTTTTATTGGCAAGCTTCCTCGGCTTGTCATATTGATATTTTTTTGTATGCATGTACTTAAGATTTAATGAATGTTTTCTATTGTATATTATTTAATTACTTGTGTATATTAATTTCTTCAACATATATTATTCCATTAGATAAGTAATAAATTATATTGTTTGAATTCCTTGTTTTTCTTTTCAATCTTATTCAGTTTCTAGATTAGTTAGCCACATGAATGCTAGCGTTCAAACAAGAACAAATAATGTGAGAACTTCAGTTGTTGACTTCATAATATGGAGGAAAATCAAATTTTATTTAAAACGACTGCCTTAAACTCTGATGATAAAACAGAAAACGTCTTAAAACTGAGTTTGCTGTAAAAAAACTATGCCACTGGTGAGTCAAGTCTTGATGTTGGGACCCATGTTGCCATTTACTCTATACTTTGTTTATGCACTCTAAATAATTATGCATAAAATCTGCACAACTGTGTAGATTTAGTGCGCAAATTGTGTCTGAATGTGTACTTGGAACAACTTTGTGCAGAAAATGTACACATGACAGTACAGATGGTCAGAATTAGTTGTATATATTTTCTAAATAATTATGCATATCTTCTGAAAAATACTGTGTTGAATTGACTTGCAATAATATATAAGATTTTTGCACAAGAGAATACATATTTTTTGGACGATTTTGTATTGCAAATATCTTAATAACATCAATATGCATTTTGTTCAAACAATATTGTGCATAATTATTGCCCAAATTGTGAACATTTTATGCCCAAAGTTGTGCAACAAATTAGAAATATTTTTGTCATTTGAATAATATTGTATATTTTTTTAACACAAAATGTGCATCCCTTTTAAAATTTGTGCTGCATAATTCTTGCACAAATTGTGAACATTTTAAGTACACAATTGTGCATTATATTAAAAAATACTTTTTTTTTGGATAATATTGTACATTTTTTATGCACAAAATGTATATCTTTTCTAAACATTTTTCGATAACTATGAAAATCTGTGAAATAAGGAAACGAAACCACAAGCAACTACAGAACCTTTAGTCAAAAATTATGTCAAATAAAAAATAATTTTTAATAAAAAAAATGGTTTTATTCATCGTAGCAACTCCAACTAGATGTAGATAAACTTCTTGGTAAATCCCTTTTGCAATCTCGATGCTACGCAACTAAAACAAAAAAAAAATCGGTGTAAGAGTATATGGTATTTTAACGAGTGACTATAGTACTTATCCAAAACACAATGTTTTGTAAGATTAGTTAAGTTTTTTTATTTTAAAACATATGAATGCAATTACTATATTCTAAATTCAAATCAGCGCTTTGTGAAAATAAAGCGAGTTAGAGTTTGAGGCATATTGAATACAAATTCAAGTTCTTTCACATATTAATGTGTTACTTCTTTATTTTTATGTCAGATTTTATGAAACATTTTTATAAGCATTTAATAAGACTATATCATATAAATTAATCCTAAAATGCAACTCGTTTATTCAGTTTATTGTCTTTAAGGTCAGAGGTATTATACCATCTCAGAAATAGTTGTATTTATATATTATGTCAATACTTATAAGTACATACCTGTGTATAGCTTAGTCCTATTTTCCCTCAAGAGTTCAAAACTGCAGATTCTCCGGGGTAGAATATTTGAAACAAAATCGCAACACTACTCCCACTACAAGTTCTTTTTATAAACCTGCAGTCTATAAACCAAACAACCTTTTGTGTATGTTGCCAGTATGATAATCTGTCGTTTCTGTTGAATTATATTTCCGAATGTCGCCACCATAGCGCCACAATTGAAAACATCCGATGTCTGAGGTCCAATCTGGATTCGTGGGGTTAGATAAAATATAAACATAATTGTTCAGAAAAAAATAATTGATTGAATAATCTGAAGATTTTTATTTACACAAGTTTTATTCTTAAAATCTGAACAATGTTATAGTTTAGTAATGTACAGGGAATATTAGCCTTTTTATTATTGCTTTGTGGATAAAATATGTACAATTTTGGTTCAAAAACGTTACACAAATAAGGGCATCTATTTGGAATACTCCTGTATGTATTTTCTGCACAATTGTATAACATTAATACATAATTTTTTCTGAATACATTATTTAGAATTAACGAATAGCGATGCAAAATCTCAAACAAAGACTCATCTATTTTTTGAAACGGTGCCTTATGAGAATGCTGAGTCTATCCATTTTATACGTTATTGGTCAATATAAACATTTTTCCTAATGGAGGCTGCATAACAAAGATTTTCAGTTCCAGAGAACTGAGAATTTTTTTACCACGAATTGAATTGGCAACTCCTTTCCTGACTTCCTTGACGATGTAAAACATCTAGTGTAGTATAGTTCTAGGCATCTTTATGGCCTGCATAAAATAATAAGTTTTCATTTAATTAAATCAGTCGGTTCAAAAGTTAGAGGCTAGAATGTAAGAAGCTCGGTACCCATTTGGGTCCCGATATCTCCGTTAAGGAACAAACGAGGGGATACACTAAGAAAAAAGTTTACATGAACTTGTAATCCTATTTTGATCCAATGTATACACTAGACAATTTCTGACCGTAGCTTTTGGGGTACCCTGTATAAAAGCTTCTTTGTATGATATTTTCTTTATTTAATTTTTTACAGATGCTTTCATAAATTATTATATGAATAGATATCTCCTATATACTGAATTTTCTTATTTTTAAAAGTTAAAATTTAATATTTTTTATAAAAAAAAAAGTTTAAGTGGTTTCCCCAAAGGTTTTACCTACAGCAAAACGAGTTGCATTTTTCAGGCTCATTTGGATATACGAGGTAACCAATAACTTGCGTACCTACATTATACAACATCAACATCATCAGTATTAATCAAGGTATTTATAATGATAGGAATGACACGTATGATCCGCATGCCAAGATCTTCCCTTAAATCAGTCACTTAAAATCTTAAATCAGTTTAAATCACTATTAATCAGAATAGATCTATTTAAATCAGTTTAAATCTACTGCTTAAAGTCGCACATGTTTTTATATCAGTATAAATCAATTGTTTCCTTTTAAATCAGGTTAAATATGTTAGTTCTGCTTAAATCACAGGTGATTTAAAATCTGTGTACAAATTTCTGCTGAGTTATTCACCCGGCGGGTGGCACGGCACTACCAGCAAGCAAGACATAATCGTTATTTGCTCTTTTTCCGTCTTCTTACACGTTGGAAGGTCCCTGCACCAATCCGGACTTAGAATGTAGTGCAAATCCTGTCTCGTCTGCATTATATATGTATTAAAAATAAAAATATTTGAATACTTTACAAAACCATAAAATACTTCTTCTTTCAGAAAACCCAATTTCAACACCATTTTTCTACATTTTGTTTCGTTACTGCGTCTCTAGATTTGGTTACAGATTCGGCATGTTTTTTTTTAATTTCAGGGTGTCGTCTCAGGTAAGCTTTAAACCAAGTTCTATTCGCCTTTTCAAAAAAATAATTCTAGTGGTTATTAATATTTTCTGTATTCTCGCAAAATTTCGGGGCGACGACGAAAACCTTTTCTAGCCACAGCTTAAATAAATTTTGCTAAAACGTTTTCTTCTTCATCAGAAAGTTGAGTTCTTGGACACATTTTTCTTTTTGAAATGCCACTCTCAAGTCTGCGTCGTAAAGTAGATCTTAGTATTCTAAGTTATTTTGCGGCCGATTTTGTAGTCATTTGTTTATTTTTTAGGGCATCTGTGCCATTTTCTCTTCACTCCATTTAAAAAATTACCTTTTTTCACCAGCTTTGGTTCTTCCATATCTAAACAAGAAACATAACGTGTCCCAAATAACTGCCTCCACTATTGCTATCCTTGTTATTATAAAAGATATCAGGTATGTAAGATATCAGCAAAGTTATTGAAAATTAGATGAGCAGGTCAGATCAAGTTTCAAAGATTTATAATTTTTTGTATTTTAATTTTAAAAAACTAAAAGCACTTTCTTAATGCACTCTTGTAAACTGCGTCAAATAGTGATTTAATGCAGCATAAAAGAGTGCTTTTAGTTCTTGGCGGTCTTAAAAGTAGAACTCTAAAAAGTAAAAAAAAAATCTAAAATTTCATTTTTTTCAAATTTGATCTAACTTGCTTATTCAGTTTCCCAAAATTTTCCTTTTTATCTTTAATAATAACAAAGCTAGCCATAATTGGGGCACCAAACTGGGTCACACTGTATATTTTTTATACGAAAGAAATTGATAAAAATTAATATCTAAAATGTTTGTATTAGTGATGACCAGTACTAGATGAGCATTACTAATATTCTGTTTATTTCTTGTTTTGTTAACGATTACACCCTACTTAAAATACCAAAAATGATGTTTAAATTATTTTTTGCTTAAAAACGCTTAAAGGCCGCTACTCACTATTTGGCTCGATTCGTCAGTTCGATCTGTTGATTCGATTCATTCATTCGTATGAATGAACGAATGGGTGAATCAACGAATATAGACGAATATTTAATCCACACTAGTGAGTAGCGGGCTTAACACTTACCATATGTGAAATTATATACATTTTCGTATAAGAGGTGGTCATTACTGGAACAGTGGCCATTACCGGTGTACTTACCCTAGATAATAAATGTAAATATCTACATAAAAAGAGTTATGCATTATTATGGTTGAGTGAATTCTTGTTTGTATAAAAGAAAAAAATCTTTAACAGAGAATATTTAGAAGAATATCAAAGATACTTGTATTAGTTTTCAGAGGACAGATTTATACATTTTTAAAAATATGGAAACTAGTCTATGACGAGTTCTATATAAAACTTTTTTAAGGTACTCCGTGTTTCGCTTCATCATGTAGTGATACTAACTAACCTATGACTTTTGGCAATTACCAAAAGGCGGGACATTACAGTCTTACTAAAAGTCAAATGGATTGTTTTAAAGATTTTTAATTTCTTCTCACCAAAATGTATTTGTTACAAATTGTTGTTTATGTTGTATAGCTCTGTACCTCTCTTTAGAATAAGAATGAAGTATTTTACACAATCTGGTGACTTTTAATTACGTAAGGATTTAGATTTTTTTCGGAGAGGGTGAATCACATTTACTTTGCACTTTATTAAGGAATGTAACCTTTGCCTCGCAACTCAAACAAATGCCATGTTCTTCCAAAATAATAGCTTCATCATCATAATGTTTTATTTAGTTAAATTCCTTTTATTGGGGGAATATTTATTTTAAATATTAAAGTGTGGAAGAAATAAATTTGAAGTTTATAGTTTCCTAATACAGTAAAACTATTAGTTGCTTTGAATACTGTGGTGTAGCTTATGGAGGTGCGGAGGTTGCAATGAAACTCGGCGCTAAGCGAAAATTGGCGCCGAAGGCTCAACCAAAGCCGACGCTAGGTATGGACAAGAGGGGTAAAATACACGCCTTCACGTTTTATCCCGCTGATGGAGCAAATATCACTAAAAATATTATTCATTGATAAAAGATTGCTAAAGATGGTTTTTTTTCGTTTATGATAATTGCTCGTCATCGAAATACTTTTTTTAATCAACAGTTTTTTTTAAGGGCAGGCACCAATTTCGATATTGTAACCGGGCGGAGTCTGTCAATAAAGTATGGTGATGAGGCACACAGATCCCTAATTCTTTTTTAACAAGACGCTTCCTCTACTCATTTTTTTTTTATTATTTTTTTAGACTTATGCTTTATGTCTACTAAAATGCGAGTATTTAAGATTGATATTTCTTTTATTTGTTTTTGTGATTCATATAAAATAAATCTGAACATCAACTTAAATTACTTTAAAATTTAAACTATTAGAAATTACCTAACATAATTATAGCAAATTTTTAACACAAAGGTGATTCAGAAGAATTATGAATGGCATTTTTTTATGAATATATAATGTATATAATATCTAATTGTACCATATACTTTTGTATTTAAGTTTTACTCCTATTCAGCATAACGTCACTAAACATCACTTACCCTCAGGTATGGCCGCAGACCATGCTGTATCATAAAAATATCCACTCTCTTCGGAAAAATCTTCACTTGACCCTTTTCGCAAATACTCTAAGGGAATACCGTAATCTACATTTAAGATTTCATCGTGATATTTTTCATCACCGCCATTAGAAGTTGGACCACTAGGATTCTCGAATTCTATATCAGAATTAGTTTCGTTGCCGTCAATATCAATGGTGTCGCCCGTCACATTAAAGAGCCAGTCGAAGCTTAAATAACGGGTTGATCGAACAGGTCTCACTGGAAAATTATTCTTTTTCTTGCTGAAATATTAAAAATTATTGTTTTTCTCAATGAAGTGAACTTATTTCGACTCCTTAGTAAGACACAGGGTGTCCGATTATTAGGTGAAAATAAATCTACCGGGTTCTGCGGTTTTACACATATTGTCATTTATATTCGAAAATCGAGTGTCGGATCCAAATTTCTAAACATTTCCAGAACATTTATGGTTTCCAAAAAATACATGCTAATTTATTTATTATTTTTATGGCACATAATAATGGCAGATAAATAATCTGTTGTGTTGCCAATATTTACGTTTTTTAAATATTTTTTTTTATTTTTTTAAGTATATCTCATGTATAAGAATATATTAATATAGACACGAATAGATCTATTTAAGATTAGTTCAGTGATATATTAAAACAACGTGAAATATCGTCTTTAAAATTGTAGTGCGCTATACATTAAATATGCTCCTGATAGTTCCTTCTCTCTTGAAATTCATATTATAGGGTTATTTGCTGGTAACATGAAGCAATCACTTTGAGTAGTAGCTGCTGAAAAAATACATTTCACCTTTAAAAAGTTAACCTTGTCCAAGATCTTAATGAAGATCACCCAGATTACCGATTACAATTTTGTGAAGAAATGTTACATTTAATTGAAACAACTAATTATTTGTATCAGACATGTTTCAGTGATGAAGAAATCTTTTTTCTGAACGTTATAGTCAATAGAAATATTTGTTTTTACTGGAGTGATGAAAATCCATACTTGTTTGAGGAGGCTAATATACAGCATCCTCAGAAATTTAACATATGGGCTGCAATTATGACAAATAAGGTAACTGGTCCATTTTAAATAAATAATTTCTTAACGTAACCTTATACTTGCAACTGTTATACCGTCAATTAAAGACGACGATATTGACTAAGACCCAGTTTTTCAGCAGGATTGGGCTCCAGAATATTAAAAGGGAATTTGAAAGTAGACTTTATTATTGTTAAGAAGTTAACAGTGATAATTTTTACCATCTTATAAAATAAAATTAAAAATAACTATAACGAAATTCTTCTTTCAATATCTCACCATTCGAAAATGGGTCGAGCTAAGTTTGTTTTCTAAGTTCAACCTCATTTCGGTAAACAGCCAAAAAGGTGATTTGAAGGTACATATCAAATTTGAAACTTTTTACTTTCAATAGCACTCGGACATTCAGTCCATACTATTCAGACCCGCTGTATACTTTTGACTCATTACCCAGTTCTAAACAATTTTATAACAGAAATGTTATAAAGTTGATAAAATGATTGTACTAACAAAACACTTTTTTTTTTAGGAACCATTATAATCACGTATCCAAATAAAATTTTGACAAATAAATTACACATTACAATTTGTTTTTATATAGCGCGGCTTAAAATTAGTATCGGATGGAACGACTGTCTTTTTACAGTAACGCAGATTTTCCAATTAAATGCCGTATATGCTGTAGGAGCAATGTTTTCGTCAAAAACATTCAAATTTTAGTAAAATATCTGTAACGGTTTTCTAAGTGTCTCTTTTTAATATGGGAATTTAATGAATAAATTAAAATATCTAGAACTTTATGGTAGTTCGTGCTCCACATGACATCGTGCCGTGTTTTATGCAATATTTATACAGAAAGAACTATATGCTACAAACAAGATTATTAGCCTTAACTTGAGGCTAGCTTAGATTCATATATCCGCAATAGTAACTATTATTGTATTGAAATATATCCTATTCTTACGATAATAAGTACTATTACTATTTTTCCGATATAAGGAAAAATTGTAATCAACATAGCCAATTTTGAATCAACTTTTATGCGAGTTTTAGTTAAATATAAGTATTGTTAAAGTAAGTATAGTTAATTTTAAGTCAATAATAATATATCCATAATACGAAGTTAATCAAATAAAAGTAACTTTAGCCTAAATATGAGGCAAGTTTAAGAAAGCTTAAAATAATACAGTAAAACTCATTTCAAAACCGTATTTCATTTAAGTAAAGAATAATAAAAATTGTAACAAATGACGCAATCCTTACTTTTATGTCCTTATTTACTTAAAGTAAGAATAATGCATTTTAAATTAATTAGATCATCTATTCAAAGCAACATAATCTCAAGCTAATAGGACTTAATTGGATTAATATGTACTATACGGAAACGCGGCTTACTTTCAAATAAAAATTATTAGCTTTTTCCCGACACACCTTTTATACTATTAAATAGGAATATTAAATTTTGTTCCAGAAGCACTATGCATGTATTATGCATATGGTTTGTAATTTTTTGACACATTTTGAACTTGAACTGAAATTATCTTTTTAATTTTAAATGAAAACCCCTTAACTTTTTAACAATTTAAATTCTACACAAAATCGCTTTTCTAAACGACAATTCACAACACGGCATTTGTTTAAAAGATGGCAAGCAAATTCAATTTTTACATAAATCTAAGCTGGCCATGACCTCTGGCTCAGATGAAAATTTGTAAATAGCAAATAGTAAAAAAAGTTTGTTTTAACATGTTTATTACATCTAATTTAGACATATTTTAAAATTATTTGACTTTTATATCAATTTTAAAAGTTTAAATTCAACTTTCTATTTTGTTTAAATAAAAACCTACATTTTCTACTCACCTAAAAATCTTCCTTTAGACGGCATCATACCACCAACCGTATATGTTTTAAAGATGTCGGTATAATTGAATTTTTTATATAATATTGCTGGCTAATAATAACACATACAATCAAATACACCGCTAACTTTAAAAAATATCGTTTTATGATATGTAGAACATTTTTAGATTATAGCAATTAACAAAATGTAGGTTTCTATTTAAAAAAAATTAGAAAGTGTTTTTTTATTTTACATGTTTAAAATTGACAGAACTGCAAAATAATTTTAAAATATAAATAATAGAAGTGTCAAACGTAGTAAACCAAATGTTTAATGTTTCCATGAACTACTAATCAAAAATCATTGTCACAATACGAGCTTATGACCACTTTAGATTTACCGAAAAATTGAATTTGATCGACATGTTTAAAATAAATTGCATTTTGTGATATACGTCGTTAAAAAGGCAATTTTAAATTGAATCTAAGTATTCAAAAAAACACAGGATTTGAATATAAAATCAAAAAGTTGCCATCACTTCCAATTAAACAGGAGGTAAAGTTTATTTTCAGAATATTATGTCAAAAAATAAAAACTCACATACACTTAATACCGTAAAAAAATATCAATTTTTAACTTTGGGAAAAAAATATAGAGAGAAACAAAATCCAGTGTTTTTCGGTATACCTGCACTAATCTGATATAAGTATACATGTAAGAATACTTGTCTACTGATTGCAATCATCTTAAGATTACATATATCCAATAATATGCATTCCCCAACCCATCATTGTATGATTTTTGACTTAAATTGTCAATCTGCAAAAGCACCCAATTATTTTAAGAGAAATAGATCCAATATGTAAATGAATATTTGTAAGCAGAATTTGCCTATCAGCTGAGATGTGCGATCTTAAGTTTATAATAAATTTGTTGCACACCCTGTAGTTTTCCCTAGCTACATATACCTACGTATTACATATAAAGATTACAGATAGTAAGTTAATTAGGAGTTGTCTTAATTAATGACAAGATAACTAGTCTAGTTAGCAGTTTTAAAGTTGAGACAAAAGGTAAAAAAGAAAAACGTTGGTTAATATTCTTTGTTTATTTCAGGTACATGTATAGGACAGTTTTAAAAACGTACTTAGTTAATAATAAATAATACAGAATATATAACTAACAATTCAAGGTTATTTTATTGGTAATTGGTACCACATAAGTAAAAATTACGTTCATCTTTTTGTGGAGCCCAGAATGCAGAATGCAACTTTTTTCTCGAAAATAATTTCGGCATTGGACATATCATAAATGGATATCGTGCTGATGTCATCACTTGAGGACACGCTTATTTCGTCATTTAGATCCTGACATAGACTATAAAAACAAAAGAGACCCAACTATTTACATTTAACACGGGATCATAGATTGAATAATTTCCCTCTCCACTACATCGATATGTGTATGTTATTTTTATCGAATTACTCTAATATGTTTATAGATTTTCCTATTAACCTTAGACTTTGAAACATTATTTTATGGTCTAAGTAAGTAATTACCTAAGGTCTTTAAACAATTACAAAAATGTAATAATAAAAATATTACCAAATAGAACTGGTAACGACGCTACGCCAAATTTACGACCCTTACGAGTAGTTTTACAACTATTCATTCATAGCAATCGTCATAGCACTCTTATTTTATGTTTTATAGTCTAATTACAAAAAAGACGCTGCATTGTTGTCATTTTTAGTGCTGCGTTCGATCGTTGTTATTTATATATATTTTTTGTTTTTTAATGATTTTGTAAGTTCTGTGTGTTTTAGCGCTTAAACAAATTAAAAACTATGGTGAGGAAGTTCGTTGTTTGTCGAAATACAGACTATTTAAGTCCGGAAGTCTTAAATCATAAATAAGTCTTGACGTAATTAAGGCTAGATATCAATGGTGTCCGAATCGTAAGTGCTTAGCATTTACACATATTGATTTGATATGTAAGCCCTTCGAGTATGATAATTGTCATGGAAAATAAGAAATAAATGGGTACTAAGTGAACAAAAAGCAATATTTTGCCAATTAAGATTGGGTTTTACATAACGTAAATGCGTTATTTACAAAACAAATATACTATTTTGGATGTGAATAAGTTCTATATTTCTAAGGCTAGATGCTTTTATTAAAAAAAAAACGTATTTTGAGGATTTTTAAAATGCATCTTAGTTATATAATATTTTGTTTAAATTATATTGTGATTTTAATATTCAGATACCTACGAGGAAGTAGATCACGTTATTCCTTCATATACCAAATTCCAAACTATTTAGTTCCTCGGGTTTTATCTAATATGTAATTAAAATATAGTTGACGCTAGTAAAATTGTTATAGAGACATATAGGGCAGCTGGGAAGTTTTTTACGTTGTTCCATAACACTAATAGTATTTTTAATAAAAACATCAAAGATTTAGTTACCTTACTAATTGTTAATACTATGAAAGACTTGCTATCTTCAATGTATGATCTATTTCGGGATCACATGTATGACGACGAAGTCCTAAGCGAACATCCCATTCATTTGTCAAAATTAATTTTAAAAAAGTATTACAAGATTAGAATACACACCGAAACCATGAAGCATTTAGACTTAACCAAGACACATAGATCAAGGAGTATCACTACAAAAACTACCCTATTTGGAAAGAAGAAGTTTTTCTAAATAGGGAACTTAGTTTAATTTTATTTAGCAAACATTATCCTACGTTTTCACTAAAAAGCTTTAAGATTTAGACCAAGTCTAGTTGACTGGGTACTTAAAACTCTTAGGTCGCCAGTTATGTTTCGCTTATGTTACTGCTATTATGTAATTGTGACATTTAGAAAAAACATTGTTCAATTGTTAAAAATGTCATCTTACACGCATAACTGCCAAGTTAGACCTGGTCTAAATTTAAACGTCTCTAGTGTTTAGTGACTACGGGTGTATGAGTAGTATGGGTTTAAGGGAGGCAGGTATACTTAAAAGAAAATATATACATATATGTGTGTGTGTGTATATAATATATATATATATATATATATATATATATATATATATATATATATATATATATATATATATATATATATATATATATATATATATATATATATATATATATATATATATATATATATATATATATATATATATATATATATATATATATATATATATATATATATATATATATATATATATATATATATATATATATATATATATATATATATATATATATATATATATATATATATATATATATATATATATATATATATATATATATATATATGATGATGATTTTTTTTAATGATAGTCTGATTACCGAAACCTTTCAACACTATTTTTTATATTGTTTTATTGCGTATTTTTCTATAAAACCAATTTGTTTTTCCTCAATAACATTTCTGGTCGGTGTGGTGAATGCGCCCCACATTCTTACAATTCCACTGGAAATTCATCGCGCCATCAAACGGAAAAGGTAGAAAAAGGTCTGTCGGGATAGCTAGTAATAGTTCAACGTTTAATAAGATTGCGTTTTCTCTACTCTTTTGTGACTTGCTCTTATTTCCTTTTAATTTCATAGTTAGAATTTGCATAAATTATGGAGTTTTGTCATACGATATATGAAAATACGTTCTCTTTTTACAGGATTTCCAGGATTTTAAAATTTTAATGGAAGAAAATAATTTAAATTTTCTTACTAAGACGTGGCTCTTCGGTGATGTTAATTCCATACAGTTTTCAGTCCCTAGATATCACATAGATGTGATCGGGTCGGTGTAGTTTCCGGTTATATAAAAAATTGTTAAACATCTGATAATATAGACTTCGATTTTGTGATAAGTAGCATTTTAAAATATTTATTTATTAAACTTAAAACAAATAAGAAAACATTTGCCTTTGGTGCTTTTTTATTGCTCTCGTAAAACTAATTTTAATACTTTTGTTGAAGATTTTGAAAATATTTTTTCATACTACTCTTGAGTGGCTTATGAAATAATATGAGGATAAACTGGTATATACTAATATATTATACATATATATATATAAATAAATTTATATATATATATATATATATATATATATATATATATATATATATATATATATATATATATATATATATATATATATATATATATATATATACACTTTTTCATATAAAAAACGCACCTAGGCTTTCCATATTTAGTAGGTACTATAGTATCAATTAAATTGATCGGGTCGGTGTAGTTGCCGGTTATATAAAAAATTGTTATACATCTGATAATATAGACTTCGATTTTGTGATAAGTAGCATTTTAAAATATTTATTTGTTAAACTTAAAATAAAAAAGAAAACATTTGCTTTTGGTGCTTTTTTATTGCTCTCGTATACTTTCGTTGAAGATTTTGAAAATATTTTTTCATACTACTCTTAAGTGGCTTGTGAAATAATATGAGGATAAACTGGTATATACTATATATATATATATATATATATATATATATATATATATTTATATAAATATATATATATGTATATATATATATATATATATATATATATATATATATATATATATATATATATATATATATATATAATATATATAAATATATGTATATATATATATATATATATATATATATATATATATATATATATATATATATATATATATATATATATATATATATATATATATATATATATATAAAGTAATACATTATGCAACAAGTTCTATAGGATGCACAAGAATATCTATTTTACACTTTTTCATATAAAAAACGCACCTAGGCTTTCCATATTTAGTAGGTACTATAGTATCAATTATATTTATATTTAAAATTATTAAACTAATTCAAAAATGAAATACTAAAAAAAATATTTATTATACGAATCCCGGGCCCATTCACTTTTTGCTAAATTAAGTTTTAAAATGACTGCACTGCGGGCTTTCCACTACTATTTTCGCGTTAAATTCAAACCTTCATTCATAATAAATATAGGTATAAATTATACTCCCTTTAGGATACTACAGGGTTATTTAAATTAGAGGAAAGCGGGCCTCCTTAGGAAGTTATTAATGACCTGTCTAAAACGGGAAAGATTATTTTAGGTTTTTAATATACTCAAAAAAATACAAAAATTGTTCAATTTTGAAAAAATATTTTTATAAAAAAATTTATTTTTTTTAAATTAAATAATGACATTTAAAGTTCGGCAGGGCGTCCCATTTTTTAGTTACTGCTATCAACTTTATTTTTATACATACGCATACAACCATATCATATATCTCTCTTAATACTTAAATTACGTTGAGTGTAACACATCATTGTTTTTGAGCCCTAATTCTTCAAATTTGTCATAAACACAACTTCGTATTTAGGAAATCAATTTGACAGTTAAAGATGAAAGGTTTTACTCAATAAAACAAATTTGGAATCTGGACTCCATTTTGTAAATAAAAACATATATTTTTGTCAATTTTTTTTTGAATATAGGATTTAGATGTTATTTATTAAATAAGTTTAGAACAATTTTCACATTTTTTTTAATACTTATCTCAGGAACTAAAAACACTACCAACTTTCTTGACATAATCCGAATGACCCCTAAAATAGGTGACTTCTATCTAATTTAACCGATATCTTAGATATCCATTCTGGTCTTACCACCCTGTATATTACGAAAAACGTTATTTTCGAGATACAATGTGTTATTACTGTTTTTAATTTTCGAAAAATTTTATGTTTCAAAATGTTTCGTCATAATTCTAAATTCTCGGAAAACCCGTTTAAAAATATTTGGATGCAAAATTATTTTTAAACAGCAAAAACGAATAGCATCTACCTACCTATACAATTCACAAACTCATCTATAAATTTTTGTTTGCTGCTGACCCATGTTTTCCAATCAGAGATAAAGTTTAGTCGTTTACCGACTGTGGGAATTAATTCCTTTATAATTTCTTGTGAGAACATTAAGAAAGATGTCTTGTGTCTAATGTTATTTCATGTTCAATTTAAAGTTAAATTCAAACTCAAAACATTTTTATTTGTCTCATACAACAGAAAAACTTATAATCACAAAACAAAAATATGCCTATGTAATGCAGACCTTGGTGTTGTAGGAGGTGTTGGTTAAAACCAAATACATCTTTTGTATTTGGTTTTAACCAACACCTCCTACATGACAAGACCAAGGCGCGGATCGGTGACGTCATCGCCCGTGGTCATATGAAAACAACGCAGTATTGTTGATTATTGCAATAGTATGTACTTTTTTCCTGGATGTGTTAATATTTTAATAATTGTTACAATTATTTTTATATAGTTACGATGTTCTATTGTAGTTTTTCGAAATAAATAGGTACCTACCTAAAGCCGTTTTGACCCAGTGAAACGACAAGCAGAAAAATACTCTTATAATAATCCATAACATCTTAAATACGAGTCTAGATAATGTGCATCCTCAGATAGCAGAATGTCTCTGCATTTCATCATTGGATTACCTAGCCACTATTTAGTTGAAGTTAATATATTAAGGCCATTTATTTAATTTCCTTTTATGATCTTTACCTAATCGTGTGTGGGTATTGCAGCCTTCGAAATAAACTAAAAATTCTTCTTTAAGGATATCAGTAAATATCAGTTTAGTCAGGAATGATTTTTGAGAAAAACCGTTCAAGAATTTATACTCATGGTCACTTAGTATTTTTTGGAATAAAATATAAGAAATTACAACTATTTCAACTACAGAATCTCGATGATATTGTAGTGTCTCTCTGCTTAGGTTAGTTATGAGATTAAAATTTTCACCAACAGTAAGGTCTTTATCACATATCAAAGAAGGTTTGCAATAATTACGTTTTAGTCTCATTAAAGCAATGTGAATAGAATAGCCTCCTAGATAACTAATCACGGGCATTTCGGGTTTTAAGTTTTCAATATCAGATTTTTCACTAAAGTTATTATTTTTTAATATTTCGTCAATTTCATTAGAACAGTCTTCAACACTGCGATGGCCACATTCAGATGATTTATAGAATTTCTCTATAGATAAGTCCCCAAATTTACGAAATTTTACTGTCAGTATTGATTGAATCCGAAGTCTTTTTTCAGACTCGTAAAGATGTCTAATGGTTATGTCACGCCGCCAACTGTCTGTAGTTTCCAAAGCGATTTTCTAAGGGATCAGTTTGCAATTTTCCTAATAAAACATAATTTAAGTTTCATTTTTCATAACAATATTTAACTATTTCTAACATATCATAAATAGTATGTATAGTATATATAGATATCCCGGTATCTAACCGAGCTAACAATTGTTCTAAAAACTCAAGTTTTGGATCCCTTGAAACATTGCCTTTTACAATAGGTTCCTGAAAAATGTCACGCAAACGTTTTCCTTGTAAAGGTGTTTTTACGATTAATATGTTTCACCACTTGAATATTATTTTTAAAACAGTCGGCTGTATCTTGCGCATTAGGGATATCTTTTTCAAAATTTTGTAGGCCTTCAATTACAAAAGAATTAAAAATTTTCAATGCAAGTTTTACATTTTGTCTTTTCAAGCTACATAGATATAAAGCTTTTAAATTCAAAGAATAGCCAAATTTTAGTAAGTTATAGTCAAGATAAGGATCGATATGAATTTCATCCATTAACAGAGAAACATATTTGTCTTGGTCATTTAAATATTTGAAAATATTTTGAGCATACGTCAAAAATATTCTGTTCTCATCAATATGGGGATTGGTTATACAATTATTACACACATCCTTAATGGTATCAGGATGGGGTAAAATTATTCGCCAATGACTTCTTAAATATTTGTAGGCATGAGGACTAATTGTATTTACAATTGAAAAAAATACCATAGTTGTACATGAATATAAATTGTGATGCTTCTGCGTTAGCAATGTTAGCAAATTTTTTAGCAATTCTGAAACAAAGTTCAGACCTAGATTTATTTTTTAGGTTATCAAATTCAGGATCTCGGTCATAATGGTGGTTATTGTCTTGTTCGGTCTCTAAAGAAAGAACATTCATCGACCAATCAATGCTATCAATTAAATTTCGTAAGTCGTCCAAACTACTTGACAAAAAGCGCGTTTTCTGTTTATCAATTTATAGACTTACTTACTGGTTGTCCATATAAATATGTACTTATTTCTAAATCGGTATTTATTCTAACAGTCCACGTAATTGTAGGCCCATGAGTATGTTCAATCCTGGAAAGAGTCTTAGAAATTTTTTCATAAATCATAAACCATTCTTACCTTAAATTAAATGTCTTAAACAAATTACAGAACCCCTCAAAAAAATTATAATTTGTGCGCATTTTATGCTTTAACATTTCGCACTTGCTTTCGTCAATATTTAATTTTACGGAAACGATATCACCCGTTTCGGAGTCCTGCTGGGATATCTGCCAAATAAAATCTTCTGACACTCACACACTCGGCTGCTATCACTAGGAACAAATCCCTCGCGATGAATTGTACTTTGCAATTTTAATCGGCGTTCTTTCTTTAGTTTTCGGAAAATGAAACACTCGCACTGTTGGACCGTTGGGGTACTTACCTTTACAACCGGGTACACAACTTCTGTACGGCATTTTTTAAGGATATAAAAGATTTATAAACGCATCAAAAACCTATTCTTTTCCCTAAATATAACAAAATTAATATTATCGAACTTATTGACACGAACGTCTATTATCCAGTTTAATACTGAAGAACAGTGTTGCCACAACCACAACCACAACCACAGCGATTTGATTTAAAGTAATAGATTGGTTAGTGAAAAGGTAATAGATTATCAAAAGTACTAACAGATCATAGTTTGCTTAAAATTTATTTGTGCTAAAATCTAATTTTTTAATATTGTGCTTCTCTTTACTTACGCTAAAATTGGGAACAGGTAAAGCCGATAAAGTTTACCTGGCTTAACTTGGCTCCTTGTTACAAGTTATATGTTAAATGATACATCAAAAATTTAAAACAATAGTGTAAAACGGAGATCGGCCAAAACCATAAATTTAAACGACAATCGCAACGGCGTAAAAATGGTAACAAATAATGACAATAACCAATAACTAGCCATATTGTAGGATCAAACAATTACTTGTGGCAACGTTTATGAATGCATGTCTAAAATATATGTAGCTTTTGGCTTTTATATTAATAGATTTGGTCTAAGTAATAAAGTAATAGATCCTTCACAATAGTAATAAATAGGTCTATACAATTGTAATAGAGATCTATTGTCTGACGTCACGGGGGCATACGGCATGAAGCAACGATGTCAGATCTAGTTTACTGTTTCACTTTATTTCATGGGCGATTCAGCCTAATTATTATTCTTACTGTTAATTCTAACTCCGAAATAAGAATATAAAGTATATGAAGGGGCGAGTACTATACCTTCCTTGAATACATTGGCGAGAACCGATATTGTACCTGCAAAAGACCTCGAGCCTTACGCCCATTTAACGTTGCTTTCTGAATAAGTCTATAACGATTCGTAAGAAAAATTACCATAAAGCAATAGCCCCAATAGAATACTGATGTAAAATTATTTAAGCCATGAATTAATAGTGAATTTGAGGTATTTATAAAATTTTTACGAAAAAAAAATGTTTTCTCAAGTTTCTTAAAATCAGAGTTTTGGCCTAGTTTCACAACGTCGTTTCACCTAACAAGCTAAAAATGGCTGAAGACGAATGTGAAACGACAACTACCGATGTTAGACGAACGGCAAAGAATGGACGTATGACTACGGAACGTGACGTCACTAGAAAATTTAATTTCAGCACCCTGGCTTTGTCTTGTAGGAAGTGTTGTTTTAACCCTGTTTTTGATAAGGCAAGGCGATAGACAAATACCAAGACGGGAGCCCTAAGCGACCACTCAGACGAGCCAAACAAAAAACACATGGACTTTTTGGTTTAAATTTGATATGTGGAATTTACTTATGCAGAAATCTTCAGTTTTTATTCCTGTAGTGAAAATTTAATTTTATTGAGGGTGTGATTTTTAAGTGAATAATAATGAATAGACATAAAATTAATATATTATGAGACAGACGTATCAATAAAAAAAATAAAAACTTAAAACATTTAGTTTTCAGAGTGTCTAATAACATCTTTTTATATTTTCGACATTTTAATCTAAGGGAGTTTTGAAAACAAGCTGTTTTATGTAGGGCCATCCGAAGTGAAGAATCGTAAACACTGTCTCCATAATCAAATAGTGATACAATAATATTTAATTGCCGAGGGTAAGTATTTTTTGAAAGTAGCTAACTTTTTTAAGCGCATATATGCAATACTATCTTTCTTTGTAATATACGTTTATGAGAGATCTGAATCGAAATAAACTCTCAGGTTTTTTGCCTTAGTGGCCAAAAGCAATTTTATATTATTTATTTGCGGAATATTTGAGGAAAATCTCTGATATACTTGTGTTTCTGGCTTTTATTGCTACTAAAAATATAATAAACGATTTCGATGCCTTTAATTTTAAATTACGGTTTTGTGCGAAGTAATATATATATATATATATATATATATATATATATATATATATATATATATGTCTAAACCTTTATTGAAGTTATCTTGTGAGATATGCAAGTTATCTAAAGTGAATGACAAACACGCCTTGTGTACATATCCGCAATATATAGATACGAAAGTTATATAAAACGAACGACAAACACGCCTGAGAGTCATCGGCACATCGTTGAAATTTAGAGTATGCAACGCTTGTGTACATATCCGCAATATATAGAGAGAATAATAGTAGCCCCAAGTTTGAACACCAGTTTTTAGAGGCCGATGCTGTAATTTGAGTTTATTAGAATCTTTTGCAATGTGCACACAACGTGATCCATTGGTTATATATGATTCAATGAACTTTACTAAACTATTAGAAAAACCAAAATACTGTAATTTTGCTCTCAACATTTTATGACTAAACAAATCAAGTCCAGCAACCCCAAAAACGTGATTCCTCTTTTTTACTCATTAAATCGAATATCATTAAGAAGATGTAGAAGACACGTTGTATTCCTGTAATCTTTGCGAATTCCTGACTTACATTCCGGTGTAATATTACGGAAATAGATACTTATGGGCATTAAATCTTTGAATCCAGAAGAGTTAGAAATCTTAGGTATAGGTATAATTATTGCTTTTTTCCAAAGATTAAAGTAAAGACTTTCTAATATAAAACTGTTAATAATATTAATTAATGGATTTATGCAGAAAGGTAAACACAATTTGAGATCTTTTATGGAGATGTTATCTTCTCCGGATGCATTTGACTTTATAAGATTTATTATTTTATTTAAGGATAATTCGTCAAAAAGCTCGAAATTTAATTCCGTGTTTACATTAGAACGTCAATTTTGTTCATAAAATAATAATGTATCAATGGAAGTTGTATCAAGATAATCTGAACAATTAGCATAATAAATGTTAATTGATGGTGCATCTGCAAGATTGGAGGGTATAGGGACATTCAAATTATAAGTTAAATTAATTTTTTTAGCTTTATTCCAAAACTCCCTTCCCGTTCGAGTTGATATTAAGCTAAAATATGTATTTCTTTCTCTGGCAATAGCATGCTTTGTATAATTTCGAAGTTCCCGGTAATACCTTAGATGTGCATCACTTTATTTTTTAAATAATTGTGAGGGGCTATATCTCTTAGTTTTTTAATAATTTTATGTTTTCTGTGATTCATGGTGTAAAAAGTTTATCCTTATTTTTTTTTCTTTTTAAGGGCATATACTTATTAATTAAATACAATATCATTTAAACAATTTTAATTTGTCATTTATATTTTGTGCATAGTAAATAAGATTTACTGCATCTCGCTCAAATTCCTCATATATATTATTGTAATCTCTGTAATCTATAAATGTATCCACACACTCATTAACGGTTAAATTAAAAGTCGAGATAACTAAGCAGTGATCAGAAATAGTCTTAGAAATAGGTATCGATGTACTAACAAGTATGACGTAATCATAAAAATAGAACCGACACACACAAACAAAAGAGATTGAAGATAAATAGTTGTAAATAGTATTTTTTTATTATACTAATATTTTCACAAGTTTCTGATGCTATGCCTAGTTCTGTTAACTAATATCTATACATATATATATATATATATATATATATATATATATATATATATATATATATATATATATATATATATATATATATATATATATATATATATATATATATATATATATATATATAAAGTATGGACTACCCCTAATAATTTGGTAGTCTGTAGGTTTTATGGAAAATATTTGAACACGTTAATTTAGATTTTTAGTTAGTAGTTTCCCACACTCTGATAAAATTTATTTGTTTTCCATAAAACCCGAAGAAAGAAAAGAACAGCCTGGAGGAACTTCTGCAACGAGCTTTCCAACACGTCGTCGATCTGAGAAGGTCCGCTCTAAAGATCCGGCTATGCAGCCGAGAAGTCTACTGTCACCTCCGAAGATACGACCAAAATACTACTGGAAACTCACTTTCCGGAATGCAAAGTTATCGACACCACTGAAGACCATGTGTGGCCGGATGATCATCCAGTGGCTATAGAAGCAAACTGGGAGTGGTGACGAAAGACAAAATAGCTTGGGCAATTAATACCTTCAAACCATTTAAGTCCGCGGAAACTGATGACGTTTTCCCGGCTTTGCTGCAATGGGGTCTGGAGGTTGTTATTAGACACCTAGAATTTATATTTAAGGCATGTCTATCCCTAAGCTGTATACCTTTTAAATGGAGAGAGGTGATGGTCGTCTTTATTCCCAAACCTGGAAAAGATGACTATTCCCATTCAAAATCTTACAGACCTATTAGCCTAACTTCATTTCTTATGAAGACTCTGGAAAGGCTCTGTGACAAACAGATTAGGGATGAACATCTACCTGCGATGGGAATCCACCCAAACCAACATGCCTACCAACCTGGTAAATCAACAGAAACCGCACTGCATTATGTGGTTCAGAAAATAGAGGAGTCGCTTTTGAAGGCGCCTTCGACAAAGCGACCTTCAGAAGTGTAGAACTGGCGCTGACCAGACACAGCGTAGACCCAACCATTATTGGCTGGATTAGCTGTATGCTGAAGAACAGAACAGTTGAACTAAAAGCAGGAGACACCACGATGATAGCGCTGGTAAGCAAAGGCTGCCCCCAAGGCGGCGTGCTATCACCGCTTCTCTGGAACATGATAGTCAACAGCCTTATTAAGAATCGCAATGAAAATGGATTTTACATAACCGGTTATGCAGACAATATCACTATTCTGCTAACAGGACAATTCGAAAACGTCTTGCGTGAAACAATGCAGGCTGCGTTAAAATTGGTGGAAGGATGGTACGTAGATAACGCACTCTCTGTGAATCCAACAAAAACCGAGATGGTACTCTTCACTAGGAAGAGAAAGCAGGCCAACCTAAGACCACCTTCTCTTTTCGGTAAGCAGCTCGGTCTATCTAAAGAGGTTAAGTATTTGGGAGTCATCCTGGATAGCACCCTCAACTGGAATAAGCAACTTAGCGAAAAATCTAAGAAGGTCACCAAAGCTTTCTGGCAGTGCAGAGGAGCTATCGGGAAAGTCTGGGGTCTGTCCGCCAAGATTGTCCTCTAGCTCTACACGGCCGTCATTCGACCTATGTTCGTTTACAAAACAAAATGCAACAGCTACAGAGACTAGCGTGCCTGACGGTTACAGACGCAATGAGATCCACACCTACGATGGCAATGCTGCCTCTAGATGTATTTCTAAAAGGCGAGGCAGAGAGAATGGCAGTTAGACTGCACCTTGTTGACCTGTGATGCGGAAAAAACTGGGGTCCGGGACATGCACGGGTGTTCCTAGAGGCTGTCACACGACAACCTCTTGTAGAACACCAAGTGGATGCCCTGATCCCCCGCTTCATTTTCAATAAAACTTCAAAATTGACATTAACTGGTCTTCCACTTACTGCAAAGATATCCAAAACTTGCCTACAGACGATCGTTATGACAGCAGTTTTAACTCATGTTGCACGACATGCCGTAAGTACCACAGATCTTAACGGGTCTAAATGTTTTCAAAACCCGATACTCAAATAATTGCTCTAAACATAAATTAGTCGTTCAAGGTCCGCATATAAAAACCATATTAATATTTATGTATAACTTAATAGATAATTTCATACTCACGTTTTGCTCAATATGTGTTCACCTGTAGTTGAATTTATTGTCTCAAAAATGTATAGCATGTTGTTTACTTCAAAATATCCAGTCAACACAGTTTCGCAAATGGAAACGGCAGCATTGCTTAAAGCTTCCAGGCCATAGATAATTCCTGTTTTATAAGCGCATTTCGGTATGCTCTTCTTTATCATTGTATTAGCCGACGGCCATTCTGGTTTGAAGTTTGAAGCGAGTTGTAGGTTACCTGGATCAATTGTAAATATATGATATTAAAAGTTTTAATATATGTGAAGGTCCGGACATTGTATTGCCTTATTTAAATATTTTTTTATACTGCATATTATTGTGTGACATCAAATTACTCGCCAAGAAGATATTTTTTGTCTAACCAACTCGATCAGCCACCCTCTTCCCATTAAAAAAAACTTGAGCATTTCTAAAAAAACTGTTTAAGTAATATTTAAATTGGTATAAAAGATATTTAGTAAAGAAGACAAAGAAAACCTTATTTTTTCCAGGCTAGTTGGACGTAAATTAATAATAATTTGCTAAAACACCGTATATTGAAAAATAAAAATTAAATAAAATACCGCTTTTTTTGATAAAATGACATACATGTCACACCGTTATACTTACAATATCGCACTAAATCAAAATATGCAAAAATATATAGTGTGTCCTATTTAAAATTAAAAGTTAATAGCAGAAACTCGAAAATAAAAGAAGATATGGCAAAGTTGTCATGGTAAAAAAATGTACAATTTAGTCTGATTTTACCACCCTTGTTATATACGTTCGAGGCACAGAGCTTTCCCTTTAAAAAAAACATAGGATCAATAGAAATACATTGCCTGTTAAGACAGTGATTATATTATGGATATATATTATATATTAATATCCACTTCATTTTTTGAAACACCGACCTGAACTTTTTATTTCATTTTTTAGAAGCTTATGATCTCCCAAATACAAAGATGTATCACACAGTCAAAAATTGCATAATAAAGAATATCGCTATAGGAAGCAATGTGTTAAAGAGTGGGGGTATACGGATCGCTTTAAATAATAAGTATGCATCTGTAGCATTTTGTGGGCAAGTGCGATACATCATTGTATTTGGGAGGTCATAAGCTTTCAAAAATGAAATAAAAAAATCCAGTCCGTATTTCAAAAGATGAAGTTGAGGATAGCCGCTCGGAGACGAAACGTCGGAACTTAAATTCAATAACGTAATTTTGTAGAGAGAAAGAAGTGGTTACAATGATGTGACATTTATTTCAAAATATCTGATTAAATAAACTAAAAATTAACCATCCTTGTATCTTTTATGGTTTCCAAAATCTCAATTGTGGGCTTCGAATTTGTAACAGCCTGTATAAGGTGGACCAGTTCAAATTCGACAATGTATGATTGCGAAAACCAATATATAATAATTATTTACCTAACAAGCGAGAAAAATGTTTGACTCGATCTACTTTTTTGTGGTCTCATTTGTGTTTCTAGAAATAAAGAAACATTAAATAAAAGCCCTACGTTAAGACCCTCTCGGATGAATAAAAAATCAGGGTTTTGAGTAGCTACAAAAAGAAAGTTCTAACTTCAAAAATAAGGCTAAAATATACAAATTGAAAATTCGAAAGTTTCTAAATTTACATTAGTCCGGTCTCCAAAGAATAATTAGGGAACAAATAAGGCTAACATTATTTTTATTTTTTCTGTTTGTAAGTAGCTTTCAATGTCAAATGGGAGAAGAATTTTGCGGGAGAATATTCAAGAAAGTATCAATGTTAGTGATCTGAATATATCTGTCGAGTGATTATGTTATATATTCAGTGTACGTACGTATTCATTTCAATTAACTGTATATAATTTACCAATGACTAAAATATCTTGTACTTCTTTATCTGCATATTTTTGGTTTTCTCACTGTTGTGATTTGTGTGTGTTTATTACAAGTATTCAATATTTCAATCTAGAACTTTCAATTCTACTATCTAGTATTTTTTATAATATGTTAAAAATTACCTTTTCTTTCATATAACCTAATGTCGGTGTTTCAAACGTTACTAGGAAGGAATGTAGTATATTTAAAAGAAAAGACGACTTATTGTATTGTTCCTTTGGAAACGCTAGACTAATACTACAAACCCACTAGGCAAATTATGCAAATACTATCAAAATAATCTCCAAATGCATCTTAATATCTATATTTTGACATCCAACTGAAAAATAATTGACAGGGAATTCGAATATAATAAATTAAGGCAAAACAATTAATGTCATTTTTCTCAAAACTGGCTATTCAGAGATACTGCGATTTTCATTAGGACGGCTGTATATATTTAAAGTGTTTTTGTACCTCCTATAGTTAAAGCTCCAACTAGGTGTCAACATATAAATGAAAGACCTGTACACAGACAAGAGAACAAATGAACCAAAAATTTAATTTTTCAAACAAAACACATTCTTGAAAAAAGCATTTGCTTGTTGAAAAAGTAAGATAACGTTGAAAAAACTTTATTTTGGGCAGGTTGCAAATTTTGTACCAGAGTAAAGTATCTTTAAATTAAACAGCAAAATTCTAAATAGGAAAATTGTTTCAAATCATGCCATCTTTTCAGATATCGGAGATCATTATCATTGTTTAACAAAAAGTTTTTTGCCATTACATTTCACTGCATACATAGTTTTGTAGGTATCTTTGATTTTGTGTAAATGTCAGTGTCAAGAAAAACCACATTACACCAGAAACACCAAAATTTTTATTTTGTGCAACGATTTATTTCAAAATATCTTATTAAATAAACTCAGGAAAAAATAAAAACCATTCCGCAAAATTTCAATTCATATCTGATTTCATCATTTCACCAAAGCCGGTTTTTATAATATTGAACATGCTATTTTGTCAAATGACCGTCAGATACTTAAGTAGCGTTGCAAAAGGTAATGGTGCGATAACGATTATGCAATTATTATTGAAGAAATATGAAGACTAAAACTGGCAGTATTCGAGAAATGTATTTTACTTTGCTTGGTATCATATTCTACTGCTTCTTAAAGAACTCGAAAAAATATTTGCAAATTTCTGGACGCACTTTGAAAAATAAAAGACCATGAAACAAATAATTCAATAATAATTAAGACCGCTCCCACGTTCTAAGCATTTTTCCGGTTGTACTCCAAGATAATCATAACTCTTCTTTCGAAACACAGTTTTGTTCTATTATGCCATAGTAGAAAACTGCGTTTCAAACGTTTACTTTTTTAACATATTGACGTTGGGCAGTTGTTCTAAACATAGCATTAACATAATAGCCTAGTTCACAAACTAAGAATTGTCTTAGTTCTTGCTACTACTAGGAAAAATATTAGTGAGGACTCACTGGAGTCGGAATGACGTCTAAAAAAATGTGCATAAATGTCAAACCGGCACATAAACAATCTCAAAAATTATTAAAAAATTAAGATTTTAAAAAAAGGAATTTAATTTTTTGCCAATAACTTGGAAACTATTAAATTTTAAGAAAGTTTAAATAAGGGTTTTTAAAAAGCAAGAAATGTTTAGTAAGTCCCAGAACTCTATCTCTAGTATTAATAATTTTAATTTAATGTTGAAAATAGAAATACGCGCAGCGAGTGCTAAGCCGTTATGATGGTAAAGTAAATTTTTTTTATACTATTAATTTATTAATTCTGAAGCATTAAAACAATTATGGTATTATCTAGACACTTGAATAAACAATATCCCGCTAAAAAAATTATTCCACTGATTTTTCATAAAGAGTCAGATAAATGTTAAACAAAAGCCTCTAAAATGATGTCGCTTCGTGGAGACTTTATCAGAACTATACTATATTAAAATTATTAATAAGAGAGATAGAGTTCCGGGAGTCCGGACTTTTTTATTTGAAATTTAAGAATTCTCGATTTATTTACAAAAAACTAAACTCTTTTTTTTATCTTAAATTAATGTTCAATAAGTTTTGAAATTGTTTACGTGGGGGTTTGAAACTTTTGCACATTTGTTTAGACATCATTCCGAATCCAGTGAGCGTTCATTCATATTTTTACTCTCATTTTTACTATCAGTAGCTAGAATTAATATCATTTTGAGTTTGTGAACTAGACTAATAACTCCAATAGCGAACGTTTTGCACAGTACCATTCGCGAAAAACATTGATTGATCCGAGAACATTATAAATTTGGAATTGAATGAAACGGAAAATCACCACCTAAAATCTTGCTCCCTACACATAAACAAAAATCTAACCCTTTGCCTTCATTGTCCCTTCTAATGTAAGGTTTTATTGTGATTTGAGGGGAAATATCCTATTTTCATTTTAAAATTACTTGAAAGCTACTTTTTTGGACGATCGGTAGCTGCATAGCGGTTTTCTCAAATATGGTTTGGGATTTTCTTTAACAGACTGCAGTACAAGTACGGTCGTCGCATCATCTTCTTATAACATTTTTTTTCTTTTTTTTTTTCTAATGTGGATTCTGATCTACGAAATTTTTAGATGAGCGTCAATATCACCCACTTTGTAACATGTACATTGGAGACCTTTTATACAATTTTTCAGTAATTTAACGATAGAAGGATTCTCCATTACCATAAGATTGCACTAAATAACTTCTGTGCCCCGTAGTCAACATTATTACCAACGTTTTTAAAGCTTGTTTAAAGAGCTGCCAATATTTTTGAAGAAATCAAAGGTGTTAATCCAAAGAAGATAAGGAAAAAATATGAAATGCAAATTTTTAAGCATTTTCATTAACCATTAAATCAGTTTTTGCGATAAACTTAAAGCTAAAGATAAGTCTTGGGCATAAATTAATTTTTTCTTTTTTTTTTTTTGGACACCCTGTACAAAATCTCAAAGCTTTTCAATGTTAACCTTATCTTCTCAAGAAGCAAAAGTTTTTTTCTAGAATGACTGTCGAATAATGAAATTTTTGTTATTTTTGAATTGTGAATAGCTATATAAATATGATTTATATAGAATTTTTATTTTCTTGGTAAGTATTCTAAATAGTGAAAAAATATATCCGTGAACTGAGCTCCTTGTTGTTAGCTACAAATAGCTGGCAATAGAAAATTACAGTGGACCAGTAAAAGTAAGTTGATTTATAATACTTTATAAATCATACATGGGAAAAATATCTTTAAAATAGAATAAAACATTACATAGGTCTTCTCACAAGTGGGGTGACAACGGCTGCGACTAAACGAGGTCGAATTTCCTTTTAAAAATGTTAAGATTGAGTTCCTCACTTAAAGTAGCTTTAAATTAGCTGAATTTTTATTCATTTAATGAATTTACAAAGTCAAATGTACTTTTTTTGTAGTAGAAGTGACAAACGACAGGGGCGGCACGAGACTGAATTTTCGTCAAAAAAGGGTAATCTTGAGTTAACTTTCTTATAGTAATTTTTATATCACTGCAAATTTTATCAATTATTGCTTATGCACAACTTTTTGCAGTAGTGTAAATGGTAAAATTAAGTTAATTCTCTTAACGTAGCTTTAAATAAATTAACTGAAGTTTTAACCAATTAATGAATATATAAAGCCAAATATACTGTTCTTTTTGTGGCAAGATGACAAACGACTGCGATGGCACAAGGCCAAAATGTCCAAATAACTGCAACTTTGACAAATCATTGCTTAATATTAGATTAATGTTTGGTCTATTTGCTGCAAAATTGCTTTTAAAAAATACTAGAATTGAGTTCACTGCCATTTTAAATAAATATTGGTTATGATTAGACGAATAAATGGTTTTTTTATTGCAGGTGTGACAAACGACAACGGCGGCACGACTGAATTTTCGTTAAAAAAATTGATAAAACTGAATTAACTTTTTTATAGTAGTTTCTAAATAACTGCAATTTTGACAAATTATTGCTTAATATTAGACAAATAGATGGTCTATTTGCTGCAGGGGTGACAAACAACAGCTGCGGCACAAGTCCAAAATGTCTTTTAAAAAAATGCTAAAATGTAGTTTACTTCTTTATAGTAGCTTTAAATTAGCTGAAATTTCAACCTCTTAATAAATACACAAAGACAAATATATAGTTTTTTTGTAGCAGGGGTGACAAACGACAGCGGTGACTGAGTTAACTTTTTTATAGTAGTATTTAAATTACTGGGATTTTGACCAATTATTGCTTACAATTAGATAAATAGATGGTCTTCTTCCGGCAGGGGTGACCAACAACCGTGGGGGCACGAATTTACTTAAAAAAGAGCTTAAAATTGAATTACCTTCCTAATAGTAACTTTAAATTAAGTGAAATTTTCCTCAGTTAATGAATATAAAAAGACAAATATACAGTCTTTTTGATACGGGGGTAACAAGCGACAGCGGCGGCACGAGGCCGAATATTCGTCAAAAAAATGGGTAGACTTGAGTTAACTTTCTCATAGTAATTTTTAAATCACTGCAAATTTTAACAATTATTGCTTACGGTTACACAAGTTTTTGCAGTAGTCTAAATGGTAAAATTAAGTTAATTTTCGAAGCTTTAAATTAGCTGAGATTTTAACCAATTAATGTGTATACAAAGACAAATATACTGTTCTTTTTTGGCAAGATGACAAATGACTGCGGTGGCACAAGCCCAAAATGTCTCAAAAAAAATCTAAAATTGAATTAACTTCCTTATAGTATCTTCAGTGTCGTGCCGCCGCTGTCGTTTGTCACCCTGTTTGTCTATCAATTTGGCTAATATTATGTAATAATTAGTCAAAATTGGCCAGTCATTTAGAAACTACTGTAAGAAAGTTAACTCAATTTTAGTAATTTTTTTGACGAAAATTCAATTTCGTGCCGCCACTGTCGTTTGTCACTCATACTATAAGAAAACTGTCTATTTATCTGTATATACTATTCATCTAGTTTAAAACTGCTATAAGGACCTCAAATCAATTTTAACATGTTTTAAAGAAATGTTTGCCTTTTGGTATATTTGTCATTGTATATTCATTAAGTGGCTAAATTTTCAGCTAATTTAAAGCTCCTATAAAAAGGTTAAAACAATTTTAGCATAATTTTTAAAGATAATCCGAGCTCCCAGTGTCGTTTGTCTCCCTCTGCTACAAAATACTGTATATATATATATATATATATATATATATATATATATATATATATATATATTATTAAGCAGTTAAAATTGCAGCTAATTTAATGCTGCTATAAGAAAGTTATCTCAATTTAAGAAATTTTTTCGACAAAAATTCAGGCCCGTGTCTCCGTTGTCGTTTGTCACCCCTGCTACAAAAACACTATATATTTTTCTTTATATATTCTTAAGTTGCTAATACTTCAGCTAATTTAAAACAACTATAAGGAAGCATTTTTGTAAAAAAAAGTATGATCGTGTGCTGCCCCTGTCTTTTGTCACTCCTGCTAAAAAACTGTGTAATTGTCTTAGTACATTCATTAAGTGGTTAAAAATTCAGCTAATTTAAAGCTATTTTAAGGAAGTTAACTCAATTTTAAAAATGTTTTATGTCATTCCGCCATTCTCGTTTGTTACCCCATCTGCAAAGAGACCTCATTATAAGCACTAATTGGTCAAAATTGCAGTGATTTAGAAACTGCTATAGAAAAGGTAACTTAAATTTACCGGTTTTTTCGGCGAAAATTCGGCCTCGTGCCACCGCTGTCCTTTGTTAACCCTGCTACAAAACTATATTTGCCTTTATAAGGCAAAATATCTCAGGTACTGCTTATCTGAATTTAATGAAAATATATACACTTAGGTATGAAATTATGCGGAATCAAATGGCGGGTTCTGCATCGCTGCCAAGTTTACCGGTTTGCTGTTATAAAAGGAATATTATTTTTTTTAATGTATTATATTACTTTTTACAGGTAAAATTCTCAGTACTTTCTATTAAGGGTACTTTTTATGAAAATCAACGGTTTTTACGAAAATATTCTCTAATATTCATAATTTAATGTATTACCTTTTATTAAAATACCTGCACACAAAAGGTTACCTGATATATTTCAAAATATCAGTTTTGTTGATTTACAAAAACGGATCGTTTAAGTGAAATCTAAAGAATTGAAATTTTAATTATACTGGGTTATGAGGATAGAATGCGAAATCTACAAGATGTTTCTAACATTTGTAATGAGATATATCCTAACACAAATCCAATAACTAAATTTACCGTCAATAAAATTAATAAAAAATTTCCTAAAACTAGAAAGCTAAAATGTGATGCACGTTCTGGCAGACCGGAAAGCACAATAATTCCTCATCTTGCTACAAAAACACTAGCAAAAGAAAACAACGTCTCAACTTTAAAAGTAGTTTGTAAAAAACAACGGAAACAATACAATACAAAAAAAAACAAATACCTATTACAACAAACAATAAATTAATGAAACTAAGTAAGATGTTTAAAATGTTGCCCATTTACTTCCTGGGAGTAGGTCAAATACCAAAGGAAAACATTTAATACATTAAAAATAATGCCAGCCTCCTCGATTTACTCTAATCGATACATTCGATTTCTATTCGCTCCTTTAAAACCTCGAGGTCATTGGGCTTAACTTTATCCACCACATTTTTAAGGTCTCCCTACAAAAAGTAGTCTAGGGGCGTCAAGTCCGGAGACCGAGGCCAGTCTATTGTACTCCTACGTCCAATCCATCTTCTAAAAGAAATTTGACTCAATATTTCATTATTCGGTGCACTATTACCTAAAAAATCAAGTTTAAATACTTAGCACAGCAGATAAAGTTACTGTTATTCGTGAATAGTTCTACAATAGCTAGGGCAATTTCGGTTTTTAAAAGATTGGGATATCTTTTTCTAGTTAATATGTCTTCCATGAAGAAGAGACCGATAATTTTTGCACCTTTTATACCACTCCAAACATTGATCTTTTGGGGAAATTGGGTACAACTTCACGTATCGAACGTTGATTTTTCTGGCCTAATATAGACAATTATGCCTGTTTACTTTTCCATTAAAAAAAATATTTGTTAATATATATTTATAAAGTGGTAAAACTTCAGCTAATTTAAAGCTGCTATAAGGAAGTTAACTCAATTTTAGCATTTTTTGTCAATAATTGGTTAAATTTCCAAGCATTTATAAAAAAGTTAACTCAATTTTAGCAATTTTTTTGACAAAAATTCAGTCTCTTGCCGCCGTTGTGGTATGTCGGCTCTGCTACAAAATAAAAATTATATTTATCTTTGTGTATTCATTAAATGGTTAAAAATGTCAGCTAAATTAAAGCTACTTTAAGAGAGTTAACTCAGTTTTAATATTTTTGTAAAGAAAATTCGGTGTTACGCCGCCGCTGTTCTTTGTTACCCTTGCTGCAAAAACACCATCTATTTGTCTTATCCTAAGTAAAAATTGGTCAAAATTGTAGTTATTTAGAAACTATTATAGCGGTAAGTGGTCAAAATTACAGTCATTCTGGAATTTTATCGATATTTTGAGGAAAATTCGGTCCTGGCCACTTCTGTCGTTTGCTACCATCATGCATATAAGCATAATTTGAATCATCTATAGAACAGATAACTCCATGTAAGTTATTTTTTTACAGCATTCGAATCTATGGCGCCGCTGTGTATCTAATAATAGATCTCCAATATCTTCAACAAGATAATTTGTATACCTATCGTATCTTTTTAATATATATTATTATATCTATTCTTATTATGTACGAAAGTAATACAGTTTAAATAATGCAAAACTAAATATATACGTTCTGGCCTTACTGATATATTTGGGATTTATTTGTCCTGAAATAATATAACCATTTATAGATATATATGAATTTCAAATTTTAAGAACTATATAAATCAGTACCTATTTATACTGGCACATAGCCAGATATTCAGTTCGGGGAGTCCAGAGCAGAAATTCATTTCAGGAGGTCCAAACGGTCAAATCTCAGGAAAATTAGTAAAAAACATGCATATTGTCAAGCACAGAATTATATGCATAAAATATTACTTTCAAATATCAAGTACAAGAATAATATCTCTTATATCTCAAATAAAATAAATGCTAAAAGACGATCAATATACCATACATAAAAACAAGTAATTCTAAGATATTTTGCAATGGCCTAAATTACACATCTATTGTTTTAAAGTCAATACTCTGCAAACCGCCACTCGCCCAGAATTGTTTATAATATTTGCCGTTTTAATAACGATTAATAAAACAATTAACTAATTGCTCTACATAAGAGATAAACACGAAAATCGCTGACCAGCTGAGGTTTACTATAAAAAGATTTTAGAATCCTCGAGAGGGGGATTATTAAAAATGAGAATCAATTAGCGAGTCAGTGAAATCGGTCAACGAGAATCAAAAAGTGAACTAGTGATTTGGTCAGAATGTTTTTATTGAAAGTGCTGTTCCCCTGGTCAATGGGCCAATTAATGTAAGTTATATATTTTTCTCTTAAAGTGAAAATTGTAGAAATCATACTTTTAAAAACGACCATCTGTAAATATGTAAATAAAAAGTTAGGTGTTTTTTAAATATATATTTTATTTAGTTAGATCCCTACGTCCCTAGTCATACCCTATATCGGGACCATGACATTTGGTGGAGGCGCCGAGTTTATTTTCAAATTTAACTGTTTTTTTAATTGTGATATGGTTACAGTAATAATTTTCTTTTGATGGATAAGCCGCTTTTAACATTTACTTTTATATTTTAATAAACAGTACTACTTTTATGGCATTTAAATTTTTAATGTGTTTCTTGTACCACATAATATGTTGTATGATTGTGATATAAATGTGGCGCTAGTGGTACACATATGGCAGAGGTCGCTATCTTTAAAACTATCATTCTTTCTCTAATTAATTATAAATATTATTAACAATACTCAATAAATGCTACGTAATGAAAAATTTTTCAGATATCCTGTTAACTTATAAAAGAAAACTTGAAATATATCATACACACAATAAACAAAAAAGAATTTTAGCAATTTTAAAGAAAATAAAAAAGATTAAGATAACTGTAAAACTCCTGGAAACTACAAAAATAGGAAGAACAATAAATATTTTAAGAAAAATAATTAACACACACATGTGCAGTGAAAATATAAGAAGAGAGAATATTTCTAGAGATATGATACAAAAGTGGAAAAAGATGGTAATAAACGATTTTTTGTTGTTTTTTTTTCTTTCTACAATTTTCACAATACATTTATTTCCCTTAGTATTATAACGTTTGTATAGATATTATTTTGATTAACTGCGATACCTATTATTACTTTATATAGATATATATTCATAGGTTTATTTATTTATATACGCCATATGTCGGATGACGAAAGGGTAACTCGAAGCAAAACAAAAGGAGTATTCGAGGGGCAAACAAAAAAGGAAAAATTAAAAGTTTTACAATATCAAGAATTTAAACCCACTCACCGTTGCACAAATAATAGTCCTTTTAGTCCTAGTGCATCCCTGTGTAGAAGTCCACCTGCTTCGGCAGGACTTGAACAGACTAAATTTACATTCGAAATTCAGACATTAAATACACAAGAAACATATTCAAAAACTCCTGCTGAAGAAAATACAGCAGAACACACAAATCAACAACACAATATACCAACTCCCTCACCTACACTACAAATAACCACAAATACACAAATACACAAAATGGCTATATCACCCTACAGGATGCAATAGCCGACACAAAAACACCAGCAATACCTAAATTCGTAAATCCTCCAAATTTTAACCCCAGTACAGATTCACCTGTAACATTTCTAACAAAATATGAACGCACAACTATTTGCAATGGTTGGACCGATTCATATAAAATAAGTTATTTAGGAAACTTCCTCGAAGGGCCAGCATGCCATTGGTATAATGAATACTTTACAAATGTAGCGAACAAAAACAAAAATTGGGCCGAAATAAAAAAAGATTTTATAAAAGAATTCAGTGGGGAACAACCTTTAAGAAAATTAAAATTCAGGCTCTCGTCTAGAAAACAACAGGACAGTGAAGACATAAAGACATATTACTACGAACTGTTGACCCTAGCTCGAGAGGTAGATAGCAACATGCCGTTCGAAACTTTTAGAGAGCATTTCGAAAATGGGCTGCATTCATCATTTTACGAAACTTATTATTTAATGTCCTCAGCAAATATGAATTACGACAGTTTAAAAACCCTCGTGCTTAAACTAAGCGAGATTAGGGAAAGGGCCTTAGCAAAACAAATGTCGCTTCTTACAATCGGAGAAAAACAGGAGAGTGGGCAAATAGGGCCTACACAACAAACGGAGAGAACACAATACAGGCATAACAATAACCAAAATAGGTTTGGCTATGGCTACCCACATAGACATAATAATGATGGATACAAAAATTCAAATAGGGAAAACAGATACAACCCTAGAGAGGCACAAAGAAGTTTTTACAATAGGCAAACAAGACAAAATCCCCAAAGATTCAACAACTATCAGGGGAACGCAAGGACACAGACTAGAGAAAACTTTGAAAATAGGACAAGGGGTAGAAACTACACCCCTAATTTCAATAACCAAAGGAATACACAAAGAAGGGGCAGTTACAGCAACATTCCGAACACAAGGTGTAGCGACGGTAGACCCCGGTGTTGCACATGTAAACAATGTGGACACTACTCATGCGACAGGGATGAAAGCCAACAGAGAAGGGTGTCGTTTAGTAGAACCCCATCCCCAAACGAGAGGGGGCGGCTCAACTAATTAGCCCACGTGAGGCCGTCCTTTACTCAACGGGCACCAACCAAAATATTTTAAAAATAATAGGACTAGTAAACGGAAAGGAGTATGAAATTGTTTTAGATACGGGGGCCAGTCAATGCGTAGTGGATAAGACACTAGCGAGAGAAATAAGTCCCTTAGAACAAAATACAAGTTTAACGGCGGCAGGGGGAAACCGCATTAAGCCTTTAGGAAAAGCAAGAGTAGAATTAGTTTTAGGTAAAATATCAGGCTACGTTATGGCAATAGTAGTGGATAGATTGTCCAAACCTTTAATTTTAGGAACCGATTTTTTAGCAAAAAATAACGCAAAAATCGATTATACCGATAAATTAGTACACTTCAGTAATGGAGATTTTCAAAGTACCTTGTAATTCTCTAATGCAGACAATAAGATAAATATTAACTACTCATCAGTGTGTGGTCTGTATACATATTTCGACACAGAGATGGCGGACGAACAAAAGTACAAGGTAGCTTCAGAAAAAGATTATATATTAAGGTATAATACAGAAATAAATATAAAATTAGATATAGGAAAGAGAAATATAAGCCCCGAAGACCTCAAAATTATGGATTTTCAGGAAAATGACAATTTTTTGAGGCAAAGAGGAATTATTTGCCTTACCCCTTTAATTTTAGTCGGTGGTGCTTTGGCAATAAGGATAGTAACAAGAAGTTACAATCATATAAGGATTTTTAAGGGGGCTACAATAGGCTATATGTATAAACCACAATCTTACAATTGTATGACTGCAGAACTGTATTGCATTGAGGAAGGAGAGGAAAACGAAGTGGTAACAAAGGCCGATCACAAAATCGACCATATAAAAAATACGAAGATAAAAGAGCAACTAGAAAGTCTTTTAGAGGAATTTAACGATGTTTTTTCAAAAACCCCGAAATACATGGGTAAGACCGACCTGGTAGATCACGAAATAGACATAGGGGACGCACGTCCGATAAAACAGAAGGCTTATAGAGTTTCACAGAAAGAACGAGACACTATAGACAGACAAATTAATGAAATGTCAAAACATGACATCATACGCCCTAGTCACTCTCCTTGGGCAAGCCCTGTTGTCCTGGTAAAAAAGAAATCAGGAGAGACAAGATTTTGCGTAGATTATAGAAAGCTGAACCAGGCCACGAGAAAATCTAGCTACAGCATTCCGAACATAGACGATATCCTGACATATCTCGGAAAAGCACGATATTTTTCATCACTAGACATGTTTTCTGGTTTCTGGCAAGTAAAAATTGCCGAAAAATCGAAACCACTTACAGCTTTCCAAGCACCAGGACATGGATTGTGGGAATTTAACTTCATGAGTTTTGGCCTATGCAATGCACCCGCAACTTTTCAACAACTAGCTGACAAAGTCTTTAGAGATTTAAAATGGAGAGAAATTTTAATATATCTAGATGACATAATAATATTTTCAGATACATTAGAAGAACATGTGGAGAAACTAAGGAAAGTCTTCTTGCGCCTAAGACAGGCAGGGCTAACCCTAAAACCATCAAAATGTGAATATATAAAAGAAAAAATTAACCTACTAGGCTATTCAATATCAAAGGATGGAATTTTACCTGATGAAAACAAGCTAGTCGCCATAAAGAATTTTCCTACTCCAAAAACAGTCAAAGATATACAGAGTTTTATTGGACTTTGCAACTACTATAGAAAATTTATTGAAAACTTTTCAAAAATCGCCCACCCCTTACACCAAGCAACACAGAAGGAAAGAGGATTCAACTGGAGAGAAGAGCAAATAAATGCCTTCGAAGTACTTAAAGAAAAGCTATTGACAGCACCAGTACTAAACCATTACAACCCTGAAAAGTCTTGCGAACTACGGGTCGATGCATGTCAGATTGGAATCGGGGCAGTGCTCTTGCAAGAAGGGGAAGATAAGAAATTACACCCCATAGCTTATGCCAGTAGAAGCTTATCAAAAGCCGAAACAAACTATACAATTACAGAACTAGAAGGCTTGGCCGCAATATGGTCTCTAAATTATCTACGACATTTAATTTATGGGAAACCATTAAAAATAGTTACAGACCACCACGCACTTTGCTGGTTGAAATCCCTAAAAGACCCTACTGGCAGGTTAGCCAGGTGGTCAATAAAACTATCCGAATTCGATTATCAGATAGTACACAAAAGCGGAATCAAACACAAAGACGCGGACTGCATGAGCCGTAACCCAGTTTTACCCCCTGAGAACAATGAAGTACTCGACGATATCCCGACATTCCTCCTTGAAACTACGGATGTCGCTAAGTTACAAACAGAAGACGAAGATATTACAGAGCTTACCCAAGCCATAATAAACCCAGATAATGCCAAAATAGGCACAAGAAAACGAGCAAAAAATTTTAGACTTATAGACGCCGTCCTATATAAAATAAATACAAGTCCTACTGGACGGGAAAATCTACTAGTAATACCAAAATCACTCATAGGCGAAGTAATGTACAGCGCCCACTCTGAGCCATTAAACGGGCACCTAGGAACAGCCAAAACATTAAATAAGATAAAACAGAGGTTTTACTGGGAAGGACTCCAAAAGAGTGTAGAAAAATGTATAAAAGGATGTCCAGACTGTCAAGGTAGAAAAGGACAACAAAACATGAAGCCAATTGGCCTTTTACATCCAATACCCGTTGGTGTACCATTCGAAAAAGTAGGCATTGACATTCTAGGTCCTTTTAGGAGAAGCCAAAATGGCAAAACGGTAATAGTAGTTGCTACGGATTACGCAACACGTTGGGCCGAGACGGAAGCTCTCCCTAGTGGAAAGGCCGGTCCTGTAGCAAAATTTATTTTAGAAAAAATAATAACCCGACATGGCGCACCTAAACAGCTCTTAAGCGACCGCGGGAAAGTATTTCAATCTGATCTAGTAAAGGAATTACTTCAAAAAATGGGCACCACAAGCCAATTTACCAGCTCTTATCACCCAAAAACGAATGGCCTTACGGAGAGATTAAATAGGACACTAGCAGATATGGTCTCTATATATACAAATACTAATCAAACAAATTGGGATCAATACCTTCCACACGTAACATTCGCGTATAACTCGACAAAACAAGGAACTACTAATTTTTCTCCTTTTATGTTAATATACGGACGCGAACCAATCCTACCAATAGAGGCAACCCTAATGCCACCACCCAACCCCTTAGATAGCCACGAACTTAGAAACATGTCTTTAACGATTAGAAGTTTAGCTGCTGAAAATATTAGGCGTCGCCAAAACATCGACAAAATAAGATACGATGCGAAGCACAGGCACGTCGAATATAAAGTAGGGGACCAGGTAAAAGTCTTTACACCAGTTAGGAAAGTAGGTAGAAGTGAAAAACTACTCCTAAGATGGTTCGGACCCTAATATATTACAAAGAAAACTTCGGATGTGGATTATGAAATACAGAAAGGTCCGTCCAAAAATGCAAAAAAGGATATAGTTCATGTAAGCCGAATCTTACCATACTACGATCCTTGGACACCTGAAGTAACGCCCGTATAAAACAAACATCCACAGAAAAGCATAAACACAGTACTAACAATACATTGCCCAATATAAACAATCCGTGTGTATATATTATCACTTTACCTTATATAATATTTAATTCTATTCCACTTATTCTGCTAATTAAAAACAGATGTTTAATATAAGTATATCGGTCCCGAGAAAACTACCGGTTTTGACCTTGATTTTCAGTGGGCCAGGAAAACATACGGGCAGTGTAATGACCCACTCATATGCAGTTTTGATGAAGTTGCAAAATATGGTATTTAACATAATATGCTATAATTCTTACCATAAAATGTTTATATCTTTTTCGCGAGACAATACAAACATAAAATAAGCATTTAGTGTACATAGTGAGAAAACAATTTCTGCCAATATTTTAATTTATTTATATTTACAGCACAATTAATATAAATATTTTAGCAAAAATTATATTCATTATTAGATATAGGAAAAAAAAAATTATGCTTTTGAGCAACAAGATATTATTAGTTTTATTACACATGGGAAATTTTTTTTAATTAGGATTGGATTAATAGTAGAAATAATATTACATGATTCAATAAAATAATCAGTATCGAGATGATTATTATCTTACTAAGTAACAAAATATTACTTTATAAAGTAATTTTAAGTCTAGCAAGAGAACATAATATATTAACGCTCGTAAATGCAAGTAATGACTAAGAATATAATATAAGCGGTATAGCATTTTAAATACATAGTTATAGTACGGTCATAGAATACCGGGTAATTAAAAAGAAACTTATTTAATTGTATAAACAATTTTTTTCTTAGGTTTACAATTATACTACTGACGAAAATTATGTCAGAGGCACATGATGAAGGATACAATATCGAGATTAGTGCAGGGGCATATTGGAAGCCTTTACCAGAGACCAAGGTGTACGAGGCAACAATACCAATAAATTACGAAACAAGTTGGTCAGAGGACAAGGGAAAGAATATAGAACTAATTAGAAATCAATGTCAAGGCTTCAATACCTCCACTACCGAATGTTTGATACTACATAACATAAACTTATTATCAAAATCATTTTCAAAGGAATTTCAGTTGTTAAATGATAATTGGGGTACCGAGTCTATGAAGCAACCAATAAAAGGGAACGCCAGAGAAAAAAGAGCCTTAGACTTCATAGGCACAGGATTATCTTGGTGTTGTGGAGTAGCCACGATGGAAAAATTAAAATTAGTGGAAGAAAGAGAAGGTAATGTCGTGGAGACACTAAACAGGTTGAGCGAAGGGCTCTCTGGAACAATCAAAACTATAAGCGAAAGCTCTAATCACTTTAAAGAATATGAAAAGTCAGTGGAACAAACCTTCAAGGAAACGGAGGCACGAATTAAACACATAGAGAAATACACTATAGATCTGGAAGAAAAAATTGCCAACTCGGCAAGCAGGCAAGAGAATACTGTTTTAAACCTACTATACAACCAATACCTTGGATTGAAACGAATCACAATAATAACGAGAGCACTACGAAGGCAATTCATAATGAATTCATGCAAGCAGCATAAGATTCCCGCCGACCTAATCCACCCACAAATTCTGTTAAAAGACCTAGATATTTTAGAGGAAGAACTTACGAGATCAGGTCACAGACTGGCAATCCAAATTGCAGACGTATGGAAATATTTCGAAATCAAAATCTGTGATTGTTCAATCACTGACAAAAAGATATTTATTCAGGTAAAAATACCAATTATCCAGAGAACCCTAAACTGGCAACTTTACGAGCTGATTACAACACCCTTCGCTTGGTTCAACCAAACATGCTCTATACCACATCAACCACTTTTTCTGGCAGTTTCAACTACAGAAGACAATAAAGATGAAATAAGGCAAATATCGAGGACTGGCTTACACCAATGCAAGCCATATCATGACCAACTATGTTACATACCCAAATTTTCTGCGGACATTATACAAGGACCGCAATGCGCCAAGAAACTTTATGAAGGCACAACTGTCCAGGAATTAAGCCAGTACTGTCCAATGAGCTGCCACACAGCAACATCAATGGTAATCTCAGAAATATATGAAGAAACTTACATATTAACACACCCCAAAGAACATCTGACAATTTCCTGCAGCCCAAATAAAACGTTGAAAATTAACGTTCGACATTCTTTCCAGGGGGCAACTAAAATTAATCTACCATGCAGTTGTCAGCTGCAAACGCAGACTGATGTCCTCATACCCAAGAGATTCCCATGCCCTAATATTTTCACAACATATGCTAACCCCATAACCCATATAATACCAGCAACATGGTCAAATTTAAAATCATTTGTCTTAAACCCTAAGACAAATCACGTTGCACCTACATATAAAAACATAAAAGAGTGCCTAAATAGTAACTGGACTCTTCACATACCTCATCTCAATCTAACTTCCACCGAATCAACCATTAGGAACATAATAAGTCCCATCCAACAATCAAAGTCATTAGAACCGTACGAACATCCTTACGGCTTCCATAATGATTCACTATTTTTATTTTGGAACATTTCCCTGTCAGTCCTAGTAGGGTATCTCCTTTACAGAACAAACAGATTTGCAATAGGGATCCCTCTCATACCGGAAGTACATGGCCAGTCGTCAATCCCGAGTTACACCCATGATTTGTTATTTGGTCTTATATCATTCTGTATCTCAACACTAGCCATAACAATAATTATTTATCTAACCTATATAATTTGTATCAAACGAAAGAAGCAAAAGGATGGTCAAAAAATGAAACCTTCAATAAAAGACAGTAATCAAGCAATTTTAAAAGAGAGAATTCAATTATCCCACGTAACTAAAGAAAATCGTAATATGCGATACAGCCTTGAAGGCGTTAATAAGAGTTTGCTATCATTATCCCCAGGAGAAAAAGTACTTGCAGAAGTAGAATGCATAGAAATGAAGTAGCCCAATGCGTACTATTACGTAATTATAGGAATAATTATTTAAGATAAATTCTTACGTCCTAATTTATCTAGTTTTGTGTGCGGATTATGCCAAAATAATGAGAATAATTTGAAGTATACGGGTACCCAAATTCTAACGTAGGTAGGGGATAAGGCCTTACAATTCAGACAGAAAGGTTATAAATAAAATCCTACGTGTGACGTTTATGAATATATTGACATTTACCTTTCTTTCTCTATCCCCCTTTTTTGGTGTCAGTCAGTTAGTGTATGTGATTCTGTATGGCCTAATTTCTACACAGTTCTACTTATTTTCCTCAGGATATGAAGTAAGGCATGTTTTATACGCGTATTTAAATTCATCTTAACTTGCCCACTTTTTCGAGAAAAAAAAGAAAAAAAAACTGACGAGACCAAATATATTTAAAAATATGATGAAAACAAATGAATGAAGTTTTTTACCTAGGTGGACCCCCAATCTACTTTTTACCTTGTTATTTAAGCCTGACCCATAGCGCAACTAAAAAAAAAAAAAAAAAAAGGGCCTCAGGATAAATATCATTGTAAATAAAAAGAAGGGTCATCAAAAAGAAAATATATGACGAATAACATACTTGCAAATGAAAGAATGATTCCCGAGATTATTTATTTTAATTTTATGGGCAAGAACGTAAACAAAAAAAAAATAATAATAATAATAATGGCCGCATAATAATAGTAAAATCGATAGCATTTCCTATTTACACTAGTTAATTTTTAAACCAAGATTCAAAGTCATTCTCTAAGGTACTAAATACCTGAGACTATACCGTATTCACTAATATTTTCTAATTATTCGGTTTAGAAATAGTATTTTTTATATATAAATATATTTAATTTTATGAAAGATATTAGCATATATAGGAGCACATACTCACACTTTGTTTTTTTTTCATGCATTGTGAAACGTGCCGACTGCCACTAACCAAATACAACAAACTGGAACAAATGGAAAGCCCAAATTGTCGATGCTGGAGGGAAGTAGCAGCACCAGGGTCTATGCTTGATGCAGATTGTCTCCGTATTTTAAGGGATATCAGGGAGCTCATGGCACTTAGAGGCAACCTAGACTTTTGTCAACCAATCCCATACACGAATCAAAAACTATCACTTCACAAGCATTCCTAACAGATAAAAGCAACAAGTGGCACTCACGAGGCAAAACTAGCGTACAACAGAGCCCATGGTTTGTGTAAAGCCACACTCACGAACTACAACCGTCATAGAACGTAGACATAAGGAAGACAGAAAAATGGACGTTAGGTGTAAAACATTCACAACGGCAATCAAGAAAATCAATCGCGTGCCTAAGCTAAAGCTTCATCCTGAATCTGATATGGTCACTTGAGGTTATGTCCCACGTGTTGTTATACATCAAAAACACTGGATTCAAGTAGTATTCATGCCGCCATCTACGATTCCCATTAAAAACAACCGAGACGACGCAGACGGACCACAGTCAGTGCATGTTACCTGCATTATTACCGACGCCAGCGGTGCATACCACACTCAACAAGGGACCAGCGCGAATGGGCAGACAGATCCGGACTCCAATGGGATATCAGGAAGATGAATTTCAGTTTTGTTGTTCTTTTTACAATGGTAAAACAGACTTAAGTGCAGTGGCAATAAGGTTAAATTTATTTTATAACAAACATTTTTATTGTATGTGTTAATATTATTTTACAGTTTTAATTCTATACAACTATATTAAATCTACACAAATACTTACCGAAATATTATTTACTTGGGAACTTAAACATTTTATGATCGCTGGAGCCCAGCTTTTTGTAAACCAGGGGAAATGTCAAGCACAGAATTATATGCATAAAATATTACTTTCAAATATCAAGTACAAGAATAATATCTCTTATATCTCAAATAAAATAAATGCTAAAAGACGATCAATATACCATACATAAAAACAAGTAATTCTAAGATATTTTGCAATGGCCTAAATTACACATCTATTGTTTTAAAGTCAATACTCTGCAAACCGCAACTCGCCCAGAATTGTTTATAATATTGGCCGTTTTAATAACGATTAATAAAACAATTAACTAATTGCTCTACATAAGAGATAAACACGAAAATCGCTGACCAGCTGAGGTTTACTATAAAAAGATTTTAGAATCCTCGAGAGGGGGATTATTAAAAATGAGAATCAATTAGCGAGTCAGTGAAATCGGTCAACGAGAATCAAAAAGTGAACTAGTGATTTGGTCAGAATGTTTTTATTGAAAGTGCTGTTCCCCTGGTCAATGGGCCAATTAATGTAAGTTATATATTTTTCTCTTAAAATGAAAATTGTAGAAATCATACTTTTAAAAACGACCATCTGTAAATATGTAAATAAAAAGTTAGGTGTTTTTTAAATATATATTTTATTTAGTTAGATCCCTACGTCCCTAGTCATACTCTATATCGGGACCATGGTCCAGAAATGTATCTTTTAGTTTTTCTTATGTGTAAAAAATATACAGAAAGAAAGAAAAAAAGATACAGAAAAAAATATATACAATTGATAAACAGAAATGTTTTTTTTCTGTTTTTTTTTTATTACTATAAAAATATTGAAATTACCGCATTAAATTCTAGACATGTCTAGAATAATTATTTTGGACTTACAAATAAATGTGGAAATTTTCCATAGGTCCATGGGTACCAAGAGAAAGTTGAAAATAATAGTTCCACTTTCATCTCTTAACTTTTGGAAATATGCTTAATGATTTATAAATAAAATTTAACCTAGTAGACAGATCATTAATTTCCAACTCTGTACATCTCTCAGCAGTGACATATATATGAATTGCTTCTGGGGGCATTTTTAGACGATAAAAATTTTCAACAACCAAAATAAAGAAAAAAAGTCTTCACTTTGTGATGTTTACAGCAATCTAGCGTAAACAATATGATACAAAAAATAAACTACTTAATTTTATAAAACTGGCTCAGGGGGTTTTACCCTCCAATTTCTAAAAAAAAGGTCATTACTATACACTATTTTTATCATTTTAGCTTAAATAAAAGTAGCTCTGAAAGGGGGGGGCTAACATCTACCCCTCTCCCTTTATACGCCACTGTCTTTCAGTATATCTACCCAAAATGCCTAAAAATAAGTAATTTTCTAGGTTTAAGTGTAGTTACAAATATGGATATAAATGAAATAGTTATTCATTTCGATTGTCTTATAAGTAAGTCAAAAATTCTAGTTTTTGTATTAGTTTTTTAAAGCTCTTAAAAAAAAGTTATTTATTTTCTAAATAAAAAAAATATTATAATTTACAATAATTTATTATTCAAGTAATGACAAGCTAAAATATAATTGCTAATGCTGCTGATTTCTGATGATATGTAAGGTGGTGCCATTTTTTTACAAGGGATCAAAGGACTTGACTGAGCTTGAAATACCTAAAAATAGAAACACAAAATGTAATATAAGAAAAACTACTTTTATGAGAATCACCTGCAAAGTATAAAATTTATTTCTGTTAATAAGTAAAGTTTTATTAACCCAAACTTCACTATTGTTATTTTTGTTATATCTGTTACTATTATTTTGCTTAAAAGGTGACAAAGTACTAGTTCAAAAGTCTATACGTTTTAAAGCCATAACAAATTTAATTGTCCCCTTAGTTGACTGAAATAATATTGTACTCTTGCATTATTATTCATTTCATGAGCAAACAAGCAATTCAATATCCCAAAGGACAGAAAAGTTTTAAATGTATGTTTTCCAAATTCATTGCTCTAAATAAAAAAAATAATGAACATAAAGTAAAATTTTGTGTAGTTAGAAGGCTAAAATATAATTTAAAATTCCAAAACAAACATATTTCAATTTTTTGATAAACATTAAAGGTCAATCCTCAAGAAGCAATTACTTGTTTAATTATGTAGTATTATTCTAGTTGTAATGATATTTTAAAAATCATGCTGAACAATGCTTATAGGAATTGGGAGGGGAATACCTTAGAGGACCATAAACCTTATGGAAAACCATTTTCAGTGAAATTCGCTAAATTTTTTATATGTTGTAGCTAGCCTTATTTTATAAAAAAAATGAATACAATTAATCATTAAACCTAAATATATCATAATAAATGGAGTGATCTATTAAAAAAAAACCTGAAGCTGCACCTTGTACGATTTTAGGACATCCTGTATAAATTAAAAAATTGATTGAAATTGAAAATGGCAAATAATGTAAGGTTAACTGACTAAAGTGTACAAAGATAAGGTTTCTCAATATGAAAAGTATATTTGTTTAAGAAAAATCATATTTGTATAAATTATATACAAATATACTTAAGATTAATATCTAGAAAAGTATATTTTACCCAAACTGAAAGAGTTTAAAATTAATATTTTACATATCCGTTAAGGCAGCTCCTTGTAGCTAGCAACAAGGAGCCAGCAGCAAAATTTTATAGTGGACCAGATAAACTTTGCCGTAATATAAATACACCAGAAAGATAGTTTCAGGATGGAACCTGTCGTTTGCCACCCCAGGAAAGGACCATATATTAAGTGTATATTACTTCATCTGTCTGCAAAATTTTGTAAAATTTGAGGTAATGATAAAAGAGGTATTGCATTTTTAAAAATATATGATTTTTTTACTACCTCATTGATGTTTGCCACCCCCTATCAAAAGAGTTTGCAAAGTTTTGTTGCAATTAGATTAATATAAAGAAGATATTTTTGCCCTTGGAAACATCCTGGAACTATCTTTCTTGTTTATTTATATTATGTCAAAGGCTTATCTGGTCCGCTGTAAAATGTTGTTGCTGGTTCCTTACCGCTAGCTACAAGGAGCTGGCTTGACGGATATGTATTTTATCTATTTGAGTCTAAAGCTTCCTAAAAGTTCAGAGGTTTATATTTTTAAAAAGGCTAGTTTCATTTTAACATTTCCCTGACATTTTCTGTGCAAGTTCTTAAGCATTATATAAACTACTATAAAACAATTAGTGAATTTCACTGAAGCATGTTTTCCATAAAGGTTATGAGTGGTCCTTTTCGGTTACCATCTCCCAATTCGAATTCTGCCCTTTTCATCGACCCTGTTTAGCATGATTTTCAAATTATCATTACGCTTGTAACACGACACACACTACACGATAGCTCTACCTTAATTAATTATTATAAAGAGAAATTTATATTAAGTAAGATGCACCATTTTCAATTCTAAAATTAGATATATCAAATTTTACCGAAGAATTTTAAATACAACAGAGTGTTATCATGCAAACCTAATAAGGTATAGGTACAATATAACTATGGATATAATTCCTATCTCAAAGTAGATATAAATTATAGGTACCATTTTTTTAATAGTTTTATACCTGTGCCATTGGCTTTATCTCATATATAAATGGATCTGCCTAATTTTTATCATATTTGTCCTGTATTTGAAGCAGAACGTATTTACAAATAAACAAAAACATTTCATTAAAGTAGTGAATATAATGAAATTATTAAGTCAATGCAATAGTTATTTCTTAAAATATAATATAAAGTATGAAACTTCTAAAACAATTTCAGTAAAATATTAATTAAAAACTAGACATACAAAATTGCAAATACCAGAAATCACACTACATACATTTTGGCATCACTGTATCTTTGGCAAAACAGAAAGGAATCTTATAGGGTCCATTGGACCATGCTGTAGACACTTCCTAAATATAAAACAATCAGAAATAATACTTTCAAAGTTAAATATCTTTCACAATTATCAAACAGGTTCTAATGGGACTTCAGCTAATGCTGATCAATGGTTATTCCATTTATTAACCAAGCATGTGAAAGTTAGATGAAAATACCATATCATCTAAATCTTATTTCGTAAAGGAAAAGCCTGTTTATACTTCCGAATTCAATGTCATCACGGTACCAAGTATGCAACCAGGTAAACACGCATGATACGGCATTACAAAATTACATTTTTTCCTTTCGCTAAGAATATCCTTATTATTATTTTTACAACAGATACTTGCGTCACGTTTTGTAAACTATTAAAATAGAGTTCCTTAATAGATTGTATAATTGTTGTTTTAGACAATAGGTATAAAGGTAAGGGCATTTTTTGTAACAAAGATTACAGGTACATAATTTATAATAATAATATGAATATAAACTTTTTTTATGAAACGAGAAATTATGGACAGTTTAGTAAAAATACAGTACTGCGTACAACATGCCATACTATTTTATTTTTTGTGTAAAGATTATTGCAAATACCGACACAAAATATCGAATATTTTATCAAAGTTGCCATCACTATAACCTAACCTAACTCCTGTCTAAAATTTACCTTTCTTTACGTTTTAGTTCTCAATATATAAAGTGAAAGAGTATATTTATCACATGAAAAAAATAGAAGAATAATTGTATATTTAAAAACTGCAAAGTTGGACATTAATTGCAGTAGTATATTAGTACTTAATACAAGGAAGAATATTTTCTATTTATGAAAATACTGAAGAGCAATGAGGCCAATTTCTGATTCAATATATAATTATAATGATATCTATATGTAACTTTTTCCGGTAGGCATGAAATTATTTATTTCTAAGCAAATAGAATAATACTTGCTAAAAATTATGTATCTGTGTCTATGTTATACATACTGATAAATACATTTTCAATGTTGAGAAGCAAGGTCAATTAATCTTAGCTTGTCATTAGAAAAAGTACTACAAGGGATATAATTAGTGTCATGTTGCACAGTATATTTTTACTTATGAGAGCAATATTTTTAGTTAAAGCTTTTGGCTACCCTGAAAAGAAGGGAATGATGGAAATGATGCCTAGTGGATGATACAATATTTTGATCTACCTTTCACATGCTTGATCAATAAAAGGAAGAACCATTGATCAGCATTAGCTGAAGTACCATTAGAACATGCTTGATAATTATGGAAGATATTTAACTTTGTAAGTATTAACTCTGATTGTTTTATATTTAAGAAGTGTCTACTGCATGGTCCAATATGTTAAAAATTGGCAGAGCCATAGACTTTATATACGACATAAAGCCAATGGCACAGCTATAGAACTATTAAAAAAATGCTACCTAAAATTTATATTTAGTCTGAGATAGGAATTATATCAATAGATATATTGTACCTGTACCTTATTAGGTTTACATATCTGTTGTATGTAAAATTCTTCGGTAAAATTTGATATATCTACTTTTAAAATTAAAAAATGTGCAACTTACTTACTATAAATTACCCCTTATAATAATTAGAACTATCGTGTAGTGTGTGTCATGTTATAAGCGTAATGATAATTTAAAAATCATGATAAACAAGGCCTATGAAAAGGGCAGAATTGGGAAGTGGTAACCTAAAAGGACTACTCAGAACCCTTATGGAAAACATGCTTCAGTGAAATTCACTAATTGTTTTATAGTAGTTTATTATATAATGCTTGAGATCTTGCACAGAAAATATCATGGAAATGTTAAAATGATACTAGCCTTTTTAAAAATATAAACCTCTGAACTTTTAGGAAGCTTAATACTCAGATAGATATAATATGTATCCATCAAGCCACCTCCTTGTAGCTAGCAACAAAATTTTACAGCGGACCAGATAAACCTTTGACATAATATAAATATACAAGGAAGGTAGTTCCAGGATGTTTTCAAGGGCAAAAATAAATATCTTCTTTATGTTAAATCTAATTAAAACAAAACTTTGCAAACTCTTTCGATAGGGGGTGGCAAACATCAATGATGTAAAAAAATCATGTATTTCTAGAAATGCAATATCTCTTTTATCATTACCTCAAATTATACAAAATTTTGCAGACAGATGGAGTAATATACTCTTAATACATGGTCTCTTCCTTGTCGGGGTGGCAAATGACAGGGGCGGAGTAAAAAATTAATGTATTTTTACAATTGCAGTGTCTTTCTTTGCTTAACTTGAAATTAAACGAAATTCTGCAAGCTGATGGAGTAATATACTCTTAATATATGGTCTTTTCCTAGGTGGGGTGGCAAACGACAGGTGCAGAATAAAAAAATTAAAATTATAAATATTTAAAAACGACAGTGGCGAAGTAAAAAATTAATTTTTTATTAAAAATCCAATATTTCTTTTATCATTACCTCAAATTTAACGAAATTTTGCAGACAGATGAAGTAATATACACTTACTATTTGGTCTTTTCCTGGGGTGGCAAACGATAGGTTTCATCCTAAAACTATCTTTCTGGTATATTTATATTATGGCAAAGTTTACCTGGTCCGCTGTATAATTTTCTTGCTGGCTCCTTGTTGCTAGCTACAAGGAGGTGGCTTGACGGATTATAAAATATTAATTTAAGACTCATACCAACATGATTTGGTTGGCATTAGTTTTGGCTCTTTTGGGTTGGGTAAAATATACTTTTCTAGATATTAATATTAAGTATATTTGATAGTACTACGAATAAATCGACCAAAATTTTAATTATTATTCATAAACATACGATTTTTTTTAACAAATATACTTTTCATATTGAGAAACCTTATTTTTGAACACTTTAGTCAGTTAACCTTACTTTATTTGCCATTTAAAATTTCAATCATTTTTTTAATTTATACAGGATGTCCGAAAATCGTACAAGGTGCAGCTTCGGGTTTTTTTTAATAAATCACTCTATTTATTATGATATATTTAGGTTTAATGATTAATTGTATACATTTTTTTATAAAATAGGTCTAAAACTACAACGTATAAAAAATTTAGCGAATTTCACTGAAAATGATATTTTTTTTATTTAGAAAATAAATAACTTTTTTTACAAGCTTTAAGAAGTAATACATCAAACTAGAATTTTTGACTTGCTTAAGTCTAATACAATCAAAATGAATAACTATTTCATTTATATCTTGAAAGATTTGTGATTTTTTGTAGTAGATATCTGAGAGACAGTGGCGTATAAAGGGATCCCCCCTTTATACTTTATTGGTGTTAACCCCCTTCCCCCAGAGACGGTTTTATAAAATTAAGTAATGTTTTTTTTTATGATATTATTTACGCTAGATTCGTGTAAATAACAAGAAGTGAAGACTTTTTTTTCTTTATTTTGATTGTTGAAAATTTGTATCGTCTCAAAATCTCTCCCGTGGCAATTCCTATATACACCACTGCTAAGACATATACAGAGTAGAAGATTAATCTCTCTACTAAGATAATGTTTATTTATAAATCATTAAGCATATTTAAGTTATATTAAAAGTTAAGAGATGAAAGTAGAACTATTATTTCGAACTGTTTCTCTTGGAACTCACTATTTTTCAACATATACTGAGGCTAACAAAATATCTATTTTTTTATTGAATGCTCTGTATATCTTTTACACGTAAGAAAAACTAAAAGATACAAAAATATGTTGGTATAGGCATGTTTTTTACTAATTTTCCTGAGATTTGACCGTTTGGATCCTCCTCCCACCGGAAATGAATTTCTGCTCTGGACGCCCCGAACTGAATTTCTGTCTATTTGCCTGTATAAATGATTTATGTATTTTAGCAGAATCTGCCAAACACACATATGGTCCAATGTTTCATAAAAAAGGGTTCTTTACTTAGCCCTAATTTCTTCAGGTGAAAGCTTAGCAAGCTCACGTTTGTAATGATTTATTTCTGTAATAGAATTTGCTTTATCAAACATGGTATTAAAAAGAGTTCCTTTTTTTTTCAGAGCGCCTCACGACAGCGTTTAATATTGGATATGCAAAAATGAATGTCAAACGATTTTTTTTGAAGAACGCAACTTGAACAATCACATTTAATAACTTCGAATTTGAAGACCAACGAGTTTCTGTAATTGTTGGTATACGCCTCGTCGATGCAGATGTAAGAGCATACGTTCGTTTGGCTGAGTGATGAAAAAATGAGGGAATACCACTAAGGCTTGCAAAAAAATTCGACATTTAGAAATATTTTTAAACTTTGCTGCATCAGGACAAATACAGCCTGGGGCGCTTTACACTTGCGCTATCGTAACATTGCCCTATTAATTTATGTTTATAGTCAAATTGGTCCAAAATTTGATCCAATAGAGAATATAAATTCCCCGACGTTCTATCGGAGCTGACATTATAAAATCCTAAGAATCTCTCGACTACTGAACCTTCTGAATTAACGTACCTTAAAATTATGGAGCACTGGGTTGTTTGCGTAATATTAGTGGTGCACAGAAAAAAACTGTGTGTTCATTATTTCATTTTCTACATAATCATTTAAATAATCACAAATGCATTCAATTAATAATTAATTATTTCGTTTTGAGTAGTTTTCGAGTCACCAGTAAAAACTTTTTTATTTTTTTTGTGATGATCTTTTAGTTCTTGGAAACTTCTCGATATTAATAAACCTAAAAGCTTTTTATAATTCCCCCGATTTATTGACTCGCTATTCTCATCATGGCCACGAAAGACTAACTCTTGTTTTGCAAGGTACAAAACTGCGTCAATTACCAAGCACATAAATAGTCTACTTAATCGGACGTTTTTGTTAAAATGTATTTTATATAGTTTAACATTTTCTTTTAAAGTGTCAGCTATAGTGCTTTGATTTTTACAAATGTTTTTAGTATTAATTCGCTTTTTTAAATGCTCCGCCGAGTCTTCATGTTTATGTAAAGACTTTCATATATTTAAATACCTGCAAATCCTTCCTTATTCCACACTGAATATTTATTGGAAACTAGTAAACAAGGCTAGCAAAGGAATTTTTGTAATATTTGACCACTACATAACCATTTGTATGCCGAAAACCAGGATGACGATTAAAACTCTGATCTTGTTCCTTCCATGGATTAAATGGATTTTTCCACAAAATGCAAACCACATCCGGGATCGGATTCATCAATAATGTAAATTAATAAACCCGACACCAAATAAGGTTGTAACAACACCATAAATAAATATAACACAAAACAGTCAAGTAAACTGCAAAGGAACTGACCGGTTGCAGCGAAATCCACGAAAATAAAAATTAACAGCCACCCCAAACCGAACGACACGTGGGTGTAGTGTACTGCGTTAGCAATTCACCGAGAGCGTTGTATGGCGCTAGTTAATCTTCGATGCGGTCGACGTCATCGCGTACGCGTTGTCGTGGCAACGTAGTAGGAAAATCGTAAACTAAACATAGCACCTCCAGCAAACTCGAAGCGGTTTGCGCCACTCTTATAGTTGATATAATAATGTTCGATTGAAAGTTTTAAAAAAACATGCCGCCAACGGTCAAGTAAAATATTTATTCGAGATGTACAGTTTATTTTTTTCTAATTAGGTGAATAAATGAATGTAAAAACTCGTTGTTGCAACTGACCTTATAATGTATTATTGTGCCTTATACTTCAAATGCAACTTTTCTAAAATTACCTTTAACATTTTCAGATATACCGTAACCTAAAAGTTCTTAACATTCATCTATACAGGACGAAATAGTCTCATCTTTAAGTAATTGGGATATGTTTTTGATCATTTGTTCTATTTATTTCAAACAAATAGCTGGATTTAATAAAATTTTAAATTGCAACACAGAGTACAAATGATCTGCGAAATTACCAAAATTAAAAAAACAACATTGCATAAGAACAAATTTTGGATCGTGTGATACTTTGATTAAACCTATAGCCAAATTAGTGCTTTCGGGGTCAAATTTTTCAGAAGATTCTACGAATTTCATTATTTTGATTAAAGTCCGATAATTTTGAAAAATAGAGAATACTGATCGAGAATGAAAATTCTGTCTTGTGTCAGACCAACTGGAAAAATTAAACCTCGATTTTCTTAATTCTTCCATTCCTAGGAGATCGTGCGAAAACTGTTTTGAAAGAACTTAAATTACAAATAAACAGTATAATATTAAGAATTCGCTTTTTGAACAATGAAAACTAAATTTGATTGATGAGCATAACAGTGTATAAAGAGTACTTGCGGACAGATTTTTATAATGAGAGTTTGTACACCTTCTTTCGATCCTGACATAACACTAGCTCATCATAATTTTGGAGTAAAAGTTATTTTTCTACGTGACATGATTTCAAAGCTTCTAATATTTTAGAACTAAGTCCTGCCGCCTTCTTATCTCTAGGTACATCATGAAATCCAAGAAATCTTTCTACTATCTCATTTTTATGAACATACCTCAAAATAATACTAAATTGCTCTCGACAAGAAATGTCTGTACTCTTATCAACTTGGACAAAATATATTATAATTTTTTCTACTACTTTTGTAAGATTGGTTATTAACGTCATCGGCCTATAGTTTGTCATGTTTGTAGCATCCCATTTTTTAAACAACGGTTTTACAATACCCCTTTTCAAACAATCAGGGAAAAATCTCTGTTTTTAAAATTTTATTAATTAGAAATGTTACAGGTTTTTTAATATAAGTGCTTTGTTAAGCTTAAGCTCTTTAAGGACCCGCAGCCACTTTTATTTGTATTAGATATTATTTCTAGACAATTGGTAATATCCTCCTATAAACAGTTTGGCTTGCACTGCCGTCCAGGGGTAAAATATAAAATTTTTTTTCCACGTTTGTTAAAATTTGTTTAAGTTTTTTACATATTGGTAATAGTCTCAGGGGTAAATAATAAAAGTTTAAGAATTTTTTCTCATTTATTAAAATTTGTTTAAGTTTTCTACCCCTTGGGGGACCCGCTGTCATATATATCAGATATTATTTCTGAACATATTGGTAATAACATTCTATAAATATTTTGGCTTGCACTGCCGTCCGGAGGTGTCTACCAGGGATAAAATATAAAATTTAAGGTTTTTTTCCATTTCATAAAATATTTAAAGCTTTCTATTCCTTTAAGGATCTCTTGCCACTTTTATTCGTACTAGATATTATTTCTGTACTAAAGATTCTGCAAATGTTGGATCCCCGCAGAGTTACCTTTCATTCAGGGTACCACAGATAAAATTGCAAGAAGATCCAAAATCTGCACAATCTTTAGTACACACAAAATTATTAGGCAATGCTAAAAGACACCGAAAGATATAATTTATTTGCAATCAGGAGTATATAAAATTCCTTGTTCCTGCGGTAAAGTTTACATAGTTGAAACTGGACGGTCTGTGTCTACTAGACTTAAGAAACATTAAATATGTATAAGACATACAGTGTTCAATCCGCTGTCGCTGAACACCAGCACTCAACAGGACACATAAATAATGTAAAAGATACCAAGGTTTCTGCATCAGTCTCGGGTTATTATAAATGAAAAATTAAAGAATCTATTGAAATTATCAAGCACCCCAAATATTTCAATAGAGACGCGGGCTACGCGCTACATGAAGCGTGGAATCGTCACAGTGAGTCACGCGTCGGGTATAAATACGGATCGGGTATAAATACTTGAACTCTGGTCATCGGAGCTCATTGAATGTTTTGATATATTGCAGTGAAGGTACTTGACGTGTCTCGTGCAATCGTAGGCGAAACGTCGGAAAATAATTCCAATTTGACACGGTCTAAACTCAAGAAAAATTATTTCTAAATTGATTCCAGCCGTGAAAGCTTTCGTACTATGTTAGTAAAAACAAGTGTTATAGATATACTGCATCTATAGTAGGTAGAATCTGAATTATAACTATATAATTTAAATCAAAGATTTAAAAAAAAATATCAAAAATATTATCTAGTTTGTAGAAGCCGAAATTGATAAAATAAACTGTTTAATAGTTGGATTTGAAATTAGGTTGGCTATTTGTTAAATAATTTTTCTATCCAAATTCTCAAAGATCCTATTCATAGAAACAATTTGCCATTTTGGCGTTTATTTCCATTTAATTTTTCGTTCCATTTATATGGAAATAAGTAACCATGTATAAGAAAAAATTTCTGCTAACGACAAAATTATTTATTTTTCTTCCTTAATAAATATTAAAAAAATAAATCACGTTATATGGTAACCAATATCCACTTAACGTAGTACTCCTTTAAACATTACGTAACTTACCAAATTCCCGAAACATTAGTAGCCATTTATCCATTTGAATAAATGTTATGTAGTCTCCAAATATGTGTTCGTATGAAATTTTAGGATAAACAATTAAACGTTCTTCTTCACTGTACTTGGGTAATTCATTAGATGACGAAAACTGCAGCCTTTCTGGAAATTAAACAGAAAAAAAATAGGCGGGTATAAATTAATGTCATTAATTAATAGGTTTTATTTTGATATATCTACTCATGTGTATTTAATAAAACACTAATTTGTTTAATTAAAAAATAAATGCATTACAAATATAATTTACCTAATTATTCAACACATTTATTTTCTTCTTTAGGTAATTAATATATTGTTATACAATATTGAAATTAAGACTAAATTTTCTTTGAATCTTTCTTGTGTTTAACTTTTTATCACGTAAAGATTGGAACATAAAAAAAAACCCAAAAGTATTTGACACACGGATATTGTACACATATAAATTTGTCAAATTTATCTATTGAAAACCAAGATTTCCTTGATTCGGCTATGTCCTTAGCTATAAAATGTTGAATCAATGTGTTATTTTGTATTCTCCAATGTTAACATTTATACAGGTATAAAGTATATTTAGACCATATACTCTTCTTTGTATGTGCTTACTAATAATTCAAGTATTTCTAGAAAGTATATAATAATCGTTTAGTTTCCAAAAGTTTTGGGTACCCACATTAGGATTCAGTGACCAGATTAGTTGTACATATCTTCTTTTCATTATTTAAGCAGCAAAATATGTGTAATTCTAACAATATTTAGCTGGTAATGATACAGAGCTATTTCGCGATATAAAGGCCTATTTTTCTTTAAACTGCCAAATGGTTGAAAATACTGATTTTCAATTTCTCCGAGGTAAATACACAAAGAAATAGACCATAATTATTTACATTTTATATTTACTCATTGTGCATGTATGTTAAGCCTGGTATTTAGCTAGGAACTTAGGTACCTACTAACTTTTAGCTAAAAATTCAGATCAGAATTATAAGTAAGGTTCTATTTAGGACAAAACTAAAAGCTTTAATATGAAGATATTTTGAAGTCGCTCGCTAATTTTCTCATAACCACCCTCAATTTCCATTTAATTTTATGAGATTGCTGATATAAAATGCCAAATATAAAAGTTGTAAGAATTTTATGCAGTTAGAAAATTTAGAAATAGGAAGTTATTATATATGTATACAAAAAGTCTCAAAAACATATAAGGTTTTACTGAGAACTTTAAAAATTTTGAAATAATTTTTACTATTTATTAAGCAAATATTGTTAATTCAATACAAATATTATTACTACTTTACAATTGTTTATCAGGTGATAGTGGTTATGCTTTGAATAATAATTTTCTGACTCCTTTGGCTGATACCCAAACTAACAACACAACTTTATAATAAGACACATGTTAGGACAAGGAATATTGAAAGAAAATTTGAAGTACGGAAAAGAGCATTCCTTGTATAGGCATTTTGAATGAATTATCTGCTAGTATAGTATTTATGCTATATTGCTTGCTTAATTATTGAATTTGCTTAGTAATATACATATTTTCATGGTAGTTTATTTCCTTTTCCAAATTTAAAGCAAGGAATAGTTTTAATTTTCTTTTTCACTTTTAGGTATCTCAAACAACGAAGTATTTTGTTGCAAATATATATTGCGCAATTATAATGAGGCACATGTTGGGACAAGGTATATTGAAAGATTATTTGGAGTGTGGAAGAAAGCAATCCTCATATAAGCATATGAATTAATCCAATGTAATCCACCTAGATATTGTATTTATAAGTTATGTTCTAATAATTACAGTTTAGTTATATCACGTATAAATATAATTATTAAGCAATAGATATAATATTATAATCTAATATTTACTTTACCTACTTTACAAGCTAGAGAGCCAAATGGACCAACCATAATTCGGAGAAGAAATAGTTTTTTATTACTTGACCAAGCGAGACTTCACGTAGATTCTTAAAAAATATATCCAAAACTTCAGAAATTACTGGCATTAACGAAACATCTATAACACATTTTGAAGGTATTTTTTCATAGTTGTTAATACTCTTGAGATAAACATAAAGTATGATATCTGAAAATTAGTCAGAACTTTAAGTAGGATCCGGAAACGAAATAAACTTAGAGTTATGCATTTAAAAAGAAACATAAATGAAAATTAATTTAATTAATATTATATAATATATTAATTTTCTTCTTTGACGTTTTTTTTAATGGATCGCAAGTCATTCATCTCGTTAGGCCAAGCTTGACAAATATAGCATCTCACTGAGGACTGCGTTTTGGAAACGATATTGCAAATTTTTCCGTCTATCATTTTAAAATAAAGTTTGCGGTCAACTTTCAGTCAAATGTTAGATTTGATTATTAATACTGTCAACTGTCTTATTAAGTATTTGGTTACTCTTCTTATAAAATTGAATTGAAATTGGTGGGCCCAAGCTGGGTACGAAACTAAAGATAAAAATACTACTATCGTCACATTGTTATCATTATAACCGATTCTATACTGTGATTGTTAATTGCTTTCAGTAACCTTTCAGTGGTTTTGTCCAATAAGCTTTTAAAGTAAACGTAGCCGATGATTCTGATTGTTAGAGTTTTTATGAAAGGGTAAAAATCGATTTTGTTTTTTAGATTTGAAAATAATTTGGAAAGCGTTTTTGACTGAAATCAGTTGTGGCATTTCGTATTAAATTATATTGATATGTCGTCAGTTTAGGAGTAACAAATATACTCAACGCCTCATCTTTACTTAGGGATCGTTTGGTTTTTCTTAACTTTCACAAACATTTCTTATTGTTTCTATATGTTCGGGGTGATTTTTAATAATTCGGAAGAAATCTGAAACTTAGATCTTATTAACAAATAACTGAAGATCCTTAAATCTTATTTAGAATCTTTTAGAAGCTTTAAAACGTCTCGATTAGTCTGAAGAGAAGACATATTAAGAGACTGCAAGGCAATAAATGAAAATTAATACTGACCTAAATATTGTGTAAATGTATTACCTGAATGGAAAGATGAGAAACTAAAAAATATACCACTAAATTATTAGCCACCAAAAACAACAAATAATCTTGAAAAAATTAAATCTAACATTTATTAAAATAATATTCTGTAAGCAAACAATCATAAAAATATTGATATATATATATATATATATATATATATATATATATATATATATATATATATATATATATATATAGTGACTCATTTAGCAGAAATTAAAGATTAGTTTAGAAGCTATAAAATACCGGAACTCAGCAAGACTTTAATTATATTAAAAATAATGACGTAATATTTTCCATTTTCGAGGAAAAATATTTTTGCAGTAAAAAAAATATGCCAAAAAAACTTGTGACAGATAATAATATTTTAAAATTATCTGCTAGAATTTAAATAACAACTTTAGTGAAATAAACATAACTTAGTGAAAATTTAAATATGATTTCATTATGTGATCGTTATGCGTTTTAGATATACTTGAGTAGCAAAACTTGTGTTTTATGTAATAACAAAATACAATAGTTAGGCTACTTATCTAAATTTGCCTTTTAATAAATACAGTATACATATTCGAACATGAAAATAACAAAATTAATATTTAAAAGCAAAATGATAAATTTGCCATTATTTAATATTGAATCGGTCCAGTGTGGCGCCTTCTCATCTTTTGTCAGAAATAATGCATGTCAAACAAAGTTTTAGAGAGAGTGTTTAAGATTATGGCGATAGATTGAACAATCTGGTTATTAAATATAAAGAAACTTGTCACCAAAATTATGATAGTAACGAAGCGAAAGTTTTGATTTAGAATCTAAAATGAATTTAAGCTAATAATTTCAGAAAAGGTATAGTTGACGAAAAAACGTAAATTAGAGTTATTGCGGAAAGTACATGATTTAGATAGAGCCATATCAATATTTTTGCAAATGGAATTAGAAAATAATGATAGATTTAAAAATTGACAACATTCTAGAAACGTAGGTTTTCTACAAACCCAGGGAATTAAAAATTTTAATAATGGATTTTTCAATGAAAACTTATGTTTGTACTGCACAAAAAAGTCACTTGACTTCACAATGTAGGTTACTTAAAAGCCAGCAACAGGCGCAAATAAATAATAGTTTTAACCCAAATAATCAAAATTAACCTGCAAAACGAAATTACAATTCTAATTATTTAAGTAAGCAAAACGATAATAACCGAAACAACTTTTCAAATTTTCGAACTAATGATAGTCATTATAGACACAATTTCAATCGGAATCGTAATAACCTTAATTAAAATAACAATACTGATAATAACCCTGAAAATTATAATAACAGCAATAACATTTATCGCCCAAACTATAATACATATAATACATTTTTTAGGCAATAAAGGCAACTGCCAAGCACTCAAACACTTCCTAATACACAAAACACGTTCTCACAATCACAACATAGCAGGAGCGCGCAGTCCATGGAAGCAAGGGAAGCAGTGCTTCCCCAAAAAAAAATTACAAACCATCTTCTAAAATGTAATTTTTGAAATAGAAAACCATTAATTTAGTTTATATTAAAAATGCTAAAATGTTATCTTAATTATCAAGCCCATAATAAATGCGGCCTTGACTCCGACCGAGCCACAATAGAAATCGAATAGAACTTATGCTGGCCGCTTGCTTCTCTGCAGCCAAGTCCTGTATGCTTAATTTCCTGTGAATCGAGCCAGAGGTTATTGAACTTTTCACCGGCTGTTTGCAATTTTTGCATTTCAGTCGCGTGCTTTAAGTGGGGGCGGAAGCTATCGTTGGAGTAGGTTCTTTGTTTGAACGGCTATCCGTGTGTTGTGTGACTCGTACGTCGCGTCGTGCATGGTGCGATATGGAAGACAATAATACGGACGTGGATACGCAAATACCGTCAACTTCGTCTGCCGGTAATGTTGAAAATGTTGGAGAATTTAGTAAGAAGATTGTGTGTGAATGTGTGGTGTATGTCATAATAATAAAGGGATTTTCAACATTAAACTTTGCTGGTAAGCTTCAAATAATTTCCAAAGGAAGGGCAAAACCGCTTATGAAAAATTTAATCACAAAAATGAAAAACTGTATTAGACATTTTTATCCGGAAAAACAATACGAACAATTTAAATGGCTAACAGGGTGTGAAAATATAAGTAAATTATTTTGTTGGCCATGTTTACTTTTTGAAAATGAAAAAGGTCTCTGGAATAAAACTGGTTTTTCCGATTTAAACAATTTCCATAAAGCTGTAAAAAGACAAATTATGTCCAAAGCGCATTTGCAGGCCGACATAAAAGAAAAAGTCTTCGGCAAAACCAAAATTGAACACACCCTTAATAAACAGTTGGAAGTTAGTCACCGCCAACACAATGAACTAGTCGATAAAAATAGTCAAATATTAAGAAGACTTATCGATGTTGTTTGTTTTCTCGGACAGCACGAATTGGGATTTAGAGGTCACGACGAAACAAGGGTTTCTTCAAATAGAGGAAATTTTCAAGATTTACTTAGTTTGATGGCTAAATATGATGATTGCTTAAAAAAATCATTTAGAGCAGTCTAGCGTTTTTCGCGAAACGTCGAATCGAATCCAGAATGATTTAGTTTCCGCTGTTGCAACCATAATTCTAAAAAGAATTAAGCAGGAGATTGGCGAGGCGCGGTTCATTGCTATTGTTCTGGACGAAACAACTGATACCACTAATTTTAGCCAATTACCTATAGTAATACGCTACCTTAAAACAGACGGAAGTATTAAAAGAGCGATTTTTAGGTTTTAAGAATATGTCCGAAAATCGTACAGTAGATGCATTATATACCGTAGTTTATAACGTTACTAAAGAAATTAATGGAGAGAAAAAATTAGTTGCTCATAGCTATGATGAAGCTGCAGTGATGGCCCGACAATTAGAGGGTCTGCAAAGTTCGAGAAACTTTCACAAGTGCTGTGTTTGTCCATTGTTTTGCTCATGAATTAAATTTAGTTTTATCCCAGGCCATCAATCACATTAAAGAGTGTAAAGTATTTTTCGTTACTTTAAGTGGCATGGCTGCTTTTTTTTTTGCAAGTCAACAAAATGTACACAAAATTTGGACTCCATTGTCTACAAACGATTGCCCAAAGTAGCTCCTACTAGTTGGAACTATAATGGAAAACTTGTGTTAATAGTATGTGAAAATTGTGTATCACTGATTGAACTATTTGATAATATAATAGAAAATAATGAAATGTGGGACTCAGAAGCAATAAATAGTTCGAGGGGGTTTTTGAACTGTTTGAAACGAGATTTTAATTTTAATTATTTGTTGAACATATTTTCAGAAATATTTCCATTCTCGGACAATGTTTTTAATATATTACAAACTAAAACAAATGATATTGCTTTTTGCCTAAAAAAAGTAGATGATTTTAAGTCCACGTTAAGCCAAAAAAGTGATGACTTTGACCTATTTTGGGAGAAAACGATGACGTTAAATGTCGAGCCACAAGCCAAGCGTCTTCCAACAGACAAGGTCGGAGATGTTCAAACATCATACAGACGCCTCTTTTATGAAATAATCGATCAAATTCAGCAACAAATAAACTATAGATTTAACGGCTTAAATGATTTTAAATTCCTCGAGCTCTGCAATTTTGATGCATTTAAAGAAAAAACTTTTCTAGAAGATGCGTTTAAATCTCTTCTTCTTTATTATGGCCAGTTCTTCGACCGAGTGTTACTGCGATCTGAACTAAAAGTGATTTACGAAACTGATGACATTAGCGCAAAAAATAACGGTAAGGAACTAATGCAATTTTTAAAAGACAAGGTGCTGAAAGATGCCTACACCGAAGTGTCGAAATTGTGTGAGTTAGTATTGGCAATACCTGCCACAAGTTCATCAGTAGAACTCAATTTTTCAACACTTAAACGTATCAAAAATTTCGTCAGAAATTCAACGGGGCAGGAGAGATTTTCGCATACATCGCTGTTGTCTATTGAAAATAAACTTCTCCAAAATATGTCGGAGCATCCACGTTTTTATGATGACGTCATTGACGAATTTGCAAAAAATGATCGAAGAATCGAATTACATTACAAATAGGTAAGTTTCTAAATTTCTAAATTTCTTAAATTTTCACCACACGCCCCTGCAACATAGTCAAACTCTAAATTCTCAGAATTCATAACCCATTCATTAATTGACAGTAATTCGGAAAACGACGAATAAGCCTTAGTACTGAACAGTCAACTAAGTGCCCTTTTAATAAAAGCTGTTCAAATTTTGAAAACACATCAAGACAGTACTAAATCCAAAAAAAAGGGGAACCAGATTCAAATAACAAAAAACACTTCATTAGAAATTCCCCTAAGTCAATTTTACTTTCTAATAATTATAAACAATTAGATATTATCACAATTCACTCCCCGAAAATCAAAAAAAATACAAACTCAACTTTTATTAAGCACTGAAGCAGATGTGTGGTTATTAAAACAATCAGTCTTACAAAATAATATATTATTAGAAAAAAATATATATATTAGAACTAAAAGGCATAGGTAAAGAAACCGTTTATACACTAGATACTTGTCTCATTTCAATTAATTTGAAAAACAGTAGGATATTACTTCACCCTTTTCACATTATACCGGGTAATATCCCAATAAAAAATAATGACCTCCTAGGGCGGGACTTTCTACAAAAATACAAATCAAAAATAAATTATGATGGTAGAAACTATATATTTTGAAGACAGTTATTTCAAAATACTACAATCTAAAGCAATAACAACAATTTTTGCTAGATGTGAAATCTTAATTCCAACTAACATTTCAGATATCGAAGGAATCGTCAACTCAAAACAACTTTCTGAAAATCTTTACCTAGGATCTACTTTAACAAAAGTTCAAGATAATAAATGTTTAATTAGCATTTTAAATATTTCAAATGCCGCCATAACAATTCCAGTCCCCAGAGTTAATGTAGAACCAATTCCATTAAACAAATCTGAATGTGTAAATATAAATGAACTCGCATCAGTTAATACTAGTAGGCTATGAAAAACAAAATACCGTAATACGGCCATCATTCTCTGGTTATTGGCAGCTATAGTATCTCATCTTTGAGTTCTTTGATTTTTAAAGAATAAAGTATTTGTGTTGTATTTGATGCAAAATAATAAAAAGTATTACTTTCCAAATAGTTTACACCAGAAACGAACAAGTTGATATGTTGTTAGTGTTTGGCGAGTGTAGAAAAAATTCGAAAATGGCCTGTTACCTGTATGCTTGAGATATCCGGATAGACACCATCCTACTTTTACATACTTCAACAAACTCTAGGTAAAGTTTGGAAATGAGAATGCCAATAACGACGACATAGAAGAAAATTTGATTGTAAATGTAGAAGCGGAAATTAATGTTCTAGAATGCGTTCGTTTTGATCCAACAGTATCTATTAGACAATTAGAAAAAGAAACCAACGTAAATCGTGAGTCAGCCAGACGAATCTAAAAAAAAAACATCGGTTTCGATCCTATAAGTATCAAGTACACCATCATTTGTACGAAAATGATCTCCCTAGAAGACTAACTTTCTGCAGATGGTTCTGTAATCAGTTCCAAGAAGACAATTGTTCTCTTTTAGCATACCTATTGTGGTCTGATGAATCCCGCTTTACAAATCTTGGAATACTTAATAAAAATAATACACGTTACTGGGCCACTGAAAACCTGCGTTTAATGAGAAAAGGCGCCTTTCAGGAACGTTTTGGCGTGAATGTGTGGCTCGGTATTTTGGGAGTACGCATAGTTGGGCCCATATTTTTTTTACCAGCCTTTAAATGATGAAGAGTATTTACAATTTTTACAGAAACATCGAAAACTACTTAGATAATTAACCCCTAGCTGAAAATTGAAATGTTATATTTCAGCAAAATGGAGCACCTGCTCATAATAGTAGAGAGGTAACAAGATTCTTATCTGATAGATTTGGGGAATGATGAATGGGAATTAATGACCCTTTTAGATGGCCCGCAAGATCACAGGACCACAAATAAAACATCATTAACGTTAAGTTTTAAATTTTTATTGCATTTTAGCAAAATAAAATATTTTGTTTAAAAAAAAATAAAGATTTTATCACAAAACCGTTAAGGTCACCTTATGTAACTTTACCTTTTCCTTCTCTTTGGTTTTCTTTAGTAATAACTTTTTTCTGTAATGATTTCTTTTTCTAATTGTCTAATCAAAACTTTGGATCAAAACGAACGTACACATGCTAGAACATTAATTTCCGCTTCTTCACTTAATAGAATAAAATTTTCTTTTCTTCAAATTTCTAAACACCTCCACGTATGTGAAAAGAGGAGTTACAAGTTACAGGCCATTCTCGATTTCTTTCTACAGTCGCCAAACACTAGTAACAGGGAAAAAACACTATTTATTATTTTGTATCAAATACAACAGAAATACCTTATTCTTTAGAAGTCAAAGAACTCAATCATTAGATACTACGGCTATAAACCAGATAATAATCGTATACATTGAAAAAATAGTAGGCTATGAAAAACAGAATTATAGCTGCATTTACCCTGGACGATCGTAAGCAAGCATCTAGAAACAATTAAACTAAAAATTAATATAGGCAAAAATTATTTTAAAATGCTTATATTAATCAACTGTCACGTTTTTATAAAAATAAAATCGCCAGTTTACCTATTTCTATAAACTGGAATATTGAGGTTAGAAGTATTAGAATCGCTATGGTATGGGTATAAAATGGCCAAAATAGGCCAGGTCATTTCTGTTTAAATGTTATAAACAAATCTGATACATGTTGACACTAAATAGAATACTTAGTTATTGTCTACTAAAAATGATGGGTAAATAAATCTAACATAGTTTAACTAATAAAAATGGTAACTTTTGGTTTAGTAGTTTCCCCGATAAAAAATTATGTAGCTCGAAGGAAAAATCGATTATTATTAGAAACGTAATTTAACGTGAAATTAAACATACAAAGCCCAAATTAAATTTTCGCAGAAAATTTACATTAAAAGTAGACATTTTTATTTTTGATTCGAAAAGGCCCAATATTTTGGCAAAAAAAAAAACAAAAAAACATGCTTTCGTGCTTTTTCTGACCTAAAAAGTTTCATTTTAATCAGTACCTCAGAAGTTTCACACCGACTTTTGTTTTATATGTTATATGGTGAATATAACGTTTTTCAGAAAATCGGTTTTAGTGTCGCCATTTTGGAAGAAAAATATAACTTGTGAAACATCATTGGAAATGGAAGTTTACACAGAATACGACTATGAAAAAAATATACAGGGTTCCCTATAATATATATATATATATATATATATATATATATATATATATATATATATATATATATATATATATATATATATATATATATATATATATATATATATATATATATATATATATATATATATATATATATATATATATATATATATATATATATATATATATATATATATATATATATATATATATATATATATATATATATATATATATGTATATATATATATATATATATATATATATATATATATATATATATATATATATATATATATATATATATATATTCTATGAGTAGAGTATATTGGAGGGTTAAACGGGCTCCCACCACCACTATTTTGATTGGTTGACCTACTTCCCCCCCCCCCTGCCTGGCTCCGCTCACTTGTATTTTCTCCACCTAGATAGCTCCTCCCACCAGGTCACTGATTGGTTTTCCCCGCTCCCGCAACATTTTGGCTAAACCTACCTTTACTGCTCGTGCCCCCTTCCACCGTTCGCCATTGGAGGAAGATGTTTTATTTAAATCTTAGCAGCCAACAGAGCAAGTCATTCTTACAGTAGTATCAGTGTTTTAAAAAGTAACAAAATTTATATATTAATTAAAATGAGTACTCGCCACGCACTTTTACAAAATTCTAAGAATGTAAATTTGGAAAATATGGAGAAAATGTGTTCCATCTACGAGGATGAAATATTATATTTTACTGTTGGAGGAAGAAATATTTTGGACGATAGACAAGGTTGGTTAAGTAATGTAGATAAAAATAATTTTGAAGAGAAGCAAGAAGATAGTGAAGATGAGGGAATAAATGATGAGTATGATGCGGGATGTGGTGAAGAAGGACTTGTCAAAGTAAAAAAAATTAGTGCCAGTGATGCTGTGAAAAAAATTATCTACGTCGGGATGTGTGTGTATTTCAAAATTATGTTGTTATAAAACTTTCTTTTGGTGGTGGCAAATAATAGCATGGTGTATCATTGTCGAGTGCGAGTCAGAATTATTCATCGACATTCAAGGTTATAATTTTTCATTTGGCTCGGTTCCGAAGGAGTTAGCTATCTACGATGATGTACGCTGGTCCAATTTCTGTTTAAGTTGCCATTTAAAATAAACATGTTATTTGCCGAGGATAAAAAAAATTGTTGATTGGTCCGAAGAATATTATGATTTGGAATAGGACGTTGGATATATCGAATTAAATAAAGTGGAAGGAATCCTTAAGAATATTCTCAGCGCATATACGAATCAGAAGATCTATGTCAAAGGTGTGGGAAAGACCAACTTTAAAAAACAAAAATTGGCTGAAGAGTTAATCGTAAGCATTCCAGTCAATAAGGAACCCAAACTAAGTAAATTTAATTCCAGAAAGTTATTTTCATAAAAATTGAAGCGCTTGGCACTGAGCCTTAGCTAATGTAAAAATATTATTTGATTATAAAAATTGTTATAAAACTTGTTAAATAAAAACATAGAAGTAGATTTATTGCGAGACATTTTAACTATTGATAAAGTAAAGTAAATTGTAATTCATTATTTAATTGTCTAAACACATAATATAGAATATTGTTATAATACAGCAACTTTATTTAGTCCCACACAACCACATTCAAGAAGCTACCTAATTCCTTTTTGTTAACAATTAAAAAAATTAAAAGTATATTATATTTTATTTACAATTAATATTGCTTGAAACTCAGAAATTATACTTAAAATTAATATTACCTAAACTAAAATTTATACTTAATAGATTTATTGCGAGACATTTAACTATTGATAAAGTAAAGTAAAGTGTAATTCAGTATCGAATTGTCTGAACACATAATAAAGAATATTGTCATAATACAGCAACTTTATTTAGTCCCGCACAACTACATTCAAGAAGCTACCTAATACATTATATTAGCAATTAAAAAAATCAAAAATATATTATGTTTTATTTACAATTAATATTCACAATTATGATTACTTGAAACTAAAAAATTATACTTAAAATTAATATTACCTTAACTAAAATTTATATTTAACTTTAACTGGTCTTTTACATTGGGCTGTTTTCTCTTAATATTTGACACATTTGGTATAAGCTCTAGTTGGATAGGGCCATTACTTAAATTGATTCCAAATAATATTTCCAAGTCTTTCAAAAGTTTTAGAATAACCTCATCATAATTCGCTGGTGGTACTGCTAGTTGTACTGCTAGTGCTGCGGCTGGCGTACGTACTGCGATTGGTGTTGGTATTACTGACGTTGGTAATACCGGTGTTGGGATTACTGGCGTTGCTATTACTGGCGGTTCCTGCGGCGATTGTGGATAATCACCCCACATGGACCATATTGTTTCTGCTGATGTGGTTGCTGGGCATAGCAAATTCTGCGGCACCGGCTCCTGCGGCGAGTGTGGAGATCTACATAACATCACGTTATCGTCTGAGCACACAGGTGATGCCATTCCGACATCTATAAACAATTGATGATGCTCATCACAAAACCGTATGAATCAATACTAACCGACATTTTTTATAATTTAACTTAAAATAATTGAACCTAAGATAACACAGACGCAAGATCAATATTTGATCCAAACTAAAACCGAACTGAAGATCCCATCAGGATCACGACAATATAAAGTACGAAAAGAAAACGCTGAAGTACCGCCCTGAACAAGCTAACTGAGCACAACTGTTACGTTTAGAAGAAAACGTCAGAGGACCGCCTCATAAAATTAAAAAAAAACTCCTCGGGAAAAAATCGAAAAAAAAAAACGTCGAGTGCACGTACAGGTGTTTGACACCAGTTGCCCTTGGTGCCACTCCGTACCACGTCGTACCACGCCGTACCAGCCCAGCCAATAGAAGTGACAACAAGAAGTGATTAAGGCGGCTTGTTAGATGGCAATCGTATTTATTGTACGTCAGTTACTCGAAAGGTTCCTATCATGTTTCTCAGTGTCTGCGATGTAAACTCCCTTGTGTAATTGTGTTTTCGTGTCTTTAAGTGTGCAAATCCATAGTTATCCTATTACCAATTTTAACTAAATATTATGTTTCGACTACTTTTAAAGTTTGCAAATCCCTGTTAATTTATCCTACATTTTATGTTTTGTGTTTCGCAGGTTTGATTTTTACTGTTTTACTTTTATATAACATGAATTCTTTACCTGATATTGATTTTGATTTGGATTTAAAACTTGATTTAACTTTATTTGATCTTGAAGAGGCTTGCTTATTTCTTGAATTAATAGATTGTCATATGTGTCAATTAAAAAGAAACGAGTTATAAAAAAACATTTTATGGATAACAATACGCAGTCAAAATATGGTGGTGCCGATTCAGAAATTAGTAGTGACGAGGACGCTACCATTATGAATAATTTAATTTTAATTTTTAATAATCAAAATAATCAAATTAATCAAAATAATGAACCTCATCCTGGACTAAATTCAACAATAAATTATGACGACCTAGCGATCTCTGGGGAATTTGATTCGAATATTATTTAATTTAATAAACTCTCCGAATCATTAGGAAACCTCAAAAAGGCTTCTTCAAAATATTTCACTTCTAATGAGGAGTTCAATTTGGAAAATAAAAAGTTTAAAATATTAGAAGATGTTTATTTGGAGCAGGGAGTTGAGGGGAAACAGGATGAAACTAAATTTCATATATATGAGGGAGTCGAGGGGAAGCAGGGTGATACTGAATTTCAGATATATCACGAAGTCGAGGGGAAAAGGAAATTGTGGGAGAAATATTTCCTATCTACTTACCAGTTTCTGATGCGTCGTCGGAAGATTCGATAGAGACCGTTATTGAAGTAAAAAAATTTAGGGAGGAGTATCAACCAGCTCCTAAATTACATTTCGACCAAAAATCAATAGCGGTTTTCGACCAAACCTTTAATGAAGTTGTAGTTGATGTTAAGGTGTACCCTATTGTATTAAATTGCAATCATATATCATGTGAACTTGTGGAATCTAAAGAGATTTAGAACAAAAGAGAACGTTCTGTTTCTGAATCCTCGGACGAGGATACAAATGTCAATAAAAAATTGAAAAACAAATATAATGACGAATCCAGGACTGTTGTTATAGCACCACCCAATAAAAACAATCCATTAAAAATTCCTTACAGAAGTAAATTAAACACATTTTTAAATTCAAAACTAAAACCATTTTTATTTGAAAAAGATCATAGACGTGGTTGTGCAACATTTAAATCGACGGTGCACAAGTATTTTAATTTCAGTGAATGTAAAAATTTGAGTAATTTTACTTGCATAACTGTTAAAAAAATATTATATAGACAGGGTGAGCTTTTTCTAAATTTAGGCAATGTATTTATGAAAAATCCCTGCTTTGGTGGTGAATCCTAGTCTTAAATATGCATCAAATAAAAGAAAATTTTAAAAAAATACAAAACACAAAAGCCCAAGCTTCTAAATTTATATCCATTTTTCCTTATTTAAAAAGAAACTAAACCAATAAATAGCCATTTTAAAATGACCTTTCTCTGCGCACTTTATCTAAAAGAATTTACACACAGACGAAACTTTATAAAACACATAGAAGAAACGTGTTTGAACAAAGACAGAAATCATAACCTGGATGATTATTTAATCGATAGTAAGTACATTTACAGTATTTTCTAAAAAAATTGGGTATATTAAAACATAAGAAAAGCAATCAAAGTCATTTGTTTTGTATCATTGAATTGATCTTTTTTTGACTGACTCAGGGAGCGTCCAGAGGCAGGGGAGGTGGACAGTCCCACGCCCCCACCTTGCTACGCCACTGATTATATTCTATATTACGTTATAATTTATTAAATTAAATTACATTAAATTAAATTATATTTTTTGTTTCAGTTGATGCAAAATTCTTCAGGACTAATTCAACTCGACATTGCGAAGACTGTAAAGCTGATATTAATGTTAATACTTGGAACTCCCATCTGAGAACAAACATCCACAAAAGCAACATTACTATTAAATATGGAAATGGAATAGACATTAATAGAAGTGCTTTTAAGTGTCGAATTGCGGGATATAAGTTTTAGGCACCACAAATCCATGTCGACCTTAAAAAATTTCGACAAGAAATTACAAGCAAAGTTTTAACATTAATTAGGCAGCAACAACAACTATAAATAACCATCAAGGTAAATGCAGAGTTATTTGGTATATACCACTCGCCAGTTTTGAAATCTACATCAGTTAAATCATTCAACACAGCCTTCCATAACGTGACTGAGACGACTGATTTAAATCATCTCTATGACGACATATTCAAAGTTCTGACAACCAAGGCAGATGAACTACCAGAACGAAATTCTAGTCAGTTAATAATTTACTTGTAAAAATTTTAACATTTCAAGTGCGATTCTTCTATTTTTTTTATTTACAACAGTCTCTCTTGTTAAGTACTAGTTATTTCTTTTTTGAATTGCAGGCTGGATTTTAAAACAAATTTTCCATTTGGAAGTAAACATCAACAAGTACAATTCTTTATGTGGCTTCTCTTATATTTCAATTCAAAGATTTCGGAGCAGTTTGGTCAACATTTTGAATAAATCTGATTTTTGCTTCGCATATGCCGTCGTATCAGCAGCATGTAAACCTTCAGGTGACCCTAGGAAAACTTCATCGTACCAGGACTTCAGAACTACCTTTGATTTCACAGGTATAAATTTTCCAGTTAAATTAGAGCAGATAAGCACTTTTAAAAACCAAAGTAAAGTAACCAAAGTAAAACAGTTTATGGGGTTGAAATTTTTTTTAGAAATGGTGTACATGTAAATGAGATCGAATGACCATAACACCACTACTATAATAGACAAAAAGAATTTACATATCAATTTACTATTAAATACTTCTGATGACGGTAATAGTAATTATTGTTGGATAAAAGATCTATCTAAATTACTTTTTAAACGACTATCAAAAAAGAAATGTAAAAAAAAATCTATGTGACGTGACGGATGTTTACAATATTTTCGTACATATGTAAAATTACAAAGACGCTTAGAATATGATTGCACATCTGTGCGAATTGAATATCTTTCAGATGAACTTATTTTAAACAAGTTTGGAAATCAAATTCCAGAAAATATATTAAAGTTTCAAAATATTCAAAAGCAGTATAGAGCACCTTTTGTAATGTATGCTGATATCGAGTGCTATCTAAAAAATATTGAAAACAAAAACCTTGACCCTACAACCTCCTATACAGTAAAAACTGCTAAATACGTTCCATATTCGATCGCCTATTACATTAAATCATCATTTGATGAAAATCTCACATCGTTAAAACTTCATCGTGGAACTGATTGTGTTGTAAAGTTTATTGAATATGTTGAACAAGATGTGAAAAAGCTTTATGACAATTATTTTAGAAATAAAAAGCCTGTGAATAAGTTAAGTGGTTTGCAACAAAAAGAATATGTTAATGCATTTATGTGCTATATATGTGAAAAACCTTTTTCGGATGGAAATTTTAAAAATGTATGGACCACTGTCATTTTAGTGGTAATTATAGGGGAGCAGCTCATTCTATTTGTAATTTACATTTCATACATCCAACTTACATTCCAATAATTTTTCATAATCTGAAAAATTACGATTCCTACCTATTTATTAAGTCATTATGTAACAACAAAGAATCAATTAGCGTTGTTGCTCAAAATAAAAAAATATATATATCTTTCAGCAAAAACATTATAGTAGACACGAATGACTCTAAAAATAAAAATATAGTTTACCTAAATTTACGATTTATAGACTCATTTCAGTTTTTACCAGAATCTCTTGAATCACTATTTAATATTTTAGATAATTCCCGATGTCTTGAAATCAGAAAACATTCTTCAGACCCAGAGCAATTTAAATGGCAAAAGTTGGATGATGAATATCTGCCTTCCATTGATCAATTTTGTAATGATTTAACTGATGAAAATATTAGTAATGAAGATTATATTAGAGCTAAAGAAGTATGGAATGTATTCAATTGTTCAACAATAGATGATTATTCAGATATATATTTGAAATCTGAAGTCCTTCTTTTAGCCGATGTGTTTGAAAATTATAGAAATACTTGTTATAAAACTTATAAATTAGATCCTGTCAACTATGTAACAAGTTCTTCCATGTGTTGGGATGCTATGATTAAATTTACAAATGTAGAATTAGAATTATTGAGTGATCCAGATATACTTCATTTCTTCAAAAAAGAAGTTCGCGGTGGAGTTAGTACTTGTTCAGTTCGAAAATCGAAAGCAACTAATCCTTGTCTTGATAATTTCAATCCTAAATGTCCAACAAAATATATTGCCTATTTAGATGCAACAAATTTGTATGATTTTGCAATGAAACAGTACTTGCCAGAAAAAAACTTTGGCTATCTGAGGATGAAATAATTAAAATAAATGAAATTATTATTTTAAATCTTTCAGATATATCATCTACGGGCTTTGAATTTGAAGTTGACTTAGAATATCCTCAGAATTTACATGAAAGCCATAATGACTTTCCGCTCTGTCTCGAACAATTTAAACCACCAATTTCAAAATATTCTAAACTAATTCCCAATTTAAACAATAGGTATAATTATGTTATTCATTATCGTGCCTTGAAGCAATGCGTAAAATTTGGACTTAAACTTCTGCAAATACACCGAGGAATTAAATTTACACAATCTCCATGGTTAGCTAAATATATTGATTTGAATACTAATTTACGAAATGATTCTAAAAACTAAACTGAAAAAAATACGTACAAATTGGCAAATAACAGTATTTTTGGAAAAACTATGGAGAATGTCGAAAACCGAGTAGATATTAAGCTAGTAATTCAATGCGAGGGAGAGCGAAACAAATTGACTGCTGAGAAATTAATTGCAAAACCTCAATTCAAAGATTTAAAATTTTTTTCGGAAAATTTAGTAGCTATTCAACTTCAAATAATATCTATCGAATATACTAAACCTATTTTTGTTAGAATGAGTATATTGGATATTGCAAAAACTGTAATGTATGATTTTTATTACGGATATTTAAAAATAAAATATGGCGATAATGTAAGTTTATTGTACACTGATACTGGTGCTTTAATACTAGAAATTGAGACAGAAAATTTTTATGAAGATATGAAGCAAAATCTGATTCAATTTGACACCTCTGACTATCCTGAACCAAATGTTCATAATATGCCAATATCCACAACAGTGGTTGGTAAATTTAAAGATGAATATAAAGGTGTACTTTAGAAAGTTTTTTTTGCTACCGGAGCTAAGGCATACTGCATAAAAGCCAAAGATAGTTTCGATAAAAAGGCAAAAGGTATTCGTAAATCTGCCATACAAAACAACTAAACTTATCAGATTACAAAGATGTGGAAAAAGATTAAAAAGTATTCTGCACAATGTATATTTTTAAGTCACATCTTCACAATATTTATACGAATTTGATTAACCAATTAGCCTTGACAAGTCATGATGATAAAATATATCGTCTTTCAAATACCACAAAAACTCTAGCATGGGGTCACAAAGATATTGTCCATAAAGAATCAATGATTGAACCTTTATCTATTTTAAAATTTGAAAATGAACCGGAAGTTAAAAGACGTCATTTAGAAGAAACTCTTTCAGTTGATTTAAAAAATTTAAAGCTTGTTCTCACTTAAGAGTCATAAACAATTATTATCTAGTTTTGAAATTGGAAAAAGAAGTTAAAGTAGTCAAATTTTATTAAAGTTTGTTTCTTTTATAACCTGTTTAACGATATTTGTACGAACATATATAAAATGTTGTAACAAACAGTACTATTTAGTTTCTTTAGTACAATGACTGCTACTTCACTAATTGTGTTAGGTTCCCTTGTTTTCCAGGGTATTATATGTTAATCATATTCCTAATACAATTAGAGCCGACCGCGACGTGTGCATCAATAAGAATAAAAATGAAACTGATTGTTATAAGCAAATGAGAATGGTTTACATAGCTGGAACCTCACAATTTTTTACTTATAATATTACAGAAAATGCCTCCTTGAATTTCTGATTTATTTTCATATTCAAGTAAATATGTTCTGGGATTTGTAAACTGCAACTTTTTTATTCTAAAAATTTCGTTCGACCAATTGAGTGTGTATCCTTTAGAAATTAGCCCTCTGTATTTGCTTATTCGAACAAAGTCACTAGCATTAAATATTTTAATATACCTTTCTCATTTAATGTATTAACAGCATTAGGTTTTTTACCAATTGTAGAGTGTATTGTATTATTGTACTCTCGAACGATTTCAGGCAATATACTGGGTGGTGCAACCAAGATGGGGTGGACGATTATGGGCAAACGGAGAGGAATTTGAAAAAAAAAAATTGGGATATGATTGATAGTCAAGAACGCTGTGTTTTAAAATTATACCCATTATACAGGGTGGTCTGAAAAGTTCGTGGTGAACCAAACTTGTGTTTTTTTAAATGGGATACCCGGTATATTATTATTTTAGTTGATTCTCCTATTCGTTGCGATCATTTTAATATAAGGTTAGTTGGGTCTAAAATTTATACCAAGGGAATGGGACGAGGTTAAAGTGGAAAAAAGGGTTATACTCCGGCCATTTTTTGAAAACAATTGAAGCAGGTATGGAAAAACCAAATATTCTATAAAATGTATTGTATCTAGGACTACAATAATCGCTTGTAAGTCGTTCAAAATTATTCACTGTTATACAGGGTGGTCAAGTTTTGCAAATTTACCTTGGATAGAATTTTTTTAAATGGAATACCCTGTATATTTTACTTTCATGTTAAAGATAACATTACTAGCTTTCAGAAAATACCATATTTGATACCTTTCTGACCAACAGTTTTTCAGTAAATAGCTGTGAAATCAAAATTTCTTCATTTTAACACGAATTACTCTGAATTCACGTTGTTAAAATTGACAATTTAATATTAGGAGGCCATGATATCATCATAAATTGAACAAAAGATTGACAGTCCTGTCAAAACAGCAAAGTGTCAGAATATTGTCATCAGTAAATAAATATTGTTCTTTTATGATGCGATGCCGAAATAAAAACAAGATAGAAGCTTTTGCAAGTTTATCATAGAGATTTCAAGAAACAGGAAATGTTGCTTTCAAAAAAACGTAAAGTAATTAATAAACCAGTTACCAATGAAGATAATGCTTTGACAGTATTAATAACAGATCTTTTTTTACAAAAAAAATAAATTTAATATAAATCAACAAAAACAATGTAATTAAAACTTATAAAAGATGTTCAACTAAACCACCGTTTTGCTGAAGGCACCTTTCGAGTCTATCCATAAATGAAAGTTTCACTTTTCTCAAAGTCAGGTCTGAAATGTTGCGAAAACGGCTTATTATTCTCAACTTCATATCTTCCACTATGGTTGGAACCTCTTTACAAACTTCTTCTTTAACATGTCCCCATAAAAAGAAACCTAGTGGCGTTAAATCGGGTGACCTCGCAGGCCACTTAACTGGTCCACCTCGCCCAATCCAATGCTCTCCTTTCCAATTATTGAGAAAATGTCTTACATGCCTATGGTAATGCGGGGGTGCTCCATCATGCTGGAACCATAAGGAATTTCTTAACATTTAAGGTAAGTCTTCGAGCAATACGGGCAACTCATTTCTCAAAAAATTTAAATAGACTTCTCCCGTTAAATGCTCTTCAAAGAAATATGGTTCTATAACATGAGAGCCAATTATACCTCCCCAAACATTAATTGACCATTTATTTTGATGGTCCACCTGACGAATCCAATGTGGATTTTCGGTTGAATAATAGTGCATATTATGTTTGTTAACCAAGCCGTTGCTTTTAAAAGTTGCTTCATCTGAAAACAGCACCGTATCTACAAAACCTGGATTATCCCAAATTGTATTTAAAAACCAAATTGAAAACTTTTGTCGTTGGACGTAATCGCGATCATACAGTTCTTGGTGTAATTCAATGTGGTAGGCATGATATTTATGTTGTTTCAGAATCCGTTTAATACTAGTGCGTTCAATATCAGTAGCTCTCTCAATTTCCCTGGTACTTGTGTGTGGATTTTCTTGCACTGTTAATAACACTGGCAAAGCATTATCTTCATTGGTAACTGGTTTATTAATTAATTTACGTCTCTTAAAAGCAACATTGCCTGTTTCTTGAAACCTCTCTAATAAACTTGCAAAAGCTTCAGGTCTTGGTTTTTTTTCGGCATCGGGATATCATACCGCATAAACCCTGCTTGCTAGTAAAGGGTTTTTTTGACACTCGCCCAACATAAAAGTCATGTTTATCAACTCTGGAGTACTAAAACTCATTGTTACTTAACAATTTCTCGGCTTATCGTCAAAAAACAATGGTAATTGATGCCAATTTTCTGACACTTTGCGGTTTTGACAAGAATGTCAATATTTCTTTTCATTTATGTTTATATCATGGCCTCCTTATATTATAGGTAGTCAATTTAAGCAACGTAAATAATACCGTTTCTGTTAGAATGAGTAAATTTTGGTTTCACGGTTAATTTACTAAAAAACTGTTGGTTAGAAAGATATCAAATAGGGTATTTTCTGAAAGCTGGCGATATTATCTTTAATATGACAGTAAAATATATGGGGTGTTCCATTTAAAAAAATTCAATCCAAGGTAAATTTGCAAAACTTGACCACCCTGTATAACAGTGAATAATTTTGAACGACTTAGAAGCGATTATTGTAATCCTAGATACAATACATTTTATAGAATATTTGGTTTTTCCATACCTGCTTCAATTGTTTTCAAAAAATGGCCGGAGTATAACCCTTTTTTCCACTTTAACCTCGTCCCATTCCCTTGGTATAAATTTTGACCCAACAAACCTCATATCAAAATGATCGTAACGAATAGGAGAATCAACTAAAATAATAATATACCGGGTGTCCCATTTAAAAAAACACAAGTTTGGTTCACCACGAACTTTTCAGACCACCCTGTATAATGGGTATAATTTTAAAACACAGCGTTCTTAACTATCAATCATATCCCAAAAATGTTTTTTCAAATTCCTCTCCGTTTGCCCACAATCATCCACCCCATCTTGTTTGCACCACCCTGTATCTAACCATTTATAATTTCCTTGTGAACTAAACGTTTTCCACATTCTATTTTTAAATGTTCTGTTCACTCGCTCAATGATACTTGCTGTCAAATTAGAAAAAGTGCTGTAGTGATTGATTTTAAACTGTTTCATTAGCTTCTGAAAGTCTTTGGAATAAAATTCTGTTCCTTTATCTGTTTGTATATTTTTTGGGGCACCTTGCAGGTGTTTAGGGGTTTCTTTTAACACACTTTTTCTCATTACCGTAGCCACCTCTTTACCAGTTTTTGTTTTAATAGATAGTGCCCAAACGAATTTAGAAAAAGTATTGATTACCACTAAAATATATCTATATCCTTTATTAAATTTTAAATAAGGTTGCATTTCAACTAAATCTGCTTGAAAGAAATCGTGAAAGTCCATTCAGTGCTACTCGTCTTCTTTTAAAATTTCTTCTATCAGGTTTATGTAATTCGTCAATGACTTCCTCCTTAATTTTAATTATTTTTAGTCTTACACTTTAAAACTAATCCTGCATATAACACTCCAGGTGATACAGAATATTTGGGAGATCTTTTAATAGAAATATTATCGCCACTAGCGAATATATGACCTAATAGTTCGCTAGAACTTAATACATTGTTATTTATGATAAAATCAATTTCCTTACTACAGTGAACTTTCGTTACTTCTGCTTCTGGAAATGGGAACGATAAAGTAATATCATCACCGCTAATAGTAAAACAACGTCTATTCTTACCATTCGGGAGATGTATTGTTTTTGTTGAATGTCCAAGAACCATAGGAAGTATGGACAAATAATATGAGTCCTGACTGGCATTTAAAATGTGAGTTCCAAATTTATTTACCGATATATTGAATATCTATTATACAACTGTTGCTCTTTTTCAAATGGCTTTTATTTATAGAATTACTTTGGCTTCTCGTAGTTCTTCACTAATTGAAACTATTTTATTAGTATGTCCGGTATGTCCCGCTTCGACAGAAGCCAATAATAGACGAAGTCTGTCAACAAGTTCATTAATGTTATCCCAATATATATAGTCTGTATTTGTTTGTTAGCCTTTAAAATCCCCATTCCCATTTTCCGCCTTGTTTGTCTATATAGAGCTTTAGGTCTTCTAAACGCTTCTATTAGATTTTTTGCTGGAGTTCTGAAGTTTTTTGTTTTCGTTACACCTTTTGTTTGAACCTATTCATTAGGTTCATGATTTCTTCAATATGCGTTAGTTCTTGATAGAATGTCCATATACTGATCCAAATCTACTTTCTTGTAACCATCGGTTTCTTTTTTAAAAAGTAATTCATACAAATCTGGAGTGCCAGTGTATCTCACACCCGCCACTTTTATATCTTTGTTAATAATTTCAACTGGTTTCATGGTTGTTCCTAGGAAAAATTTGTTTGTTTCGAGATCGTGTACTATACCATAAGTGTGATCAAACACAAATTTTTTATCTCTAATTCCTTCATCAATATATTTTCTTGGTAATTCATGAAAATCTTCCCACCATTCCTGATATCCTGGAGTATCAACTAAATACTGAATTGTTTCTCTCGTTTGTTCCAAAACATCGGATAGGCTTAAGTTCTCTAGAGTTTCATCATCTGATGGGGGTGTGGTTTCAGCTAAGGTACTTATTTCTTGTATGGTAGGAAAATTACTAGTGCTCTTATCAAAAAAAGAAAGGAGTTCAGTTGGTAAAATAGGTGTTTTCCCGTTTTTTTTTAAATGCCTTTGTTGGAGTGGCAGTAGTTTCAAATTTCTCTAAAGTAAGACGTTCTTCTGTTAGATCAATTGGTTCTGTTTTTGCAATTGTGGAAATTAGTTGCTGTAATGGTTGCGTTATCGGTTGATATGTTTTCTCTAATTGGGTTTGAGTCGTTAAGGCTTCCGACTTTAAACATTGGTATTTTTGTTTTACTGCTCTTCTTGATTTAACTAGCTCTCTTGCTAATCGTTTATCCATGTTTATAAGTATATAAAGGAGTCAAACTTGTTTTTATATCTGCCAGAATTTAAAGCACAATCTTTATCGATTACAACAAAACCGTATTCTTCTTTCCAACAGTGTTTACAGAGGGCTTTAAATTTCTCAAATGTCATGTCTATCATGCAATGGTCATTATATATGTGTTTTAAACTAGTAAGATCCTGTTTTTCTGTCATCTAACCCAAAGTTTTACTTGTAACAATTCTAATAACATATTCATACGATTTTTAGGCTCTCCCGAAAAATTTCTTAAAATGGAGTTAGCAGGTTAACACGTTTCATCGACGAAATGTAAAATAATCTCTTATAATAGTTTAATTCTGACATGGAATTTCATCAAATATAATAACTGAATTTGGTTTGATATCGTGGGGTGATATAATGTCTTCATCATTGTCATATTCAAAATAACCAATCTCCTTGATTGGTTTTAATAATTTTCCTAAATACTCATACTTGGGTTGATCAAGTGATTTTAAGTATAAATAAATATTTTCGAATCTAATTCCGTTTGGATATTCAAGTAATGTCAGAATAGAGTTCGTTTTCCCTGAGCCCGACATCCCCATACAAAGATATCTCTTCGAATTACCGCAAAAGAGATCACCATGTTTTCTAAATGATTTGTTCGAACTTTTGTCATCATGGTTCTCTACTAGTAGGGAAAAAGCTTGTTTTTTAATCCACATCATCAACAGTAATTGACTTTGGGTATTAAATAACAGGTATTTATAGCTAAGTCGATTTTTTATTTTTTTTTACTGTTGTACTGTAGTTTTTTCTATGTGTTTTGTTGTATTTGCTGTTTTCCCGTTTGCTTTGTTTTCTTGTTTATGCTGTATTTGCTGTGCGTTTTTAAATCTGTTTTGCTATTTTTGTTTGTTTGTTTTTTGCTGTTTTTCTGTTGTATTGTGTGTCAGTTTTGCTGTACTGTGTGTCTGTTTTTGCTGTATTGTGTGTCTGTTTTACTGTATTTGCTGTTTTGTGAAAGTATTTAAAGATGATGCATAGTATAATTTTCTTAGTTTAAAAACTATAAAATGATCATACACACCATTCACGTGGTTAAAACCAACAAGAAAGGCAAGAAGGAAGGTTTGGGATTAGTAAATAAATTAATTAACAGTGTGCCTATTGAACTACACATTCCTGGTTACAATTATTCCGGTCCGGGAACAAAATTAGAAAAAAGATCAAATAGGGGTGATAGCGGTATAAATCATTTAGATGCTGCATGTAAAGATCACGACATAACATACTCGCAATCAAACGATTTGTCGGATAGCGAGGCAGATAAAATTTTGGCGGAGAAAGCTTGGCAAAGAGTAAAAGCAAAGGATTCTTTATATGGTGAGAGAACTGCGGCTTTGATGGTTACGGGTATTAGGAAAGAGAAAAGAAAGTTTGATATAGGTGTAAAAATGTCAACGTGTGGTAAACTTAGAATTAAGGAAAAACGCATTATAAAATTCCGAAGAAAATAGGGGAATTTTTACCACTCTTGCTTTCAATTTTAGGAGCCCTCGTTGCTTTAGGGGATGGTGCAGCAGGAATAGCCAAAGCTGTTAATGATGTGAAAGTGCTTGAAGGACCTCAGCGTCATAACAAAGGTATGGAAAATTTTGCAGCCGGAAAAGATTTATTTATAAAACCATTTAAAAAAGGAAAAGGATTATTTATAAAACCTTATAAAGGCGGTTCAGTAAGGAAAACGATAAAAAAAGCTCAAATAACATTTCCGCAAAAAGCTTTAGCTAATATTGATTTAATAAAGTATGCTAAACTTCTCGAAATTAAGAATTTTAGAGGTGCTTTTATGCGTGACAATCTTCCAAAAAAAATTAAAGATAAAGAAAGCGGTATTGTCAATTTAGATAGTGAAAAAAATGATGGTTCTCACTAGGTGGTTTACATAAAAAATAAAAAAAACGTTGTATATTTTGACAGTTATGGAAACCTAAAACCCCCTCTAGAGCTTCTTAAATATTTTAATTCAAAGGGGAAAGCAAATGTTTATTACACTTACGATGTCAAACAAAAATTTAGCGATTATAACTGTGGACAGCTAGCTTTTAGTTTTCTATATAAGAATGTGAATAAATTATTTACAGCGTTTCTTAAATTATAATCAAAATGTCTACAACGTTTACACTGACAGGTAATTCTTCTACTATCATCTGATTTTAATCCTCATATCTATTTGGATGACGGCATAGGAATATTATTTAGGGTTAGCCGATTTTGAAACTTTTGTGAGTATTCCTAATATAGAAAAGTGAAATAATAAAATGTATATAGGTGATAAGGAAATTATTATTTCTATGAAACTTATAATATTACTGGAAGACTTGGAAAATATTATAAAAAAAGAAATGCTTCTTGTTTTTAAACTAACTCCACCATATTTTAATCTACGACCGAATCTAAACACATTAAAATGTAATATTGACTGTGGTCAAGAAATTGATTTCACCAAAGATGATTCAATAAGAAGTCTGTTAGGTTTTAAAAAACGGAAGGTTAAAGCAAATGTATGGGATGAATCTAATGAAGTTGTAAACATTTCTAAGGTTAACGCCATTTGTGTAGATTGTAACATTTGTGTTGGATTTTTTTTGACAATGCCAAACCAGTTCACATAATTCATCAATTTTTTCCTACCGTATCACCTGGGTATAAAATAGTAGAATCTCCATTGCCTATATTATACTTTCGTGTCAGCGTTTAAACAATCAACAGCATACAGTAAGAATTGTAGATCAGAACGGCGACCTTATAAATTTCAGAAACGAAACTATAACTGTCAGATTGCATTTGAAAACTAACAGTAATGGTTACTAAATATAACAGACCATTCAAAATTCAACCTATTGCAGTTATAAAATCTTATAAAAAAAGGAGAGCATAACCACAAAGTTAGTAGTAGCAAGAGCATCAAACAATTAACAACAGAAAACCCTCAATTTCTTCAATAGATTGGGTTTTAAGGTTTAAGGTTTAATTAATGGATATCTTAAACGTGAATGAAAAACTTTACGTTGACAATTCCATCATATCTTCCGAATAGCATACCTATCAGCCATTTATATCTTCAAAATTTGATTATAATGATGAAATACGTATTCCAATCCAAGAACTAGACACATACACATTACCGTCAGAAAGTCTTCTATACATAGAAGGAACTCTATGTATCGAATTCCTTCTCTGAAGGAAAATATACACAAAAATTAAGATTTGACAATAATGGTATTGCGTTTTTGTTTCGAGAGATACGTTATGAATTAAATGGAGTAACTATAGACTCTGTAAGAAATGTTGGTTTAGCATCAACATTAAAAGGATATTTGTCTTTTAATAACAATGAGAGCGCAAAGCTTCAAAATGCTGGCTGGTTTCCAAACAGAAGCGAAAAAGGTAAATGATAAAGGTAGATTTAATGTATCCATACCCCTAAAGATGCTATTTGGATTCTTCGAGGATTACAAAAAAATTATTTTAAATATGAAACTAGGATTAGTACTCATCAGAGCAAGTAATGATTTAGATGCTGTGCTCTTTATAGATTATACAGAACCTAAAACACTTGAATTTTCAACTCCGAAAGTCACGATTAAAAAATTATATTGGGAAGTACCACATATCTAGGTAGATATCTCTCAACAGTTTGGGTTAAATATTAAAAACAAAAAACGAAATTTTGTTAGGATTCCGATGTTGGGAATGTGTTGAATATTCAGAATTACCTGAAGCGACACGTCATACATGGCCTGTAAAAACAACTAGCCAACTGGAAACACCGCGTTATGCTGTTATTGCCAAGTAGATCGAAAAGGACGCGTAAATCAAGATATGACTCAATTTGATAATGTTGATCTTACAAACATAAGAATTTTTAAATTCATATAGATATCTATATCATGATTTATATTTAAATTTTAAGGACAACAAATTTTCTGCTCTATATGAAATGTTTGCTAATTTTAGAAATTCTTACTATAGATTGACAAATGAACCAATATTTACACCTAAAAAATTTAAGTCAACTTCACCTATTTCACACATTGATTGCTCTCATCAGAAGGAATCGCTTCAAATTGGTTCTGTAGTTATAAGAGTTGAATTAGAAACAAATGAGAATATTAAAAAAAATATCTCCGTTATATAATATAATCCTCTAAAAAAAATTAAATACGCATGCGTATTAATACTTCAATATTTAAAGATATGAGACTCATTATAGATATTCAAGGATTTAAAGTGGAGAATAATAAATTAATTGTTAAAGAATTGGCAGCTTATGATGGGTTTAGAATTAGCCATCACATATTTAAAGCACCATTTATCTTAAATCATTTACCTTCAAGTCTATACAGCATTGCTAGCTGGCTAATGAACAATCATCACTGTATCGACTGGAATGAAGGATTTACTCCTTATGATAGATGTCGAGATATTGTCAGAAACTTATCTGAAAAAGTCAACTTTGTCTACGTCAACGGTGAAGAAAAAACTGAGTTTGTCAGAAAAAATTCTCTAAAGCCAGTTATTGAATTTGATGAACAACCAGCTCTACAGAAATTGGAACCATGCTGCTTTTATCCTAAGAGAACTCCTTTGTTTGTGCAACAGCAAATGTTTTTCATCTGTGTAACCATTTTTTTATGAAATAAAACTACAAGTTTAAAATATATTTGTTTTATTTGTTAAATATTTCCTTATACACAATACATGTTCGCTTAACTCTAATTTTTTAAACTCTTCTATAAATTTTCTTTCATTTTTACTTTTAAGAAAATCTATACATGCCATAACTGCGAGTCTAATAATTCTGCATGTTCTGTATAATGTAAATACACAATAATGTTTTGAGCTTCACTGTTTTGTCCTTCATAGCATAATATTCAGACCAGGCTGCAGACATTATGAATTCTTCGTACATTTCTGTAACAATTGCCTCCATGGTACAATAAAAATTCTTCTTTCAAAATGTCTTTCAATAGAATTGGATCTTCAACATATTCCTTTAATTTAAGAAGGTGATAACCAAATCCCAATTCCCTTATGTCATGAATAAGTTGTACTAAATCTAATGTTTCACAATATTTGTCACAGACAGATGCAGCGCTCGCATATTCGTTAGATAGTTTGTTGTAATAATGACACCATTGTGGTCTGCTTTCCATAAAATCCTGAGAATAAGAAACTGAAAATAAATTAAATTCTTCACTTAGTTTTCTGACAGCTTTCAGTAATTTGTTGCACATGACCACAACACCTTTATATAGACAGCGGTGTTTCTTTTATATAGTCACAACACCTTTTTATAAACTGCGGTGGTTCATTTATGCAGTCACCCTCTCGATTATGGTGAGTGTAACAAGGCAAGTTTAACTGAAATTCCTTCTCACGTTGATAGCGTTTTGTCCGCTTTTTCCAAATTTGTTTTAACTCCACTAACTCGACAAATCTTCCTAAATAATTAAGGGGAATATATTTTAGATCATCCGCTTTAATTTCCCAGAAGGGCACCCTTAGCGCTAAACAAATAACTTCACCAATACTTTCAATAATATCTTCGGTAGGTACTGTACGCGAACCCATTTGAGTGTAAGAATGACTAGCTCCTTTGGCTGCTAAGAGTTAAATAAAACATCTCCCTCCAATGGAGAACGAAGGAGAGGGGCACGACCAGTCAATGTAGGTGGAGCCAAAACTTTGCGGGTGCGGGAAAAACTAATCAGTGACCTAGTGTGGGGAGCTATCTAGGTGGAGTGAATACAATTGGACGAGGCCAGGCAAGTGGGGGAAGTAGGTCAACCAATCAAAAAAGTGGTAGGGGGCCCGCTTAACTTCTCAATATATTCTACTTCCAAGCCGGGTTTGGACCCGTTCACTACCGTCGTTCTGAAAAGAACCGTTTTGCTAACTTTCCGCCAAAATCACATTATGCATTTTTGCAGCTTTCTTTCTAGCGTCCCAATAGAGACTGAGTGTTATTAACTGCAAAGCTTCCTCTTATACCCCCACGGAGGGCCGAAGGTTCTGTCTAAGAGGCCGTTGGTCGTTATTTATGTTTTCCGGATGCTGCTGTTGTTGTTGCGCTAGTTGTGCTTAGTTTTTTGTGATTTTAGATTTGTCGATTGTTGTCTTCCTTACTGTTTGTCGTTTTAATGATTCGTCCCATTTATTTAACATACCTCGTTTTTCAATTTCTATGGCCCATCGGTAGGTTTTCTGATGATGTAGGAATAGAGTTGAGGTTGTTTGTTTGTTTCTGATGCTGAGTTTATACTCTTCTACTTTTGCTGATATTCGCCTCTTACTTTGCCCTGCGTTTGTCTTTTGGGTTTTCAAGAAGTTAACCTATAGTTGTTTGTGGCTTGTGTATCATTGATATATTGTGTTTTCTAAGAATTCTTCCGATTCTATCTGTTGTACCTTTTACATATAGTAAGACTACTTGTTGCCTTCCCAGTTCACAATTTTTGTTGTTCGTTGTTGGGGAACTCTGTGCCATTTTTCTTTAAAGCACTAGACATTATATTAAGTTCGTATGTCTCGTCTGTATTTCAGTTAATCGCACGGATCTAGATATTAGGGTATTGGCCACAGCTTGAATTTGTGGTGCGTGATGATGTCATCTTGCATTTAAATATCTATCGATATGTGTTGATTTCCTATACACAATGTACTCTTAAATGTCCATTATGCGATTTTGTAAGCAGAACATCTAAAAACTGTTTTCCTCTAACCTTGGATTAAATTGTAATTTAGGATACATTGCATTTATGTGAAAAGTTTCTAGCTCTGTATGGCCATGTTGCCATATAATAAGTATGTGATCCACATAACGAATCCATAATTTGGACTGCAAACTTGCTTTCGCTTTTTTTAAGCAATGCTCCATGATTGATTTTTCTTTTGCTTTGATAGACTGTTCTCTCTAGAAGCTGGACAAGCTTCTACTTCTACTTCTGAACGTCCGGAAGAATTATACTTAAAGCTAACCTAACCTAACCTCGTGCCAAAAATCAATGCCGCCGACGCATCGCGCAATTTACATTCTTGAAAAATATTAAACCCCAAAGTTCTGAAGACCGAGAGCTATTGAGCAACTATAGCACTTACGACTAGTTACTATGGCGTAAACATGCAGCAGGAGATCGCTTGATAGTCCTGCGAAACGAGACACAGAAGGTGATTTATACTTGTCGTGATGACCCTCACGACAACGACACGACAAATCCAAAGGTTATATTACTGGAAAATAATGACCAAAGATATTTCTCAATATATAAAAAATTGCCTTCCCTGCTCAATATACAAAACACAACAAAAAGCGCTGCAGACTCCGATGCACTCACGTACCACTAAATATTTATTCCAAATGTTGACCGTGGACGTACTAGATCCGTACACGAAAATTTCCAGAAAAAATCAATTCATACTCAAAGTAGAAGACGTTCTCAATAAAGGGGTAGAGGCAAACCCTTTTTATGAAATTTAAGTGCGATTCGTAATAACTTATCTCGAATACTAGCAACTTGAAAAAATGTGCAAAAACCATAATATAGAACAAGAGTTCTCTGCTATCCGCCACCAGCGGGCCAACCCGATGGAGCGCAGTATAAAAGATTTCAATAAAAATAATGCGTATCTTTTTACATAATAAACTGCATAGGACACCATGGTGCAAAAAGCTTTAAAAATATTACGCACAAGGCACAATAAGACCACAGGCGGAACACCTGTGTCTATAATTTAAATTAGGAATTGCCGGGTACGGGTTGGTGGTTTATACCCTGATGCCGTCAGGCGGAAAAATCTCACGAAACGAGTAGTTATAATAGGGGAGCGCCTCCTCCTCCTTCTCTTCCTCTCTCTCATGTCCCTCATTCTTAACTTCCTCCCCTTTTATTCTCATTCGCATCATATTTTTTAATTTTTTCTCTTTGTTCTCCCACATTTGATTTTGCATTCTTAAGTCTTATAAATAGGTGCATCAAGATCATTTTAGTATGTTAAGGTACGAGTGACTGTTAAAAGAAAAAAATCTGTTGAATAAATCTATTAGTAATAATATTAAAATAAAATGAGTGAATCAGTTGGAGAAAGAAATCGATCCATTCCGCTTCAGACAATTAGCCTCGAAGAAATTATACCAGGAGTTCAAGAAGAAAATATACCATTAGTTCGAGAAGAAAATAATGGGATTGTTTTAAAAAATTTGAATAAAACTGAGAGTGAAGAGAAAAAAGTGTTTTGTGCTATTTGTTTTGAAATAATCGAATATTATGATTCATGTAGACCAAATACATGTTCCCACATTTTTTGTTTAAAATGTATTTTAAGATGGAATGATGAAAATGGTTGTTCTATAATGGTAAACAATTGTCCTGTATGTCGCACTAGATATTACTATTTGGTACAAATCTTCAAAGATGTAATTAGACATCATTTTGTTGTAATTTTAAAAAGAGGATAATATTTTTTATAATTTGTGTTTGTGAAAACTCTGGTAACAAATAATTTTGTAAAAAAAAGTAAATGTAAATATATATAATAATTGACACACATTTTTTCCTTTTCCTATATTGAAACGACAACAATGATCTAACAAGTTTTTTAATACATACTAATTTTCACATTACATAACAAAACAGTTGTTATGGGTTTACACAAAAAGTGCCACGCCCTAAAATGGCACCACTTTTGCAAATGGAAGCTAAAATTTTCTTATGGGAATTTACATGTAAAAATGACGGTTTTGATTGTCGGACCGGCATAGCCTAATCTACTACTTTTTAATTATACTAATAATATTAATATAATTTGCATCAAGTAAGAGAAAACTCAATTGAATACAGAAACAAGCGTTAACAAAATGTTACGCTAATATATGAGTGCTTCTAGTGGCAGTTGACATAATCGACACTTTTTTTTTACATATGATTAGCTATTTCATTTACAAATACAGTGTCAGATGTTAGAATAAAAAGAAGTATTTTGCATATAGCAATGAAAATATATAACCGCTTATAGTAACAGTTGACATTTTTTAAAATTAATATTGTTGACGTATTCTACTTATTATCTTTACAATTTATGTTTAAAATTAATATTTTTGATATAATCTACCCATTACGTTTATAACCTATATTTAAAATTAATATTGTTGAAATAATCTACCCATCACCTTTACAAACTATGTTTATTATTAATATTTAACAACATAATCTTCTATCTCTTTTTTTTCATTTTTATTGCAGTAAAAGCAAGCATGTTCAGAAATTAGTAGAAAAAGATGTATCCTACAAATAGCACAATGTAAATCAGAAGCACTAACAACATAAGCTCTTTTGTAGTGGCAGCTCACATGATCGGACTCCCCTCTCCGTAAATATCTCATGTGAATTGCACTACAAGGAAGGCAAATAGCAAATGTTCCTAGTCTTCGACTTTCAATTTTAGAGTAGCTTTGTATAACACATACATCTTTTTCTTCAAAATTATTAAATAATTCACTAGCCCTAAACTTGCTTACTTTTACGTCAGCCTCGGTTCCTAAATTTAGCAGTTGTCCATCCATGTCCACTCCTTCGTCAATTTCCTGATCATCTTCCTCCATCTCTTCTTCTTCCTCCTCAATATAATTAATGTCGATGTTACATAAGAATGATCTTCTAACAAGCCTAGATGATTTGTCCAAAAATGAATGTTTATAAGTGATGGAATCGCCTTCCAAGTTAATAAAAATTTCTTTTCTTTCTTCAATTTGAGCGGCGTTCTCCACATTATTTTAATTTAAGGTTGTTGATCGGCTTGGGAAAGTGGTTTTTAGAGATTGTCGTTCAACTTTAAGTAGGACACATGTGATTAACTTTTGCATATAAAATCGCCTCAGCGAAGAGACGAATGCAATTGATTTCTGCATTCACACTGTGCAGAGCTCGCGAGTTTTCTGGTGTTTACATTGTGTCTATTTGGTAAATTTTTATTTTTATTTCTAACATTTTTATTTGGCAAGATTTAATTCTTATATATATTGGTGATATTTTTATGTACATTTGTGGCATTTTTATTTGTTATTACGATTTTTTTCATAATGGACAATTTTTTGGCATCGAGTAGCAAAATAATTGACAATGACTTTGACTTATACACATGTACTCAAATGCAGAATTTTGCAAACCAACAAAACAATGAAACAGACGTATTTACAACTAGTCAACAACAAACTATTCAGGACTTGAATGAAATTATTTACAATAGCCAAGTTCAGAATAATGCCAACAAACACAACAACGAAAAATATTTATTTACAGCTACTCAACAACAAACTCTTGACGATCTTAATGACATTATTGACAACAAAACGGACTTAATTACAACAAAAACTAAACAAACTCTTGAAGAACTGAATGACATTGACGAAACTCAAAATTCTAGCTATGAGGATATTGTTTGTTTTCAAAAATCTAATCCAAATTATTTAACATTAAAATCGCCAATTAATTCTCCGAGACCAATTTGCTCTCCCTTTTTGTTTAGTGAAAATTCTGATTCGGAAGAAGAACAAATTGATCAAAATTTAAGTTTGGCTATTTGTCCTACTAATTCACCATATGATATTGTAAATTCTGATTCGCAAGAAAAACAAGTTGATCAAAATTTAAGTTCGGCTATATCTTATCTTCTATTAATTCACCATATGCTATCGTAAATTCTGATCCGCAAGAAAAACAAATTGATGCAAATTTGACTTCGGATATTTCTCCTAATAATTCACCAGTTGAACAAAATTCAATTTCGAAACCATCATTTATCATTAAAAAAAAATTTAAAATTAATAAAAAAAATAAAAAACAAATAGCAAACCTTAAGTGTCTGGGTTTCGCTATTCAAAATTTAACTAATTTGATCACAATTAAAAAGGGAGACGAAAGTACGGTGAATTATGTTAAACAGGCCTTTGACAAATTAGTTGACTCATTTGAAGAAATGGATTCATAAAGTCAATTAATTTCTATTGCTTTTTTCAAAATTTGACTATAACTAAATAAAAATGCACAATATTAATTTTATTATTATACAAAGAACTTCAAAAATGTAATTGCTTTTTTCAAAATTTGACTATAACTAAATAGAATTGCACAATATTAATTTTATTATTATTATTATGCAGAAAACTTCAGAAATGCATAAGTGTGTAACATGTAATAAAGTCTTTACTAGAAAGGATAATTTACTGCGACATATTAAAAAACATGTTAACGGAAATTCCACAAAACTCAACAGTTGGTTGAAAAAACCAAAGCTTGTTAAAGGTAAGAACATTTTATTTTTCATGTCATATTTTGTAAAATATTTTTTTCTTAATTTATATAGATTCTACAAATATTGTAAAATATTGTAAAGAATGCAAGAAAAATATAAACCAAAGTCTATGGGGTGGACATCTTCGATCTAGTGTGCACAAGAACAATTCCAAAATAGGCTTGGAGGAAGGTGTTGAAATTATCAAGTCAGCATTCAGGGAACGAATAATATCTTATAGGATTTCCTCACACCAAAACTTCATAAATGTGAAAGAATATTTTCAACATTTGGAATACAAAATTGCACATCTAATAGATCAAGAACTGCAGAAACATAAATGTATCAAGCTAAATATGGAACTGTTCGGTTTTTATTTTAACCCAAGCAGCGACAGCTATGATGTCAAATCTTTTAATGCGCCGTTCCAAGTCATTTGCCAGGGATATCAGAAAAAAGAACTGTTAGAGCAAATCTGCACCATTATTGACCAGAAAGCTGACGAATTTGCAGAAAGAGATTCAGGTAAAGAATTTATTTTCGATTTTACAACAGCAACAAAAAAAGTAATTTTTTAATTTTTACGTTGCAGGATGGGCTTTGATGAATTTACTTCATTTGGAAATTAATGTTAACAAGCACAATCCGCTGAGAGCCTCATCTTTTATCGAACTTCCTCAAGAGATCAAGAGACGTCAAGCTGTGATCAACATTAGGAATGATGACAACTTTTGCTTCGCCTGGGCAGTTGTGTCTGCTCTTCACCAACCACGCGGATTAGATTTTAAAACTTCATCCTACCCACACTACTCTTCTGTTTTGGATATGTCAGGTATAGAATTTCCAATGTTGCTAAAGAACATTAAGATTTTTGAAGAAAAAAATAACATTTCTATTAATGTATTTGGATTAGAAATTATAAATCCTAAAAAGGGGTATGAAGTAATTGGTCCACTTTATTATTCATCGAATAAAAAAAATCAACATGTCAATTTATTGTTAATAAGTGATGATGATGAAAAAACTTTTCATTATTGCTATATTAAAGATTTATCAAAACTAGTTTCTGCACAAATTTCTAAACATCACGGAAAAAAATATATTTGCGATGGTTGTTTACAATATTTCTCTACAGAAGAAAATTTATTACAACACAATAGCTATGATTGTGATCATTTACGAATTAACCTACCTTCTAAAGAATTAATAAAAGATAAGTTTGGAAACTATTCATATGATAATATTTTGAAATTTGTAAATTATCATAAACAAATGAAAGTTCCTTTCGTGGTGTATGCAGATTTTGAATGCATTTTAAAGCCTTTAAATAATGACAATGTTGATAAAAATCCTAATACTTCATACACCTTAAAACAATATGAACATATTCCACATTCATTTGCCTATTACATTAAATGTTCCTTCGACGATAATTATTCTAAATTTGAAAAATATAGAGGTCAAAATTGTGATACATTATTTATAAATTCTTTAGAAAGAGATGTGTATAACATATACAATAAATATTTAAAGGCTCCTAAAAAAATGATCCCTTTGAACGAACTGGACAAAATTTATCATAACTATGAAAAAGTTTGTCATATTTGTAATAAACCTCTTTTAAATGACAGGGTTGCAGATCATTGTCATATAACCGGTCTTTATAGAGGTCCAGCTCATTCACTCTGCAACATAAATTACAGAATACCTAACTTTATTCCAGTTATATTGCATAATTTGCGTAATTATGATTCTCATCTATTTCTTAAAAAATTATGCTTAAACAAAGAACAACTAACAGTTATCGCACAAAACAAGGAAAAATATATTTCATTTGAAAAGCTTATTCATGTGGATAACTATTTTGATAAAAAGACACAAAAGGCTAAGAAAAAAAATATATCATTAAGGTTTATTGATTCTTTTCAATTTCTATCCCATTATTTATCAAAACTCTCTGAAAGCTTAAAAGATGAACAATATAAGGAAATAAAAAAAATTTTCAATGATGAAGAAAGATTTAAACTTATTCGGCAAAAAGGTGTATTTCCTAACAGTTATATTGATGATTATTTAAAATTAGAAGAAACAACTTTACCTCAGAAAGACCAATTTTATAATACTTTAACGGATGAGCACATCAGTGATGCAGAATACCAAAGAGCTGTAAAGGTTTGGCAATTGTTTAAATGTGAATCTCTTGGTCAATACTCCGACGTTTACTTACTCTCTGATACTTTACTTTTGGCAGATATTTTTGAAAATTTTAGAAGCACTTGTTTATCCACATATAAGCTCGATCCAGCTCATTTTTACACTTTTCCAGGTTTATAATGGGAGGCGTGTTTGCGTTATACTGGAATAGAGTTAGAATTGTTAACTGATCCAGATATGATACACTTATTCAAAAAAAGCGTTCGCGGTGGTGTGAGCTCTTGCATTTGTAGAAAATCTGAAGCTAATAACCCATTTCTTTTAAATTTTGATCCTTTAAAGCCAACTAAATACATAATTTATTATGATGCAACAAATTTGTATGGTTATGCAATGTCACAGCACATTCCAACGGGAGATTTTGTTTGGTTAACAGATAAAGAAATCAATGATTTAAATATTATGAATATTTCTAAAAAATCTAATAAGGGATATGTTTTAGAAGTTGATTTAGAATATCCTACAAGTCTACATTCCTATCATAACGATTTTCCGTTTTGTCCAGAAAACTTTAAACCGCCAAATTCTAAATGCATAAAATTATGTTATTCACTATCAATTATTAAAACAATGTTTGGAACATGGACTCAAGTTAACTAAAGTTCATAGAGTTTTACAGTTTTCTCAATCTGATTGGTTGAAAAAATATATAGACTTGAATTCAAGATTAAGAAATGATTCAAAGAATGAATTTGATCGTAATACTTACAAGTTGGCAAATAATAGTATTTATGGCAAGACTATGGAAAATGTTGATAGGAGAATTGACGTAAGACTTGTTACAGAGTGGGAAAAAAATAGAAGAAAAGATGGTGCTGAGAATTTAATTGCAAAACCATATTTCAAGGACTTAACAATATTTTCTGAAAACTTGGTAGCTATTCAAATGCAAAAGATTCAAGTTACTTACAATAAACCAATATATGTAGGCTTCTCAATATTAGATATATCTAAAACTGTCATGTATGATTTCTTTTATAATTTTTTAAAACCTCTTTATCAGGAAAATATTTCACTTTTATACACCGATACCGATTCGTTCATTTTAGAAGTCACAACTCCAAATATCTATTCTGACATGATAAAAAATATTCACAAATTTGACACATCTAATTATGAATTTAATAATATTCATGAAATGCCTATTACAAAGTCAGTTATAGGAAAATTCAAAGATGAATATGCTGGTGAACCCATTACTGCTTTCTTTGGTACTGGAGCAAAAGCATATTGTATTAAAACGGAAAACAGTTTAACAAAAAAAGCAAAAGGTGTTAAAAAAAGTGCAATTAAAAAGCAGTTGGATTTTATTCATTATAAAGATGTTGTTGAAAATCATTCTAAAACCTTTTGTTCAATGTATGTTTTTCGATCTAGACAACATACAATTTTTACAGAGTTAATTAATAAATTGGCTTTGAGTTCCGAAGATGATAAGCGGTATAAAATTCCCTATAGTTTTAATACATTAGCTTGGGGACACCAAGATATTGCTTTGTATCAATGGAATGCAGAACATGAAGATTTAGATATATTTATGTAGATATTATAAGGTATTTAAATTTGTTGTTTTTGAAACCAAAGTTAGTCTTCATAAGTCTTTCACAAAATGTGCATAGAAACTTTTGACAAAGAAATTGATAACAGTTATTTTAAAACATATGAAAAACGACTTTCCACTTTTAAAAAATGGAAAGGAAAATTGAGACCAGAGGTGTTAGCTAGAGCTGGCTTTTACTATACTTCAATCAATGATATTTGTAAATGTTTTTATTGTGGTATTGAAATTTTTGATTGGTTAAGTTATGATGATCCTATTGTGGAGCATAAGAAATTTGCTAGGAATTGTGATTTAAATAACTGTTTATGGAAAAATAGGAATCGAATAATTGTAACCATTCAAAATAAGTCTTCAAGCTACACATTTTATATAGTATTATTAATATCCTTATTTATGAACTTTTACATATATTTAAATTAAGTATTTTATTGTTATTTTTTTACAACTGCTTTTGCTTTCGTGGTGAAAGTATCTGCTTAATGTTAATAAATTTGGAATATAATTATTAATTTGTTTTAATGACTATCAGTAGATCTCAATTTATTCTTCTTTATTTTATTTTCCAAAATGTTTTTTATGTTCATCATCCCCCTGGCGTAACACAGTGTGAAATATGTTTTTCTAATAAAACAGACGTCACTCTAAGTAAATATTGTAAATTTATGAAAATTGGATTAATTAACAATAGTACAATTAGTTGGATGGAACGAATAAATGGAAATGAAAATGCAAGTAAATTTTTTAAAATTTTGTATCATTATCCAAATCGATCTATTTTTGATACAAATTGGATAGAAAGGTTAGAATTTAAAAATAATCAGTTACAAATTTTAACCCCCAACTGTACCAATTATTATGACGGATTCAAAAATTATTACTTTTCCATCATTAGTGTTACATTAAACTTTGCATTATTTTTATACATTACCATTTTAATTATTTATCTTTATTACAAATTTCAAACTGGAAATCTATTTTTTCATTAATCCATTTTAATCGAAACTTTAAAGAAAGTGGGGATGAGAATATTTAAGTACAAGAATAACACAATATGTTTCAGTCTCGTTTAGTCATTATGAACAACGCCGTGGTTCATAAACCTTTGGAAACGCTTCTTAATTCAAAAATTTATTTTTTAAATAATTCTTTGTCAAAATTTGTTCTTGTTGGCATTAGTTTAAATAATTTTTCTCCAAAAATTGTAATTGGTGGAAAAACTGGATTTTCAATCGCACTAACCGAAGAAAATTGGAAAGACATTTGTGTTCATCAAGGAATTATTGTAAACAATTTCTACTTTCCTCAAGTTGATCAAACCAGTGTGAATATAAACAACATTCATCTGCAGGTTCAGAAAATAAATGATACCCCTGTTCTACAAATTACAAGGCCCACACTTCATATACTTAGGACAAGAGTCTTTGGACAATTTGTGGCGATTAAAGGAAATTATTGATTATAGATTATCTATACTTAAAAGGCAAGAATTCAATACATATTTCAAAATATTTCAAAATAATATTTCATCTGATTGTGGCGACTTGTGTACGCATGTTTATAATATAATAAGTCCAACAGAAAATCCTAACAGTGAAAATGTTTCAACTATGATGGAATTACTTGCTTTATATCCTGAACAAATGGAAAACAAATTGAACCAAAATGGAACAAAACGAAAATATTACGAAGAAAACAATGAAAATGGATCAAAAAGAAAATATTACGAAGAAAACAATATCTTTTCTGGAAGAGAACAATAAGGTGCATGTGTTAGTGAAGTGGAGCTTTGCTTACAGACAAGCCCGTAGGAGTAACTTTCAGATGTGGTACTTAGATAGACTCCGTTTTGAAAAAAGAATAAATGATTGTAAACTTATTCTAGATTCGATATTATCTGAGGAACATAGAAATAAAATATATTTGACACGTTTTAATAAAAATTGTATTTGATGTTTTACTTAATAAAATTTTAGTTTAGTAAATGTGAATTTTATTTGAAATTACTTAGCACATTAAGACTTTGTAATAAAACAAATTTTTAACTAAAATTTAATTTCAATTTAATTAAACAATATTTTTTTTATCAATCCATGTATTATATTTTTTATCAAGTCCTAACCATTTCACATAAACTTTGTTTCCTTTCCTTCTCAAAATCTTCTCAATAAGATACACATCGGTATGCTTTACTTTTAGTAATTCTTGCTCATAAAAACCACCCAGAATGTCCTGATTATCTTCGTCTTGAATTAAATATGTCCAAGGGTTTGTCATCTTAACTTCTTTAATGTGGAATATCTCATTTGACCAATTTGGTGTGTAACCTTTTGAAAATGCCTCTCGATGCTTGCTTATTCGTACGTGATCACCCACTTTAAACTTTGGAGATTTTATATCTAACGTTTTAGCATGAGTAAATGCAGATTTCAAGATTCTATTTTCATTTGTTTTATTTACTTGTTTTGGCTTCATTCCTATTGAAGAATGTTTTGTATTGTTATAATCTTTTACAATATCCGCTAATATATTAAACCATTTGTAATTTCCTTGAATGCTAAATATTTTCCACATATTATTCTTTAAAGTCCTGTTCACTCTTTCTACTATACTCGCTTTCAAATTGGAAAACGTGCTATAATGGTTAATTCGAAATTGTTGCATCAAATTTTGAAAATTTACATTGAAAAACTCTCTCCCTCTATCCGTTTGCAAGTTTTTTGGTGGAGTTTTTGCACTGATTAATATTTTTTTCATTGCCGCTGTTACGTCTTTTCCAGATTTAGATTTTAACGGTTCGGCCCAAACATACTTAGAAAATACATTTATGGTAATCAAGATATATTTAAATCCCTTATTAAATTTGGCATAGGGTAACATTTCAACCAAATCAGCTTGAAAAAGATCATTTAACCCTTTCACTACCACCCTTCTGCGTTTGTAGTTTTTTCTAGCAGGTTTATGTAATTCATTAACGACTTGTTGTTTAACGGTTGTCATGACAACAAACTTGTTTATTCAATTTTAAGGAAGTTCACTTTCTATGTTTTGTAATAATTCGAAATATAACTTTTATATGTTTTTTCCCATTCATTCAATTTATCAATTTGTATTGTATAACTTTTTTCATTTAAAATTTTACTAATTTTAGTAATCTCCTTTTCTAACGCATTAAAGGATTTTTTTATCTCTCCAGTTAAGAAAGTAGTTGATCTACTATCACTATTTTTTAATTCCTCCTCTGTTTTATTTAATTCTTGTTCTAATTTCTTAATTACACTGGACATTATATTTTCCAAGGAAATATATTGTTGATTTTCTTCCAAAGTGAGTTGGTCAATTGTTCTACTGTTAAGAATGCTATTTTGATTTCTTTTTTTTTTCATCATCTAACCTTTTTATAAAAGTTCTTAATTGTTTAATTTTTTCCTTGTGTTTTTCAATTATTACTTCTCTTATATTTGTTTCCATTATTTTATTAATTTTGTTGATATCATCACTTAATTTTTTGTCTTCCTTTTTAACATGTTCATTTAAAAATTGCAAATCTTTACTTATTTGATTTAGCGTTAGCAACTGTTTATTAACGTTTTCAATTGAGGTATAGCATCCTTTAATCTGGTTTTCATACTTTAAAAAATTTTCATCAAAAACCTTAAGCTTTTTAGCAAAGATTTCATTATTTGTTTCATTTTCACCTAATCTCCTTTTTAAATTATTAATGTCACTTATTCTCTCTTGATTTTGTTTTGAAATATGGCGTCCAAATTTATCAACTGTCATGTTGAGCTTTCATTAAACAATAAATATGATTATATTTGATAGCTGTTATTTATAGTATTACTTTATCTTCTCTTAATTCTTCAATAATAGAGATAATCTCGTTACTATGAGCATTATTTCCCGCATCACTTGATGAAATTAATAAACGTAGCCTATCAACAATTTCGTTAACATTATTCCAGTATACATAGTCTGTATTTGATCTGTTTGTTTTCAAAATTAATCCCTTTCCTGTAGATTTGGCTCTAGTTGTTCTAAACGGAGGTTTTGGTTTGTTAAATGCTGTAACTAATCTTGGCAAGGTTTTTGTCTTTGTAATCCCCTTTCTTTGTAAATATGGTCCTATTATTGTAACATATTTGTGTGATGTATTTCCTTGAACTTGTTCATTTGAATCAAAATTCCTACGATATACATTTGGTTTAGCTAGAATGTTCATGTAATTATCTAAATCTTCCTTCTTATAACCTTTCGGTTCTTTTTTGAAAAGCAATTCGTATAAACCTGGCGTGCCTGTGTACGTTATTCCTCCCACTTTAATGTCTTTTCCAATAATTTCTACCGGTATCTGTGTTAAACCAAAAGAAAATTTATCCGTTTCGAGGTCATGAACTATTCCATAATTATGGTCAAATTTATGTTGTGTATCTTTCACACCCTCATCAATATATGATCTGGGTAATTCATGAAAATCTGCTAAGTAATCTTTATATGATGGTGTACCAACATAGGTTTGAATTGTTTTTCTAGTTTGTTCCAATATGTCTGACAAGTTTAAATTTGTTGTTGTGTCACTAGAAGGATCTGAAGTTTCTGCTATAACAGTTGATGACAATGGTTGTACTACAGGAGAGGAAGAAGTGATACTACTGTCATTTAAAAATGTTGGTAGTTCTGTAGGGAGTGACGGAGTTTTTCCTGTTTTCTGAATATTTTTCGTCGGAGTTGATGTTTTATAAAGCTTTGTAGGTGTTTTGAAATCTTCATACTTTGAAACTCTTTCTTCTTTTAAATCGAATGGTTCGGATTTACCAATACTTGAAATTAGCTGTTTAAGTGGTTGTGTTATTGGTCTATAAGTTTGTTCTAATTCGGACTGAGCAGTAGAAGTAGCTAATTTCAAGCTTTGATATTTCTGCTTCACGGCTTGTCTCGATCTTATTAATTCTCGAGCTAAACGTTTATCCATGCTGTACAAGTTTTAAATGAAATAAAACTGCAAATTTTTTACTTTTATAAATATATAAAGGAATCGAATTTACTCCTATATCTGCCGTGATTTACTTCACAATCTTTGTCAATTACAAGAAAGCCATATGGATCCATCCAACAGTTAGCACAAATATTTTTAAACTGATCAAATGTCATATCCAATATACAGTGGTCATTATATATATGTTTTAAACTCAAACAGTCCTGTTTAAATAAAATTAATAAGTTTGCATTTTCTCGAATTAGACGTTTAAGGATTGAGGAATATCCTTGAAAAATAAAAAAACAATCGGTGTTTCTATGCCTTCCATGCGTGAAATAGTCCCTAATAATAGATTGATTATGACAAGGAATATCATCAAAAATGATAACGGAATTTGGCTTTATCTCATGAGGTGAAATAATGTTCTCATCGCTATCATATTCAAAGTATCCAATTTCTTTCATAGGTTTTAACAACTTTCTTAAATATTCACATTTTGGTTGATCTAATGACTTTGAATAAACATAGACATTTTCAAACCTAATTCCATTTGGATGCTCGAGCAGTGTAAGCATAACGTTGGTTTTACCGCTACCACTGCAACCAACTATAAGCCCTCTTATTGAACCACCGCAAAATAAGTCACCATGCTTTCTCAACTGTTTACTTAAAATTTTTTCATCATGATTATTTACTGGTAATGAGAATTTTTGTTTTTCAATCCTCATTCTTAATCACACTAGTAAATATTTTTAGCTGTAAAAGTATTTATACCAGAAAAATGTCAATGTGCTTTTAGTAAAAAATAAAAAGAACTTCAATGACTGTGGGTCGCCATAAGTTGAAAAAAACTATTAAAACACGTAATAGAAAAGGCTCTGGTTTAGTAAATAAATTAATTAGCAAACTACCTTTTGAAGTTCATATACCAGGATATAATTATTGTGGTCCCGGCACCAACTTGGAAAAAAGATTAACTAGAGGTGACGTTGGTATAAATCCATTGGATTCCGCTTGCAAAGAACATGATATATCTTACTCTCAGACTGAAGATTTATCAAAAAGACACATATCTGACCAAATATTAGAAAAAAAAGCCTGGGATAGGGTAAAAGCTAAAGATTCTTCTATTGGTGAAAAAATTGCAGCTTTAAGTGTTGCAGGAATAATGAAGGGTAAAAGAAAGTTCGGTTTGGGATTAAAAAATACAAAAGGGGGTAAACTTAAATTGAGAAAAAAACGTATCATTCGAACACCCAAAAAAATTGGAGGATTTCTACCTCTTTTGTTTCCCATTCTTGGCGCCCTGGGTGCACTAGGTGGAGGCGCGGCAGGAATTGCTAAGGCAGTAAATGATGCTAAAGCAGCTAAACAGCAACTAGAAGAAATACATAGACATAATATTGCAATGGAAAATGCTTCTAAAGAAGGGAAAGGATTATATATTAGACCATATAAAGGAAAGGGACTATTTATTAGACCTTATAAAGGAGGATCCGTCAAAATGAAAGCAATCAGACAAAAAAAAACTCAAAATAAGTTTTCCAAAAAGAGCACTTACGAACAATGATATTATTAAATATGTAAAGCTGTTAAAAATAACTGGCTTTAGAGGTGTTTTTATGCTCGATGAACTTCCAAAAAAAATTAATCTGAAAGAATGTGGTATTGTAAATTTGGATAAAAAACAAAATAAAGGATCTCATTGGACTGCTTATATTAAAAATAACAAAAATGTAATATATTTTGATAGTTATGGAAATTTAAAACCACCTTTTGAACTTCTCAAATATTTTAATTCGAATGGCAAAGTGGATGTGTTTTATACTTATGAAAATAAACAAACATTTAATTCATATAACTGTGGTCAACTATCCCTAAAATTTTTGCAAAAAAATATATAAACTCATTATTTATTGTAATATCTCATTCATAAATAAACTGCAATGTCTACCACAATTGCCATATCAGGAAACAGTTCTGTTTTGTCTGCTGATTTTAATCCGCCCATATATTTAGAGGATGAAAAACAATATTACCTGGGTTTAGCTGATTTTGAAACGTTTATGACTATCCCCAATATAAAAGAAGGATACAATAAATTTTATATAGATAAAAAAGTAATTGTTATTCCCGACGGAACTTATGACATTACAGATATAGAAACATACATAAGAGAAAGTATAGAAGATTTATTTCCGAATGAAAAAATTTTTTTTCTTTTAAAAGCAAATGTTAATACTCTAAAAACTTTTTTAATGTGTAGTAGAATAATTGATTTTACCAAGGAAGATTCGATAGGAAAAATGTTGGGTTTTAATAGCAGGATACTAGAAGCTATGAAAGAGGAAGAATCAGATAATGTTGCAAAAATAACTAAGGTGAATGCTATTTGTATTGACTGTAATATTTGTGTCGGTTCTTACAATAATGGTAAACCTGTTCATATTATTCACCAGTTTTATCCAACTGTAGCTCCAGGGTATAAAATAGTTGAATCTCCTTTGCCCATTTTGTATTTTCCAGTTAGCGTCAAAGCAATTAACAATATAACAGTTAAAATAGTTGATCAAGACGGAGAACTTATCAGTTTTAGAGGAGAAACTATAACAGTAAGGTTACATTTACAAACAAGTGAAATATAAAATGGTTGTTAGATATAATAGAGCCCTTGGGATGAGACTTGCCCCTACCACTATCAACAAAGTAAAAACTTATAAAAAGAAAAAGCCTAAACAACAGTTCAGTATCAAATCCAACACCAACAAGTTAAGACGAGATAATCGTAAATTTCTCACATCCTTGGGTTTCACTGTTTTAAAATAATGAACATATTAAACGTAAACGAAAAGCTTTATGTAGACAATTCCATCGTCAGTTCTGAGCTTCACACATATCAACCATATATTTCTTCAAAATTCGATTACAATGATGAAATAAGGATCCCAATTCAAGAACTCGATGCTTACACTCTACCATCAGATAGTTTACTTTATATCGAAGGAAAATTAACTAATACAGAAGGTAAATATAAGAAAGAATTGCTATTTATTAACAATGGTATAGCCTTTTTGTTCAGAGAAATCCGCTATGAACTAAACGGAATTACTATAGATTCAATAAGAAATGTTGGATTAGCATCAACCTTAAAAAGCTACCTTTCTCACAATACCAACGAAAGTTTAAAACTGGAAAATGCAGGTTGGTTTCCACATCGGAAAGAAGGTGATACAATTTTAGTTGATAATGATGGAAAATTCTCCGTATCCATACCACTAAAAATGCTTTTAGGATTTTTTGAAGATTACAGAAAAATTATTATGAATATGAAACAGAAATTGGTTCTTATCAGATCAACTGATGATTTAGATGGTGTTATTTTCAAAGAAGATCCGGCACACCTTGTTACTGCTCCTGACACTCCATTGGTTACTTTCGATAAAATTTATTGGAAAGTTCCTCACATTCTAGTTGATATGCCACAACAACTTGCTCTATCAAAAATATTAGAATCAAATAAAGATATATTGATAGGATTCAGGAGTTGGGAACTTGTTGAATATTCTTCTCTAACCGAAACAACCCGTCACACATGGCCGGTAAAAACAACTAGTAAACTAGAAGCTCCTCGTCATGTTGTGATTGGCTTTCAAGAAAACAGAAAAGGGAAAATTGTTAAAGATATGAGTAAATTTGACAATATTACCTTGTCAAATATTAGAGTATATTTAAATTCTGAAAGATATCCTTATCACGATTTGTACTTAAATTTCGAAGAAAACAAATTTTCTGCTTTATACGAAATGTTTGCCAACTTTAGACAGTCTTACTATGGTGTTCCAAATGAACCCATTTTTAATCCTGAACAATTCAAAAACATTAGTCCTATTACACATATTGATTGCTCCCATCAAAAAGAAACAATTCAAACGGGATCCGTAGTAATGAGAATTGAATTTGAGACACACAATGCAATTAAAAAAGATACTTCTGCTTATTGTCTTATTTTACATGACAAATTATTTAGCTACAACCCTCTTACTAAAATTGTGAAACAATTATAAACTTTATCCCCACTATTTTCATATTTCGATTTAATTTAAAGAAATTTTCAAAAGCTTTTAGTTTTAATCATGACATCAAAACTACAACTACAAATTGAAAAATTTATTTTTAAAATTAATCAACTGAAAGAAGAAATTGCAAATTATTCAAGTAAAAAAAGTCTCATTAAAAAATTTGCTGCTTTGAAAATATGAGATTGGTTATAGATATTCAAGGATTCAAAGATGAAAAAAATAAATTTATACCGAAAGAGCTTGCAGCTTTTGATGGTTATGAAATGACTCATTACATTTTTAAAAAGCCTTTTCCAATGGAGTTTCTTTCACCTGATTGTCACAAGCAGGCGGTATGGTTAACGAAAAATTATCATTGTATACATTGGAATAATGGATTTACTCCATTACATCATTTCCCAAAATAATTGAAACACTTACGAAGAAAGCAGATTTTGTTTTTGTAAAAGGAAGCGAAAAAAAGGATTTTATACAGAAATATTCTAAAAAGCATGTGATTGAAATAGATGAACAACCAGCGCTAAAGCTAATGGAACCAAAATGCTTCTATCATTCAAAATCACCTTGTATGTGTGCTTTGACAAATGTGTTGTTTTTATATGACAATTGTTTTATGAATGAATAAAAATATAAAAAAAAAACTTAATTACCTTTTTATTTTGCATTAACCAACCATGATTGAATACAATTAATATGATACCTTAAATCTAATTTTCTAAATTCATTTAAAAGTTCATACTCATTTTTATATTTTAAATAATCATTACAAAATTTAGCGGCTAATTTACATTGTTTCATTCGATCTATATTATTAACATATGCTGACAAATCTTGTGCTTCTGCGTCTTCTTCGCCTACAATTGATAAATATTGGAAGTATGCAGCAGATATAATAAACTCTTCATACATTTCAGTAACCATTTGCTCCATTGTAAATATTATTAAATTTATTCTTCCTTTTCAATTTCTTGAGGAATAGTATCCTCGTCAATAAATTGCTTCAAGTCTTTTAAATAGTAACCAAAGCCAATATCTTTTAGATCTTGAATAAGTTGAAAAAAATTTAATGTTTCAATGTATTTGTTGCAACAGAAAACAGCCTGTACGAATTCCTCAGATTGATTACAATAAAAGTCTATCCACTCCGGACCACTTGCCATACAATATGAGAAATAGGTTTTTGAAAGATTACTAAATTTCTCCTCTAATAATTTAACTGCAATCAGCAACTCAGCCATTTCATTTATTTAACATAATATTTTAAATATGTAGGGGGACGTCTCTTGCGAATAGGATTAACTTTCTTTGATAATACCTGTTTTTTATCTTCGTATAATTGAAACCTCTTTTGGGTTGCAATAATAGCAGGTATAAATTGGCAATCTTCTCCTATAAATTCTATTAGGTGGCTTAATTCTCCTACAAAGTATGATTTCCCAAATGTATTGAAAAACGTAGTAAGGCTTATAATTCCTTCTAAATAATCATCACAACAGTCAATTGCTTCCAAATAATCTCGTTTCAGTGGATAAAACAGCTTGGTGTATTCATCTTTCGAAATCACTTCAAAGAAATTGAGATATTTAACTTTTAACTGTCTGATAGTTGTAGTTAATTTTTCGCGATTACACATAATTCACTTATTACTTGACACATTTTTTCTTTTTGTTTTATACAAAATTGGTGGAAAAATTCAAAAATAACTTTTTACGCAACTCGAGCACAGCTTAGTAAATGTGTCTCGGCATACTAAAATGATCATGATGCACCTATTTATAAGACTTAAGAATGCAAAATCAAATGTGGGAGAACAAAGAGAAAAAATTAAAAAATATGATGCGAATGAGAATAAAAGGGGAGGAAGTTAAGAATGAGGGACATGAGAGAGAGGAAGAGGAGGAGGAGGAGGCGCTCCCCTATTATAACTACTCAGAACAAAAAGCAAAACACAAATGAATCTATAAGCGCCAGTTGGATTTTCAAAATAAAACTTATAACAAAGAAGATACTCCACCACATGTAAAATTTGTGTCTGGGGATCTAGTTAATTTCAAAATAAAATAATATACCATTAGTCCTGGTATATTCGCTACGACGACATGGACAGGTCCACATACGGTAGTCAAAGCTCTAGGAGACACCTTCTACGTAGTTAAGATAAACCATCGCAAGTAGACAACACACTTAGACGATCTACGCAAGCAACCAGGTGAAAACCAGGTAGATTTCGACAATGACGATGACAACTTATCTGACGATTCGGATGACAGTGTATACAGTTTTCCTGAAAGCGAAAATAGTATTCAGCCTAGGACACATTAGAGACGGGACATAACTTATTTTAATGAAGCGCTTCACTGACTCTGGCGCACTTTACTGAGTCAGCTCACTGAGTCGGCTCAATTGAGCTGCGAAACGAAGGAGCGAAATATACTCCTAACGTCGTTTGAAAAGGCTCCTAACTCATGAATTGACTTCCGGGCCACGAATCTGGCACCTTGGTGGCTCGTAGTTGTAAAGGAAAGTGGATGGGATATCGCGCTCGGCTAATACGGCGAAGAATCACCGCAACGAATTAGTCAATTTTAGTGTTATAATTTTTAACGTTATACAGTCTGACTATGCAGAATTTCTGTTGAAGATTTATCAAATAAATTAGGCTCTTATTTACTTCGTTTAAGATAGGTATTAAAACGTATAGATATTTGTATAATTAATAATGTTAGAATAACTAATATTTAAGTTTATTGCATTTTTCAACCTACACTTTTTTCTTAAAACTTAAATTGCCTTATTTTGTATGCGTATTTACCAATAGGCAGTTCCAACTATATCTAATATTTATATTTGTATTTATTTTACATCTAAACAACCGAAATAAAAAAATAAAACCTAAAGAGTTGAAACCATTAAGTCGCGCCGCTTCGAGAATGTAACAAACAGCACATATTGCAATGCGATTCGACCGTTTCGGCATTCCGTGACTCTGCGGCTCTTCATCGTCGCAAGTCGTTCCCGTTCCGTTACGCTGTAAGTGAGAAGTGAGTCAGAATCGAAAAAGATCTGTACCGCAGAGCTGCTTCAGTGACTCACTTCACTGTGCTGATTCTTTGAGCCAGCTCCAAGTTACACATCTCTAGTACGCATAACACACCTCAAGAGTCAGGAATAACTCTTTCTATCAAAATAAATCAAAACGTCAGTATACCTACTAGCACGGAAATCGATTCTAATATTAAACAAACAAGACCACCGGAGAAGCCTGCGTTAACGCTAAGTAAGCCTCCAGGAAGCATTTGTACTACAACTTATATTTATGAGTATATGGGAGAATGACCGAGTCAATCGCGGGCGTTAATGCGTTTCTCTATTCCAGAAATTTCGTAAACAGCGCTTGGTAGCGCATTACCCACGTAAATTTTCTTTGGGATGTAGTTTGAAATTCTTGTGGGTGTAACAACGGTCAAAAATGGAGAAATTGCCGCCAGATTTTAATTATTACATACATATTTTAAATAACAGACGAAGTTCATAAGAGTCGAACATTTGGGCAAGTAATATATAATATATTATTTATAGGTGGTATTTCAAGTATTTGAATGTAATTAAGGTTATATTATGACAAAGAAAAAGTTTTAAGGCAAGTAGGCAGTCCTCGCCCTCAGAACCAAAATAACTTCTTATCGCTGGGAAGTTTATCAAGAGCCTTTCCTCGTCTGGAAATAGGGACATCAACGACCTGGGCAAAATCAAGCACATTTTTTAGTTCTTGTACACATTTTGTGTTGAAAAAACCATACGTTTTTAAAACTAAATTTTCTAGCTGAAACAAACCTCTTGCTTCAAATGCTTCGTCATATTTCCAGTAACATGTTACTGATAAGCGGGTAATATTTAGTCAATATTATAATCAATTAGTGTAATAATAATAAGATTTTTGTATATACAGTTTTCTCATTATACATTAGACAATGGATATCTCTGTTAATATTGGTACTACGAAACAGTTTAAATTATAAAAGTCTGTATTTTTCATGAGTCGTGACAATCTAAATCTACAAAAAAAATTTCTCAAAACCTATAAATTTTGTCATTAGTTACGTTTTTTAATGGAATACCCTGCTTAAAAATAACTCTGGTTTTTCTGTTTATATAGATGTCTGAGTTAGTATATCTATCTAAAAGAATAGATAACTCCTGTATTTGAAGAGTTAGAACAAGGGTTAAATTAAGTTATAGGATTTTTTCTGAACTGCCAGGAAGTCTTAACAAAAAGTGATTGAACGTCGTATTATCAGTATATGACTGTATATTTGAATTACCCGGCAAATTCTAAGCTTTATATTAGCAGTTGGCGTATGCATTAATTATTTTAATAAAAATGTAAATTCGACATCATCAGTTATGTATTCTTTATACAATTCATTTATACCAAAAAATATTTATGCTCTAAAATCAGTAGTACACCCAAAAAGATCTAGAAAAGTGAAAAATATATCGGTGCAACACATACCTGTTGCAAGATCAAAAGTGCATGTTTGTGGCCGTCGGAAACTTCAGGCTGGACGAAAAATTTTAAATTCTAGAACAAGATAATTGAATGTGTTCAGCAAAATATACAAGTACATGGTAGATGATAAAGCGAACGCTCAAGTTCTTTTATTTTCCAAAAATTATTTTTAATGTTGTTTTTTAAATAGTGTTCTGATTCTAAATATATGTATATCTTTGATTATCTATTTTATTGGTATTTTTGTACTGGTTTTTTTTCCTTAATACCGAATTCAAAGTAACTGATATATGGGAAAGCATAAATCGTATTTTATATTATTGTTGTCACAAAAAATCGTAAGGATTTCTTAGATATTTTTTTTTAATTATTGCAATAAAATAAAAGTATAAAAAAACAACAACAATAACAATTAGCAGCCGTTTTTTAAGGTATGGCAATAAAATAAGAGGCAGTAAATATCTGCAGAATTATGTGCATTTCTTAGAGCTCTCTTCGGGCGCAAACTAAACAATTGATTCCTACACTTTTCAGAATACGTCCTGTACGTTCAAATATTCAACGTTGCTGGTAATATTGACAACTGATGTCCAACTTATTTTAAGTATTACTTAACAGAAGTCAGGAAAATCGTTTATTTCTATGCGATATCGACCGTTATTTGCCAAGGCGTTACTGAACGACAATACGCTTACGTGCGTTGTTTACGAATTATATTCGGACATATATGAATTGCGATATGCTAGACTAGATACGAACATGCCTCCGGGAAAACGTCCGATATTACACTCAAGCGACATTTCCAGAGAAGATTAATCGACTAGTCTTTTAGTTTAATTATGCAATACTTTTTACATAAAAGGCAATCTATTCTATTTGTCCTTTGCGGCCAAAACAACATCCACAGGGAGCATAAAAGCCCCAGGTGAATAAAAATTGAAATCCTAAACAGAAACAGTTTTGTTTAAGGCAGACCAAGGAACGCATAGGATTTTAGACGAGGCTCCGCTGTCATGAAATCGTATCATTTTGACATAAGAACACACAAGCAAACGGCTGCAAATATAAAAACCTCAATATAAAAAACTTTCAGTCACACTCTTAAAAGCTAACTCAGGTTAAATTTTAATAACATTCACAAAGATAGAAAAAGGACATAAGCCAATGTTGTCCGCATAAATCTCAAGTAAAACCTAAAAACCAGTCCAGTAACTTGGTAGAACCACTTTTCCTATCCTTTTACATGTAAAGGTTCTCAAGTGGCGTGGTATACACGGCCGGAATCTGACTTTCAACTGGCGCTGAAGATAACTCGCTTATAATAAAATAAATATAAATTCTAAGGACAAATAATGCTTGTAAAATTGTATTATACCATTTTGTTGTTCAACTAAACAATTTACCTAATAAATATCATAAGCCCCTCAGGGAAATAAATAAGAAGCAAGTTGAATCGAAAGTCCATTGGCTGTATTTAGGTGCGAGAATAACAGGTGGTGCTAAAAAACCTCATTTGCGAATTTGAAAAGCTCATATACAGGGCGATACGAAAGCTCCAAATGAGGGGTATCTCAAAAACGAAATTTTTTTTTTGTAAAGATATTTTCAAAATTCAGAATATGAAAGATATAGTTAAAATACACTATTTTTGAAAGTTTGAGTCAATCAGACAATTTTTACAGCTCAAAGTCGGCTCATTTTACAAATTACAAAAAAGATAGGGATAAATAAATCATTTATTTTATCTAAATAACATTTTTTCAAATTCTTAACAGAAAAGCTCATTTTAATCAATTTTCTTTTTTCACCGAAAACGTCCATACGCGACAAAATAAAAGCTTTAAGGCTACAGCGACGATGCACACGTAAACTATCCCTAGCATACTATTAAATAATGCATGCAACAATCCATGGACTAAATAGTGCTGCTGCACCTGGTGATTTTTAACAGAATTTTAAAAAATCAAATTTATGGGAAAAATCCAGAAAAAATCACAGGCGTAGAATATCGGAAAAATAATCGAAAAACTTAACCAATATCTCGGAAGCTCCAAATTTCGCTGTTTAAGATCAAACACTGACCAAATTCAGAGATCCCTGACAATCCGACTTTGCTCTGATTGGTCCAAAAGTGCATTATAGGCGGGTACCAGCAAAAGATAACAACTGGAGCACTTTTTGGCTCAAAAATCAGTAAGTTCAATGAAGTTATCCAGTTAACACGTATACACAATTGGGTTAAAATTACATAATTTTAACTGTAAAAATAATAAATGTGTTCTGTTATTCTACCTTAGTTAAAATTTTACTTAATTGTTACCAATGTTTTACTATTAAAATGTGATGATGAAATGTAAAAAAAACATTTTAATAAAATAAGTGTACTTCGCGAATTTACCAAACATTTGTCAAAATTCATTATGCATCCAAATTTTACTAAAAGGTTGGTGTAGGTTTCATGAGTTGTGGTAATTTTACCCGACGTGGCACGTAACGCTGGTCAAAAGCAAGAGAAAAATAAAAGAAGAAGAAATTTTAACATCCAACCTCACATATTTATTATCCTTATTCATTAATCGTTTGGCAGAGCATGGCTATTTTTAAGTTTAAAGTTTCAGTGCGCGTTTTAGTGTAAAAAACAACATATCCTGTAAAACTAGATATCTTAAAAAATGATCGGCGGTGATAGTAATTTTTGAGTTCAAGTGAAGTATATGTGTAAAAAGTAGGTAAGAATTTAAAAAGCTGATACGTATTTATTGTAACATTAGATGCATTATTAACTATACTATAAGATTTTCATTAAAAGAATTGATTTCAATAATTTTAGTTATCATCTGTTTTTGATTAGTTTTATATAATAATATAAATTTTTTAAAGCTAATTGTGTGTTTTTTTTTCGAATAAACCATACCTACCTACTTTTATGGCTTACATCATGTTCTTTTAAGTTTGTTTAAAAGCCATCCTTAGTTTCAAGCTGTATATTTGGTATATTTGTTGTTTAAATTTGTTACAAATGGAAAATTAGAACTGAGACCAAACATAAAGCAGCATTTTTTTAGCAATAACTTCTGCCATAAGACTGAAACGCTTACGTTATAACGCCGTTACCGATCTCTATTTGTGTCATTAAAAAAATGAACGGGGAATGGGATTTTTAATAACATTTTAAGTTGAATTTAAGGTAAGGTTTATTATTTTTAGTTTTGCAAATCTCATCATGACATATATAAAGTAATGTTCTTTTTCATCATGTTACCTGAGAAAGCAGGTATGTTTACATAAATTCCATACAAATTTTCAGTAATATATTTAGGGTCTTGAATTAGTTTTTATAGTAAATTTCAGTGAAAATTAAATGTTTTCACTAAAAACGAACTTAATTTATACAAAGAAACAGAATTTTTAAGTGGCACTTTTCCCTGTAATAATTATTTTATGTGCAAAATTTAAAAATACCAAAAAATATACTAAAATAGTACTCAAAAAATACGGTTTCAATAATTGAATTTTTACTATAAATATGATAGAAATTTCAACCGTATTTTTACCTCTATAAATGTATTTTGCCGCGGCTTTTATCTGAAATTTTGCATTGCACGTAGCTCTAAAGTAGTGGGTTCGCCCAAAGGTCGTGCGTCATAATAATCATGTGTACACACAGCGTCCAGTGGTAATCAGAAAAAACAGTAGATCGCCACCCATCAGCTGTCGACCGTACTCACGGCAGACAGGTTGCCTTAACACTTTAATAAATGCCAGCAGGTAGTCCAGTGTGCTATCGTACTGGTCGTACGGAAAAGAGACGTTAAAATAAGCTAGCAAAGCAAAAAAACTCTTTAATAAATAATTAAAAATAGCCCTAATTAGCGAAAATAAGTTAAACACTGACAAACAGCTAAAATTACCTTGATATTTCCATAGAAATAGAAAAAAAAACGAAAATTCAATTCCAAAGCCGATTTTGGAAGTGAAAGAATAATTCAGATTAGTGAAGAAACAAAGGAAATAGGGGCGAGAAAACGAAATTTTTTCCTAATGAATTTCCATGCGAAATTCCTATGGTAAATCAGAAGTACAAGACAAAAGGTGTCATAACTCAAAACCGGAAAACGTATTCCAAAAACTTTATTAAAAAAAAACAATAGTTCTATGAGTACTATACTCCGGATTTTTTCTGCAGGTTTTTAAAATAAAATGTTGATCCACATTTTGAGACAATAAAAATTTCAAAAAGTGAGGTTTTCAATCTCAACCGATTCAAACCACTCTTGCAGCAAAAATTAGCCAAGAATAATACTGAAATCTTAATACTCTTTTTCAAAATTATGCCGAAAATCGTCGGAAGCATAATTTGCCGATTGCAGTGTTCGAAAAAGTTTGATATAAATTTAAACTTGGCAGCACTGCTAATGAAATACAATGCACATCAGATCACATCCGCGAAATGCATTAACAATTTATGTGGTCCTTTATGTAACAAAGAAAAGTGCTGTGATAGACCTTGTTCCTTATAAATTGTATAGTGAATTCGACGGTGTTTCAATTACCTAGCCACGTCAGAATACCAACGACTTCCAGGTCCAAAATTACACGAAAATTCTGAAACCTTGCAGAAAGACACATTAAGCTCCTGCATTTCGAATAAGATTTAAAAAAATCTAGCTCTTATAGTTAGCCAACTAGGAGAGGGTGAAATGTTTGCCAAGATGATATTCCAAGCGTACCCGCGGAAATAATTATTAGAAAATCGCCGAGTTTTGTTTGGCTCCTCCCCTTTTCGCCGCGATTGATCCCAATTAAATTTTAGGGGATCGGCCGCAAAATCAAATAAAACAGGCAACGAAAATCGAAAATGAATGAAATACCAAGTGAACGAGTGCCATAAAATTAAAAACCTCAAGGTGCGTGAGAAACAAGAAGATAGTGGCTAGTAAAATTTTCGCGTAGGAGAAAATCAACTATGCGAGTGGTCTTTCTCATTCTGAGTTTTTAAACTCTATGTCACAATCATTTATCCCAAATAATTTACGAACGGTATATTACGTGGTGGTCGTGTTTTGTAGCAAGAGGGTATGTTTTATGACTTTTCGGGGTGACAAAATGCCTCTTTAAATGTCTCTCGTATGTCTCTACCATCAAGAGTTAACTGATGGGTTGGTATCATTTACCGGAAATAGATAAATCAAATTTAGGTTTCTTTGGGATGTGAAAAGTCTTTATAACCTTTCCACTGAACAAAGAAATCCTCTTTAGCTATCTATCTGCAGAAGTATAATGAAGTGCTAGTTCTCATAGTTTCTGTGTTTGCCGCCATTTTAGATAATGTCTACTGATTAGCGATATTCCTATAAGGAAACCGTAATTGGGATTGGAAACACTTCAAGACTGTTTAAAGCCATAGCATCAGGTAATTATTTATCTAAAATTGTCAGAAAGATATTTCATGGAATAGTCACCACGTGGATTGGTACTGCTAAGGGCATTTCTATATATCTTTTCAGACTTTTATTCTACTGCAAGAAGCTCATTTTAATTTACTACAAGAAACACGTTTAACAGCAGGATTTTATTGTGAGGAACACAATTTGCAGAACTCCTTAGGCAGGGCAAATCAGTTGGAATTAGGTAGCTGAAAGTCACGATGTATTCTGGTTTACATTTTATTTAAATCCCTTTTACATATCATAATACTTAATCTCATTATCAATATTTCTCAATAGTTATAAAATATCTATCTTAATTCAAAGTTTTAATTTTATTTTTAATTTAATAAATATTTGGTTTCATATGCATACTTAAAACTTGATAGTCTAGCAGGTAACATATATTTTTTATTGAATTTACTAGAGATCTATAATTTATTGAAACTGACAGACTGACAAGTAGCTTTCATAAAACTCACTTTGTCAATAGTTCGTTTATCACTTGTTAGTGTATAACCACAGCATAAATATTTTTTTACAATATATTCATTTACACTATTAGTTTTTCTGATCGCGATAACAGTTAAAGTTTTTCAATAATTCTCATGGAAATCCTCTGCAGCACTATTAGTGTATTTTGTTTTCCAAGACGTAAATTTTTGTTAGTAAATACTTTCCGAATATTATTTTGCGAATTTTGATAAACTATTTAACCATTTTTAAAAGACATTTTCGGCTTCTGTCTGTGCTGATTTAGGCCTAAGTTCTCTGATAAAGTCTCCGAAATGTTATGATACTTTCTAATAAACATTTTATAACTAAAAATTCAAAAATTTGTCCTTAACGGGGTGAGTTCCAATCTAGTCGATTTTGACTAATATTATAAATATTATTTTTTAGGAAACTTTCTAAAAACCATGAAAATTTGTATATATATTTAATAATTAATTATTAAGTAGCTTTGAAAATCATTTTTAAAGACCATTTGGCTCGTCGTCTAACTGACACTTACGACCTCTTCTGAGTGAAGAGGGTTTTCTGGAGTAGAAGCATTAGAACCCGTGATTATAAAAAAACTATATTTTTGAATAACTAAACTTTGCTAATCAAGTGTTTAATATTTTAATGTCTATTTTTATTCATTTGTCTAAATACTTATTTAAAGTGTTTAATATTTTACTCTCTAGTTTTATTCATTTGCCTAAATACTTATTTAAACAAAAACTTATTTAATCAATTTTTATTAACGACTTTTTAGCGTTGATGTTAGTTAATGCTGATTTATTTAAACTTCGTTATATACATTATTCCAGTGTCTATATGACTCTGTTGAGTGATTGCTAAAAATAAAAATCCTACGGGAAATCACAAAATCGCAAACACTCCTATTTGTTTAAATTAATATTTTAATTACTTTTTAACTGTAATCATCATATTTAAAGTTAATCCATTTAACGAGAAGTTGACAATAATTGCTCTTTCGATGTAAAAAATAACAAAAAAACTATTAGTGCCTTTCTAGTGAACTACACTGAGAGAACAATTCCCAGTGTAACGTGAAACGCCTAAAAAATCGTCAGGGACGTGAAAAACTCTTGTGAACTTTAATAAAAAAATACTTAAAAAGACTAGTGGTACCCTCTGAAAGACTTAGTAAAGCTTCCTAAGAAAGTTAGTGTGTGGTTAAATTGTAAAAACCCCCATAACCTTTTGTAAATTAGTTTTAACAAAAACACATAAGTCATATTGAGACAACCGTGTTTGTCCAATAACCCCTGATACTACATATAGACTTTATAAACATAGAACGTTTGAGGGTAATTCCTCGTATGACATGACAAATAATGCAAGTAGAGTGGAAATACCTCAAGTAAGGCATCTTCTTGGAAGTAGCTTAAATTCTCTCCTAATTGACATTACGAACGATTGTCACAATAATAAATAATCAAACTACAGATTACTCATTAAATGATGATAAAAGAACTAACTGATTGTCTATGGTATCGTTCAGGCCTTGTCGTTATCCTCAGCAGCTAATTTTTGAAGCTAGTTCTCTTAAACTAAGACAAAATCAAAGGGATTTTCAATCCACAGTTTCTTTAATAAACCGACTTTTTGGTGAAAAACTCTAATAATAACTATCATAATCTGGATTCCATCTGGAGCTCAGAGAATCTCACGCTAGACGACCGTAGGTAGATCTACCCCGACTCTAATTTAGAAACAGGACTTCATACCGATATAAAACAAACATTTAAATAAACTACTTACCTTACGCGTTCTCGAAGGGCCAAAATCTACGAGCGCCTTTTCGTTTTGGAAAAAATCTCTCAGAATCTCCTGATTCAACCAATCAAAATTCAATTTTTCTAAATTCTAAATACGATCAATCAGAAGATGGCATCCTTGGTAAGGAAATCCATCAGAGAGCAGTGATCAGCGACGTTCAAAACTTTCGAATTAATAATTTTTGAAATTCCCGTCAAGTCATATTAGAACATAAAAACTGTGAGTACTTAGGCAATAAATATTAATAAAAACTAGTTTTAGATAGAAAGAATGACGCAAATACAAGGCTTGTATTCCTTTCATTTCCAAAGAGGTGCACGATCTAACATCAGAAGATTTCCCAGCTAGAGTGCAATTTTGTCAGTTGGTCTTACAAAGTAGAAATAATTTGCAAAATGTTTGTGGTCCCACGAAACGACTTTTACAAGAACCAAAGTGTTGATCGAGCACCCGCGCATTTCGGAACACCTGCTCGAAATTTACTGGATGATATTTTTCTAATAGATGAATAGGTGAATAGAAATGTGCAATAAAATTTATGCCGGGAAAGTAAAAACTGTTACATGCAATTTTGGTTCTAGACACATGTAACATAATAAGTAAAATAAATTCGAGCCAGTATTTCATAAAGTTAATTTACCTTAGTCGAACATCTGTCTTCGACTACCCTATCGCTTGTTAGTTTTGGCATATTACTGCAGAGAAGTAAAGTAAGGTTTTAAAATAAGAAATAACATTGCTAACAGCAGATAATTGTATAATATATAATGTCTATACTTTTGAGAACGCTGGGATGTGTGTTTATTCACGAACACAGTGTTAGTAACAGGTAAACAATTGTATTCATTCATATAAGTTAAGTTACAACAATCTTTCTTATGTATAACACAAAAAAGGGGCTTATTTAAATGCTTGTGGAATTACATATCTTACTCTAATGTCTGGTATGCCTGACTAAATACACATTTAAGGTTTCCTTCGCTATGAAATGTACTGTCCGAGTCTGTCTGTTTCTGTTTTCACAATTTTTCAGGTATTTCTATGTGTTATATTTTCAGGGAATCAGTACATTGGTATGCTATCTTTTACAAAAGTTTATTTAGAGAGATATACAGGCAGAATTACATTGGGGCACACTGGTTATCAACATGATTAGATTTCACATAACTTCCACACATTTTTAACTATACTACTAAACAGGTTTATAGGAGGTATTTTCGCTGGTTTCACTGTAATTATTTATCGATTTCGTAGGTAACATTTGTTTTTAAGAAACTGATTCAGTTTGTTGTTTTGGTTAACATTTTGACCTCTATCGAACTGTCTCTGGCGGCGGGTGATTAAACTTAATTCTTAATCTCGGACCCAAAACATCTAGTGATTTTTAATTAAATATAATATTCTAAAATATAATAAGCAGAAAATCACCATAATGCCATAATAATCCTAATAAGAATTTAGGAGACGCAAACCATAGGAATTCTATTTAACTTCGCCTTAAATTTCGAAATCGTTAAAAATATAGCCATGGAACCCTGCTAGATTAGCTTGTTTTTATTAATTTTTCCTGGTTTTAAACACTTGTTTCCTTTAATTAATTCCACTATTAGTAATGTAATGCTTAATTAAAATCAGAGCTTGTCAAAATTTAAGCTATGTCGTCATAATTGTACATAACATAGGTACTTGGAGGATATTGTGGTTCGCTCTATGGTATGCCGCAGGTATTGTGTATTTTGGGCCTAGGATTATTTAATTATATATTAAATCTAGTTATTGGGTTTCATATTAATAATATATTAATACTTTTATGTAAATAAATAAGTATTTTATGCTTTTATACTGACCGAAATAAGATACCCTTCGTGAGTTCAATAATTTGGGGATGTATTTTAATTAATAACTTGAAATTCGCAATTTTGTCAATCTTAAAAAATGTCTGCCTAGCTAAATAATAACAATGATACTTTTATTTCAAGGATAATTTGATTGACATGGCAATAACTAATCGCTAATTTCGCTTTTGAGGTTGGAAATTTAAATATTTCCAAGTTGAAAAATAAGTTAGGACAGCTTATCTTAATCATTTGTTCAAGATATAGCATTTCGATAGTATTATAGGGCTAAATTAATTCTTTTGTTTAATTTTTAATGCACCATTCTGTCAGTTTTGTAATTATAAATTTATATAATGTTGTACAGTAATGTACAGGGTGGTTCAGACGATAAAATCAGTTTTAAATATATTTAACTAAAAAGAGGGTAGGAATTGGTTATTTTTGCATTAGTACAATTGTACTAAGGATAGTTTTTCCTTCTTTTTAAGGTTTTTTTTTGGGGCTACCCATAAAATCTTGGGGTATTGCTCCACACCTTCGAGGTTTTTTGATTTTGGGCAAGCAGCAAACCAGAACATTATTGCGTAATACTTTTTTTGTTGTTTATATATTAAGGGCCAATTCTTTTATTAATTCAATTTAACTAATTGTAATTTATAAATATAGGTACTGCTGGTATTTGGCTGAGTATGCTATACTTGAGTAAATGGTGTTCTTTTAAATTCATTTAATTTAAATATTATAACTTTTTTTCATTTTTTTTACTAATTCCATGACTCCATTACACCTTGTTATGGCATATTAGGCATTATTTTTATTTGAATATCACAATTTAGCTACTACCTAATTAAAAAACATTCTTTGTAAATCATCCATAACTGGCTACTTCATATGTAAAATCTATTGTTTTAAAAAAAAATTAAATTTTAACACACTTTGTGATTGATTGCACGCACGTGTTTTACTTACCTTGGCAGTGACTCAACCAAACATTTTGCTTTGTTATTTTGTTTTATCTGAGCCCTTAAGGCTCTTCTGTACACCAAGGATCTTCTGGTTTGGGTTGCGATACAAACTAGTGGCGCCCTGGTCAAAATTGACCCACTCCCACGCCGACTGGCAGTCGCGAGCACAAATGTTGCAATTGCGGCATCCTTAAGGGGGTAGGTATTTAATTTTCAGGTTTTAGGATAAATGTTAGTTGAATAAATTAAATGCAAGGTTTCGATCTTTATTAACCAATCCTTAGTTAACCGATTTAGGCAACAAAGAGTTACTTTAAAGGGCAACAATTAACAGGAAACGAGCTAAGGCAGAATCATTTTGAAATACTACGTGCCTCCCAAAACATAATACGACGATCTAGGCTATGTATTCAAACGAATGGAAATTTAATTTAACACGCTCAAAAATTAAATTTAAGTCAGATACTTTCACTAATAGTATTTAAAAATAATTTCTGAAAAATTATTTTTAAATACTATTAGTGAAAGTATCTATCTATATGTATATATATATATATATATATATATATATATATATATATATATATATATATATATATATATATATATTGAAACATTGAAACATTTATTGAATTAAAGAAGCATTGCTACGAAAAAATTACATAGTAGCACTCTTCTTGAGCTACAAAAGTCGCTTGTCAGTAGAGTGCTTGATAGAATTCCTATATTACAATATCAAATAGTACATGACTAACCGGAGCATTTATAAAACAACAAAAACTAGATCACGGTCTTAGTGACCATGCGCAACTTAAATAATTTAACAAAATTATAGTGTATTCCTTATTATTACTAACTGGAGCATTTATAAAATAACATAAACTATAGATTTATAATAGGTACAAAATTCTCTTTTATCCACTCGGAACCTCTTAATGCATAAGACAATTTACTCAAGATTCCTTATCTGCAAAGGCAATATATTATACAGCTTAGTATGATATGTGTCTCATAGCAGCAGAAAACACCGGCTGTGGAAAGGTCAAGGCTTCATCCGTGATAGAACGGGTGCAATAATTATGAGAAATCAAAGTTTTGTATGTTTTATCATTGTTCATGAATCTCAGTGTACTTCTTACAAATAATTGACGAACCGATAGCATCTCCCTAAACAATATTTCTGTTGGAAATAGTTTATTCTTCTTCAAAATTACTTTAATTATATACTTTTGTGTGATGACCAGAGGATTAAGGGCATTGGAAGTTGCACTCCCCCAAACCCCCATCCCATAGCAAAGTATGGACTCCACCAGAGCCTGGTATGTGAGAACCAGAAGCTTCCGAGACAGAAATTCCCTTAACTGATAGAACTTATAAATTGTTTTACGGATCTTATTCACAACATAGGTTATGTGGTCTACATACTTGAGATTTTTATCTATATACAACCCAAGATACTTTACATTATCTTTCCCAGATATGCTTAGACTACAGGCACAGTTTGAGGTTCCCATTATACATGAGAATTCATGCACCTTCAGTTTTGGGAATAGTATATTACTTTTATTATTCATTGAAAATGCAACATACGAGGTCTTAGAAACATTCATTGTCAGAAGATTCTGATCCATCCACATCTTTATTCTGGATATATAACTTTCAGCCCTGTGGAACACACCCTCCCAAGAATCGCCACTGACTAAAATAACTGTGTCATCCGCATAACATACACATTCACTACTTTCACTAGGCAAAACTGAGAATAAATCGTTTACATAGATGGAAAAAAGTGTGGGGCCCAGGACTGTGCCCTGAGGAACACCAAACCCTATCGTACTTTCGTCACTTAGAACACCATTAATTTTAATTTTTTGTATCCTGTTTTTTAAATAAGATTCAAAAAGATCGTGGGCAATACCCCTGATACCACAATTCCTAAGTTTGCCAAGCAAGGTTTGGTGATCCACTGTATCAAAAGCACGGGCCAAATCAATGAATATACCAATGGTTTTTTGCTTCTTTTTGAAGTTCTTTATAATAAAATCCGTAACATGAACCATTGCACTCTCAGTTGACAGACCAGATCTAAATCCGTATTGTGAGTCTGAGAGTATTTTGTTTCGACACAAAAAACCATCCAGCCTTAACTTTATACACTTTTCAAACAATCGGTTTATCATGCTGGTTATCGCAATTGGTCTAAAATTTTCTTTTTGTAGTTTGTCACCCGCCTTGAAAACTGGCACCACTATCGCTCTTTTAAGAATGTCCAGATATACACCACACTCGAAAATCAAGTTAATCAAATGTAAAAGCGGCTTCGTAAGGTATTTGTGGTTTTCTTTTAAAATAGAGGATGAAATATTGTCCTCCCCTGCAGCCGACTTTAGCTTTAGAGAAGCTATGACCGAGATAATTTCATTTTTTGAAATAGGGCTAAAAAATAGAGACTCAGTTATACTTTTGCATGGAAATTTATAATCGTTGCCTTTAATCGAATCAGCCAAACTCTTACCAATGGTTTCAAAATATTTGCCAAATATATTAGCAATCTCTTTGTTATCACCTACAAGTATATTATTGTTCATTATTCCGGTAATTTCCTTAGGTTTTGTTTTTTGCTGGTGGCATTTTTTATTACCTCCCAGGTTTTCTTGACATCATTTCTACATTTATTTATTTTTGTTTTAAAATAATTAAACTTAGCTTTTTTAATTAGATTAGTAAGACTATTTCTATACCTACGAAATCTCTCTTGGGCGTCAAGATTATCTGGGTATTTAATTGCTGTCTTTTTTAATTTATCCCTATTTTTAATAGAGTTGATTATACCTGCAGTAATCCATTCACTCTTTTTTATAACCTTTTTAACTTTCAAAAACTTTGTAGAATCCCTGATAATGTCTGACAATATGTGAATAAAATTACTAGTGCATATATTAGGATCCACACCACAAACAGTAGACCAGTCGTTAGACTTAATTTTATTTTGTATGTTTATATAATCTATTTTTTTAAACATTTCTCTGCTACTTGTTAATGCATCATTCAATTTGTGGTTTTTATTTTTACCCAAAACAGCACTCAAAATTATAGGAAAATGATCTGTCATCCCGCAATTAAGTACAATAGAATTATATTTGCAAGACACTAATTTGTTCCTCAAAAAGTAATGATCCAGACATGATCTTGAGAGACGCTCACATCTAGTAGCACTATTTATCTGAGTTACATATCCCATTGCATTTAAACAGTTTAAATAGTTACATGTAATATTATTATGCACATCCAGCAAATTTATGTTTACATCTCCAGAAAAAATCTCTAATGGACAGCTTTCAAATTTACTTTCAAAAAGTGCCAGTAGATCATTTAAAAATTCATCGCAGTTCAAAAAGGGCAGCCTGTACACCCCAATCAGACCCACTCTCACATCATTCACCGCAAAAGTTACTCTCAGAAATTTTGTGTGCCCCATTTGTAAGACTTCAGCACTAGGTTGCCATTCGGACCTGACAAAAATTATTGTACCATCACATTTATTATGATGACTATTATTATAGAATGTGTCAAAACCTTCCATAGCGAAGTCATCAAGATCATGAACAATGCCCGTTTCTGAAAGGATGACCACTCCAAAATCAGTGGAGCTCGCTTTTAAGAAGCCAATGAGGTTATCAAAATTTTTATGAATACTACGTATATTAAAGTGGATAAAATTTACATTAGAGTTAGAAATAAGTAAAGAGCCAAGATCATCAATATTTTCACAATTAAGATTACTCACCGAAAGATAATCATCAAGTATATCAAACACAGCCATTTTAGTAATGAATACTTTATATTGTCATTGCACTTAACTTACAGATATTATTCTAGTTTGCTAGATTATCAATATATATATATATATATATATATATATATATATATATATATATATATATATGTCTTGATTTTTACTCCTTCACGGATGGAAAAATACAATGTCTTTTCATTCCGGGTGTACATCCGTTCACTACTGTCGTTCTGAAAAGAACAGTTTTGATGACGTTTCGCCAAAATCTTTAGCATTTTCGTTTCTCTATAGAGACTCTCTATTCTATTCTGAGTCTCTATTCGGATGTACACCCGGAATGAAAACACATATATATATATATATATATATATATATATATATATATATATATATATATATATATATATATATATATATATATATATATATATATATATATATATATATATATATATATATATATATATATATATATATATATATATATATATATATATATATATATATATATATATATATATATATATATATATATATATATATATATATATATATATATATATATATATATATATATATATATATATATATATATATATATATATATATATATATATATATATATATATATATATATATATATATATATATATATATATATATATATATATATATATATATATATATATATATATATATATATATATATATATATATATATATATATATATATATATATATATATATATATATATATATATATATATATATATATATATATATATATATATATATATATATATATATATATATATATATATATATATATATATATATATATATATATATATATATATATATATATATATATATATATATATATATATATATATATATATATATAGAGAGAGAGAGACAGAATAATGATATTTTGTATTTATGTTATTGATGGCGATGGCAATACGTGTATTTGTATATGTCAAGAGAAGCAAACTTTTTTTTGCTAACTCTGATTAAGATTTGTGATTTTGGTTTTTAATTGAAAATAATTTTAAAGGTGATTCTAAAACTAGTTCTTTTATAATTTGTGTTAAAACGCCGAAATATCAATAAGAGGTCTACCAGTAATAGATACTACAAATTTTATAATTTACATAAATTTCCATTTTGACAAATTAATAATAAAAACTATAAAACTCAGGAATGGTGCGGCTGATCGTCGATAAATATTTTTTGAAACGCTCATGATATCATCTTGCTTGAGTTCCGTTGCAAAAACAGGTAACATTGTTACATGACATTTTTAGTTAGCATTCGTGCAGACCTAAATAACGCCCGTGTTTACGAAAATTGCTCAGGTCAGGGATATCGAAATATGAACCTCCACCTATGGACGGTGATCTCAAAAGCGATTCGAGCAGCCACGCGCGCTTTATATCTGCACTTCGAGCGACTACTTATAGTTTGACAAACTAATCTTGACCCGCGACGTAAGGGGGAGGTTTGTCAAAAGCAGACCGTTTCCATGGATATGCAAAAATCTAACGTATCAGCTGCGAGGAAAGCATTGTCTCCATGGATACTCGCATTCTTTTCAAAGCTCATGATAAACTTGCCAGACTTTAACTCTTCCATTGAACTAAGGTCAAGATGTTTTTATCTTTATTATATATGATATAATAATTATGTAGTAAACAATTATGTAGTTATTTATTGCGACAATTTATTCAACCTGCTGAGTCACCCCGTACCACAACTTTGTGCATAGTACAAAAACATGAGAAAATGGCCAAACCTTATATATTTGTTTAATTTCGAAGTGATCAGGATAATGATGTGGTTAAAAGAGTTCTACAACGGCTGAAAATTGCGTTACAACTTAATTATAATTAAAAACAGTAAGATCTCAGTTTAATAGAACAGACACAGTATTAAGTCGCTCAAAGTGCAGATATAAAGGGCGCGCGGCTGCTCGGAGCGTTTTTGAGACCAACGCCAATGGATGGAGTTTTTTATCTCGATATCTATGACGTCAGGCATTTTTCATCCACGTAGACATTATATAAGACTTCCCAAGCGCTAATTAATCACATATCAATGATAATGTCACCTATCAATGTCAAAAATCACCTGTCAATGTCAAAAATAACTTGTCAACCGTCATTTGTCAAAACTGCCATTTTTGGGCAGAAACTGGTGTAAGATGATGTCATAATCATTTAAAAAATCGGCGCCGATCGGCCACACCGTTCCTGAGATAGTATTTTATCAATAGGGCGTTAACAAAGGTCAACTTTTACATGAGGGATATACCCCCTTTATCGGTCTGTGAAAAAATATTTACGAGAATATGTAAGGTGGCGCGGTAGGAAAGAAAATAACCGAAATTCGGAGACATCAGCGCTCGATTAGGAAACAAACTTAATAATTTTCAGCCATTAGGATGTACTTCAAAGCACGCCGCCGCGAAATGTCCCACTACCTGACCTTGCGAATGGCTAATGGCTCAAGTTCACATTTAATACTACGTTATATTATAACATGCACTATTACAAAACACTTGCAGTTTTTTGTCAGGAGCTCTCTGGCTATCTTATCCTTTTCCCCTCACCACAGAACTATATTTTTACTTAGCTGTTTTTCAAAGGAGTTCGAAAAGGTTATTTACAACCAACTAACTCCCTTTCTTGAGAAAAATAAAGTTCTAACATCACACCAGCATGGTTTTAGAGAAAAGCACTCTACTTAAACCTCAACGATTGACCTCATACAGAATATATACAATCAACTTGATAAAAATGAAAAAGTTGTAGCTCTGCTATTTGATCTAACAAGGGCATTCGATACCATAGATCCTGACTTGGTTGTTAAAATATTTGAAAGACTAGGTATTAAAGGACCATTAAGTAAGTAGCGTAATTCTTTCTTGAAGGGTAGAAAATTTAAAATAAAAATAGGTGATAATTTTTGACAAACGACAAACTGTGACTTAGGGACCCCTCAAGACAGTGTCCTGGGTCCTCTAATTTTTTTGTTATTTATAAACGACTTACCAGAATACATTTCATGTGGAACCGTTTTTATGTTCGCTGATGATAGGGCCATAGTCATCTCTGCCAAAAATGAGAATCTTTTGGAGGAGAAAATTAAGATAACACTGACTGAGTTCTCGAATTGGTGTAAAAAATAACCTTATAATAAATCTATCAAAGACTGTCTCTATGGAATTTAAGACAAAAATGCGCAAAACCAAAAGGTCAAAGTTTTAAGGAATCGCCATAAATTCTAGCCTTGAGTGGAGCCCGCATATAGATATTGTTTGTTCGAAATTAAATAAATGTTTTTTTATGATAACATTTGAATGGTAATAGCTCAAAAATAAAATTATTAATTATTATTTTGGTTAACTTAGTGGACTGATTTCTTTTATTCTTTTACCTAAAATATCTAAAAACCAATTTTGGTTGAAATACAATATATAGCGGCGACCAGTGAATCAAATTTTACATATGCAAGACGCTTACTTCTTAATATCTGGTCATCTTCGTGAGGGAGCCCCCAATTGATGTCTTCGTGGTGCTTTTTATCTTATCTGCAGTAGCGTGAAACACACACACACACAAGAAAAGAGGAAAAAATATATATGGGCTTTAGTGCGGACGACCAAACTTGAAGTCGTCGTTAATTTTTGTATTACATATATGTAGCTTTCGCGCACGTGCACATCCAATCATATTTCAGCAGCTCATAATAATCTTGCGTTCTTCGGACATTGCACTGGTTTTAAATGCGCCAACCGCGAAGTGTAAATTTAAATTACTGAAAATATATAGATATATATAATAGTATTAATAGGATTTCTAAGTATAAATTACCCAAAATAATTTTATATATAAAAAAAAAGTAAATTAAAAACAAACACTCTGTAGTTTCAAAAAATATATAACTATATAAATGTGCTTAAAAACTAATTACAATTATTTATTCAATAAAGAAAACAAATTTAGTGAAAACTGAACATTCCGGCGCCCGAAAATATTATGCATTTTCCGAGGAGGAGACCGGCAAAGAACACAACTTATTTAAAGGTCGCTTTAAAATATTATTGCTAGTTTTGACAGTAGCTACACGCGCAATACCATCACTGACGAGATTAAAAGACAATATACGACCCAATTTCCACTGAAGAGGCGGCAATATATCATCTTTAATTAGTACAAGCGTTCCAACAGGAGAAGAAGCAGTGCGTTCTAGCCATTTGTTTCTCTGTTGGAGGGTATGGAGATACTCCCTTGTCCAGCGCTTCCAGAAATCTTGGCGGTTTCTCTGAAGTAGTTGCTATCGAGAAATTCGATTTAATTTAACAGCTGATAAGTCAGTGTCAGGCGCGGCGGTTAGAGGTTCCATGGTAAGAAAATGGCCTGGGGTTAACACGGACAAATCATTAGGTCTGTGCTTAGTGGGGTAAGAGGCCTAGAATTTACGATTGCCTCAATCTGACAAAGAACAGTTGAGAATTCTTCATAAGTCAACAGTTGAGAACCGATAACTTTGATCAAATGTACCTTTACGGGCTTAACACCGCTTTCCCAAAGTCCACCACAATTTGGACTGTGACGGGGGATAAACTTTCACGTAATAGGCTTATCAGGATCAAACTGAAGAAGTTGTTTATTTGCACATATAAAATTTGTGGCGTTGTCGGAATATAAGTGACTACAACGATCGCGGCGCGAGAAAAAACGACGTAGGGCTGCAATGAACGAATCAGCAGTAAGATCACTGACCAGCTCCAAATGTATAGCCTTTGTAGACATACACACAAATAAACAGACATATGATTTTAATGTTTTTGAGCCTCGAGTTTTTAACATTGTTATATTAAAAGGGCCAAAATAATCAGCCCCTGAGTGAGAAAAACATTTTAATTGAGAAACACGCGGTGTTGGTAAATTACCCATGTAAGGAGTAAGCGGTTGAGGTTTTACTTTATAAAACTGGACGCATTTCGACAAAACGCCGCGTATAGTCCGTTTAGCAGAAACAATCCAAACATTTTGATTTAACAAAAACATAAGACATTGGACACCCGCATGTAAATATTTTATATGAAAAGTGGAAATAAGCAGTTCGGTTAATGGATGTTTTTGTGGCAATAAAGCCGGATATTTTTTGTCACAGGTTAGAGAAGAAAAATGTAATCGTCCACCAACCCGTAAAACATTTTCATTATCTAAAAATAAGTTGAGTTTCTATAGGGGTTTGGGAAGCTTCTTTTTGGCGCGAATTAATGCAATTCGTTAGAAAATACGACATGTTGAGTATGTTTCACCAAATATAACAAAGCACTATGTAATTCGTTATAACTAAAACCATTAGATAATTCAACAGGCTGCTTTTTAATTTTACATTTTATGTTAGAAACAAATCTTAAAATATATGCAATCACACGCTTTATAAATAGTAAAGAACTTTTTGTTAAAAGTATATCAAATATATTATCTGAATTAGGGTTAGGTGTAAGAGACACCGCGTTTACTACTGCATGATTTTTCTTCTCTTCGTCATATATCTCAGAGGGAGGCCTATAACTAACTTGCGGCCAGAGATTCTTAGACAGTTTTAAATAACTTGGACCTTCGTAAAATAAAGTATGATCTCGTAACTCGGAAGGAAAGGTCTTACAGGTAGCCACATCTGCAGGATTAGAAAATATACATACCATTGATTCGGTACGATTTTTTCTTGTATGATGCTGACACGATTTGAGACGAATGTCTTCCAACGAGAGGGATGAGACTTTATCTACGATAAAGCGACAGTCGAATCGGACCAAGCAAAAATGTTACTAATTTTTATGCGACTTTGAAAAGTATCTAAGATGAATTCAGTCAGTTCAGCTAAGAGAAGTGCTGCACATCACTCGAGTCTAGGTATAGAAATGGTTTTTAGAGGGGCAACTCTAGTTTTGAAACACAAAAAATAAACTTGAATATTATTGGCGTAAGAAACTCGTAAATAGCACACTGCGGCATACACAATACTTCTTGCATCACAGAATCCACATATTTCATAAGTGGCATTAGGAGAGAAAGTGTTTATAAGGCGAGGCAATTTAAAATCTTTTAAAAGAGGCAATTCAGCTTTATAACGATTCCACAAATTATTTATTTCCAAAGGGGTTCAACCATGAATGTAAAATGATCGGAACGGGGTTACCACCGTAAACCTAAAACTTTAGTGACATCATCTGTATCCAGAGAACGGGCCACGGGATTTATAATATTTTCTGGCATATCTTCCAGAAGACTGGGGTCATTGCAAGCCCATTTATGAAGATGAAAATCTCCCTTTTTTAGGAGACGAATAAGATCATCACGAGCGTTACGCGCGTCTTCGATAGAATTACTGCGAAAACAAAAATCATCAATGTAGCTATCATTTGAAATAATACGTGCACCGAGCGGAAAATTATTTTTTTCATCATTCGCTAATTGAATGAGAACTCGTAAAGCCAAGTATGGCGCAGGCGCAGTACCATAAGTAACAGTTTTTAAGCGATACTCTGAAACAGGGTCATTGACATTAAAACGAAAAAGAATTCTTTGAAAATCTTGATGCTTAGGTAAAATCAAAATTTGACGATACATCTTAGAAATGTCAGCAGTTAAAACGATTTTGTGCAAGCGAAAGTTAAGAAGAATGGAACCAATATCATGTTGCAATTTAGGGCCAACTAACAAGGTGTCATTCAATGACAAATTATTTTTTGTCTTACTAGAGGCATTAAAAACTACTCGTAAACTAGTTGATATACTTTCTGGCTTTTGTATACAGTGATGAGGTATATAAAAGGTACCAAAATGAGCATCCGGATTTTTAATAAGTTCCATATGACCCAGGTCAAAATATTCTTTTAGAAACTCACTGTATTGGTTATATAACTCAGGGGATTTTAATAATCTACGTTCAAGGCTTAAAAAACGTTTGTACGCGATTTCTCGACTACCCGGAAAGGTAGGTTCTACGTCCCGAAAAGGAAGATATACAATATAGCGTCCCTCAGAATTTTTTTCAACATTATCCAGAAATATTTTTTCGCAGAGGGTTTCCTCTGGAGAGGGTATGCGAATATTTGGAACATTTTCTAACTCCCAAAATTTATTTTGCTAGTCATGAAGAGATGAATTAGTTAATTGCGATAAAAAAGAGGTATATGATTGAGCGGAACTTTTATTGTAGTTTTCCATAATTACGTAACCAAAAATGGTTTCAAAAGCGGAGGGTTCCTTTTCTTTACTTAATATTTTGCCATCTTGTAAAATATATGGTAAGAAATCTACACCCAAAAGTATATCAATACCAGAAAATTTTAAATTTTTTAAATGCGACCAGTGGTCAAAATTAATATTTTCTGATAGTAAATTAGAGCAAATGCGAGGTAAGATAATAGCGGTACCATTTAGTACACAGGTTGGATTACCTGACGGGCCAAATTTAATCTGTACACTCCCCAAATTCGAGTCAAGGGTGGTTAAACCTATACTTTCAATATTTAATGAATTTATTTTGTTTCGAGATAAACCCAACTGATTAGCACATTTTTTAGTCATAAAACTTACTTGAGATCCAGTGTCCAATAATGCGCGGACAGGTTGGTAAAAATTTCTACCACTTAAAATTTCCAAATTAGCCGTGGCTAATAAAGAACAATTATTATCATTGACTATGGATGAAAGCGTAATATGTTCATTATTATGATTACTATAATTGTTGACCGGGTTGTCACATTGTAGCGAATTTTGAAGATTGGGTATGCTTACAGCAGAATTGTTTTCTGCCGGAGTTGGTTTAATAAAATGCAATAACGTATGATGGCGTTTTTTGCACACTTTACAGCAAGCACTAGATTGACACTTAGCAGTGCGATGTATAGAGCTGAGACAATTTATACAAAGCAATTTATTTTTTGCCCATGTAAAGCGATCTTCTGAAGATTTGGACTTGAAAGACGTGCAAGTATAAAAAGTATGTTTTTGATTGCAAAATAAGCATTTTAATGTGCCCGACGAGTGGTTTTGATTATCTCCACCCATATTATCCTGATCCTGTGGGGAACTAAAAAATGACATATAATTTGCCGGTTTATTTGAGTCGCGAGGAGATTTATTGTGATAATTATTTTTAATAAGAAATGCGTTTACAGTAAACAAAGCGTTGCAATGATTTTCCAAATAATTATAAACAGTTTTATAAGCAGCAATATCCCCAAGTTTTCCATGCGAGACTTCAAATTTGGTAACAGTTTCTGAATCAATTTTTTTTAAAAGCATATGACATAATATAAAATTCCATGCATCAGGATCTAAATTTAGTAATTTAAGTGCTTCCAAGTTTTTCGATAAAATAACTAAAAGATTACGTAGAGCAGCAGGATTGCAACAATTTACAAAAGATGCGTTTTCAATAGCAGACCAATGAGCTTGGGCCAAAAGGCGCTTGTTATTATATCGTTTAATTAAACTATCATAAGCAATCGGATAATTTGCCGCAGAAAGTGGCAAGCATTTTACCATGTTTAATGGAGGACCCTCTAAATATGACAACAAATATGAAAATTTTTCGACAGGAAAAAGAGATGAATTTAAATGTACAAGATTTTCAAATAAATCGTAAAATGCAGGAAAATTTTTTATATCTCCTTTAAATTTAATAAGCTCTAGTTTAGGAAGATTAATATGTGAGTTTATTGAATTTGAACTATTCGCAGGCAAAGACTGACGAGATACCGTCGAAAACAGGGCATTGTGAAGGGCACAAATTTCAGCGTATACATTTTGTAATTTATGAAGTTCCGCGGTTGCAATTTTGACTTCCTCAAATTCATTAAAAATTAAATTAATTAAAATATTATGTTGTTTGTTAAATTCTTGACCTACATTTTGTATATCCTTAAAATGGACATCGAAAACACCCTTTCTTGACGCGTCTGCCTTTGCTGCATTTGCGATTTTATAAATTTCATTTAATTTTGCAATTTCAATAGCACGTAAAATTTTAGCTTTAGTGATTCTATCTTGAGCCATTGCACTTTAATTTAAAAAACAGGAAAGAAAAAAATACAAAATAGAAAATATTTATTTATGGATAAACCGTAAACGTAGTCAACACTTTCGCTGCCCCAACAGCTGTTTTCTATACTACACGAATAATAAGAGTTGAAAAGATAAAATAAATTTATATAACAGTAACATTATTTAGAAAGTACATACAACATATAAAACCTATCTATAGTATTTAATATACAATTCAGAACTTAAGGCAAACTTAAAACATACAATACAATACTGGTAAATCTGAGGAAGAAAGAACTGAAATCCGTTTTAAAACAAGGTACTATCTGTCAAATACTCATTAATATTGAAGTAAGCTTTTTTTAGTAGGATTTTCTTGACTCTCTCCTTAAATTCATCCAATGGCAGACTTTGGACATCTCCAGGCACTTCGTTTAAAAGTTTTGGCCCAATGTAGTTTGACACAAACCGGGGCTTGTTTAGTCTTTAAAAAGGATCTGAGATATTATTGGCTGATCTTGTATTATGATTGCGTATGTCACTGTGTTGACAATATTTAGTTTGTTTTGATACATGTAGATAAGTTAATCTTATATGTATCGTCATGGTAAAGTCATTATAGTAAGTTTCACAAACTTCCCCCTAACGTCATCCCGATAGTGCACGCCCGCAAGGAGTCTCTCAACTGGTCTGTGACGCTTGAATATTCGCTCCGAGTAACAAGAATGGCCCCATGCTAAAAGGGCATAGCAGCATACTGATTGAAACAACCCATGAAAAACCTGCATACATACACCAAGAGGAACTATACTGATGAGATTTCTTATGAGAAAAATCGTTGTTGTTAGCCTGCCTGCTAGTAGATCAACATGAATTTTAAAGGTTATGGACTGGTAAAGATTGACACCAAGAAATTTAAGTTCTACAGGGTTTTCTGTTTCGAATAATCTTAGAGTAAATGTAATTTTGGACGTTTTTTCTTTGTTTAAAGTAAGCCTGTTTTCTATAAACCAGTTATTTAATTGATCGAAGTTTTTAGTCGTTTTTGAGATCAACGACTCTAGGTCTTTGTCCCTGTGAAATAATGTTGTCTCGTCTGCAAAAAGAACTACTTCACTAACAGCCAAATTGATGTCGCTTATGTAAATTAAGAACACTAACGTTGCCACTATAGAGCCCTGGGGGACGCCATGAAATATTTTGGATTTAGTTGATAGCTTTCCAAAAAAGTCAGTTGTTCTTGATTAGTAAGGTATTCTTTCAGCAATCCCAACCCCCTGCCGTCCACCCCATAGCAGATAGTAGTTCTCCAAGAGTATGTCGTGTGACACACAGTCAAAGGCCCTTGATAAGTCACAGAACACCACGTCCATATAGTGTTCCTCCTCAAAAGCCTCCGACATCTCTTTCAGAACTTGCAAAACTGACTATTGGTGAATAGATTCATGTTTTGAAAATAGGAATATAATTGATCTTTTATTATCAAATCAAATATTTTTGACACTACAGGGATTAAGGATATCGAGCGATAATTATTTGGATCATTCGGGTCGCACCCTTTTTGTGAATAAGGATTACCTTAGATAATTTATAACAAGTGGGGTAGCTGCCCTCCTTTATGCTAGTGTTAATTAATTTAGTTATTGGTTGAATTAAGGTATTTTTTAAATATTTTATTAGATCTGCATTCTTGTCCTATACATCTTACATTTTTATTATTTCAATTGAAAACTAAAAGTATCGAGTTGCCTTTGACAAAACGAGAGTAAATCGTGGGTGAGAACGCTATCGGAATTAAATGAGTATATATTTAGATAATTTTGCGTGTTTTTAGAACTGGCATATTAAAATTTTGATGTTTTTAATAACGTAGCCACAATTTTAGGTGCAGTGCTTTCCCAAATTTTGTAAAATATCTTTAAGAAAATTAGCTGTTATTTTCAATATTAAATGTCGATATTCGTTTGATGCAAGTGCTATTCCAACCTTTTTTGGATGAGTTGGAGTATCGAAATTTTTCGCTGTAACTGGGTTCAAGATAGATGCCTTTTTTAGTATAATATAGGCCTATATATTTTGACACTTTGGTAGGTTTTCGGTATACGTAATCAAATTTCTAAATTTTGCGTGTTTTTGTGGTAGTATATGTATAACATGGGAGTGTAATATAGTAAAGACGAATATCATTATATTAGCTTATATTATGTTATACAGGGACAGTTGGTATGTATAGAACATTTTTGTTAATTTATTGCCCACTTTCGAAATCCCGTGCGGGTTTTTATACTATTTATTCCAGACAGATAGATACTTTTCACGGTTCATTAAGGCTCATACATATCATATTATTAATGAAACTTTTAGTTCCGAACTGCTTCAAATTTTTAAATACGATTTTATGTTAGTGTACTTAATACGGATTTTATCATATTATTAATGAAACTTTTAGTGGCGTAATGTATTAAAAAAAAATTTGATATCTGTCAAAAAAATTTTTTTTCCTCTCAATTTTCGAACTGCTTCAAATTTTTAAATACGATTTTATGTTACTTTTAGTGGCTCAAATTATTTAAAAATAGTATTTTGACATTGTTCAAAAAGATTGTTTTTTTTCCGCAACTTCTAAACTACATACATTTTAAGTACGGATAGTGTAGTAAACTTGCAGTGGCGTAATTTATGTGAAAAGCATTTTTGACATCTGTCAAAAAACTTTCTGTCCTTGTAAGTTTTGAACTGCTTAAGATTTTTAAATACGGTTATAAGGGAGAACTGCACGCAAAAAGTGAAAAACCAGCGACAAGGTCTAGTCGAGTTGAAAGTAAGATAAAAAGGTACCTACGCATTAAAAAAAACTTCCTGCACGTCCGACCTCAAAAAAATGTGTTATGTATAGGTAATTTAAATTACATTTCGGTTAAAAATGGGTTCAAAAGGGTTCACGCGCTGCAGAAATACAAAGACATGAGTACGATTTACCATCTCAAATTTTGCAGTTACGTAGACAAAGAATCAATGTAAGGCGGTAAAGAGCCATTTTGTGGAAAAAAATTATATGCGAAGGCATGTGCGTCAAAAAGTGGTCAAAAAATGGGCGAAAATGGACAAATCTACTTTTATTTTATAACTCTAGATTTGATTTTTTCATAAAAATTCGTATTAGCGCCCAACCATACATATTTCCCTATCAAAATCACATTGAAGCTAATACATATCTTTTATAGTTTTAACATAATATTGCAGCGGCGGAAGGCTTGCAAATGATCCATATTACTGCGTGCAGTTCACCCTTAAAAGTTCCAAATAACTTTTAATGGTGTAAGTTATTTAAAAAAATATATTTTGACAACTATCAAAAAACTGTTTTTTCCCTATATTGTGAATTACTTAAAATTTTTAAATACGGTTTTTACAGTACCATGTAAGTTCTAGTGGTGTAATTATTTAAAAAAATATTATGACATCTATCAAAATTGTTTTCTCCTTACAACTTCTAAACTGCTTAAAATTTTTATATACGCGCGTGTGTGTGTGTGTGTGTGTGTGTGTGTGACTTTTAGTGTCGTAATTCATTTCAATAGAATATTGACAGTTGTCAAAAATACGAATATCGGATAATATCCGGAGTTTATAATCAAATCATAGAAGTACGGTTATGGTCTACAAAAACTATAAAAAAATAGTATCGAGAGTTTATAATGAAATCATAGCTGTACGATTATAGTCTACCAATAATATAAAAAACAACATAAAAAGGTAGACTAAACGTCACCGCCTAACATATAGCTGGGTGCGGCTATTGTTATTTTCCGCGCATTTCTCTTTTCAGAATGGAAATTTTTGAAATTTGTGTTTTTGAGCTATGGTTTTATATTTGGTCCTATAACATATGAACGGTTGATCCTAGGCGAATCAAGTAAATACGCGAAGAAGGGTCTTTATTTCTTCTAGAGACTGGTGTGAAAATAAGCTCGATCAGGTTTAAGAGTCAAATTTCAGATTATTTCGAATTGTAGCGTGCACGAATTCTGTTTTTAATTTTTTGGCCCTTCGTAGATTTGTATCGGCACCTCCTGGGGTAAAAACGATTAAATATATCAAAAATTCCATCTTTTTGTTGCAAGACATAGATTCAAATTCTTTTTATTCGAAGTCTAAAAATTGGGTAAAATCTGGTTTTGAGTAAAAATGTATTCCATTTACCACTGAGTTTACCACTTTTTCAAGTTAGCCTGGCTCTGCCACCATGTAACATGTAATAATAATCAGCTTGACAGGATCGAGATGTTTTAACTCGAAATGCCTCCAAAATTTGCAAATATCTGTTGATCTTCCAGTCTTAATTGCTTTGAGCGGCGGCGGCGAATCGATATACATTACGAAAAGTATAAAAATATCAGGAATGAAGGCTAAATACGTGGCTATGTGAAGATTTAAAGGTATGTATATTCATGTTTTAATTATTAAAAGGGATTTCTTCCTTTTAGTTAATAGTAAGCAACGTTTACTTCTTCCAGTATGTTTTGTAACAGCTGGTAAAGCAGGTTGGGAATAATTTTCGCTTTTTTCGATATACCCAAGACTTAGTAGTAATTATATTCTTATTTTTTACTTTATGCCTATGCGCTATTTAGTGTCGCTGTGTTAAAGCAATCCGATTCAGAGTAATGACTTTTCCATTTAGGTGTAGTATCATATAGTTTAATATATTATTAACCAACAGCAGCTTTAATTTAATTTTTAACATTACGTACTGGGTATATGAATTCGTCGCTTTTTGTAAATTCTAAAGCTGTTGCGGGCTATTACGCTTATACTTATCAATTCATTTAAATTTGCATCAACATTAGTCTGGGTCAATGTCTGGCGGTATTTAGGGAGTAACTAAAATTGGCAATACAAAAATCCTCATACATACAAATAATTTTTGTATCCATAACACTTAAAAAACGGCAAAACAGGAAAACTTTTTTCTTTTTTTTGCATTCAAAGGCAATTTTTTGTATTAAGATCATCATTCTAAGAGGGTGAAGCTCCCTAAAAACAAAATTAAAATTCTAGGTTTTTCTTTTAAGCGTTGGCAAACGCCAAATTTGTTTTATATTTTGTATATACATTTCTTCGACTACACAGGGTTATTTTAAAGAAAAAAAGCTTTTTAAAACTTTTTTTTTTTATTTCAGAAAATATTAATATTGTTAAATGCAAACGTTTTATTATATTTTTTACATTCCTCTTTGGGATTTCGTTATCAAGTGGGTTCTTTAAAATTTTAAACAAAATATATAACATTTACTGGCTGACAAAATGGTTTTTGTCTAATTTTTAAGCGGTGTCATATATTAACTGTTGGTTTTTGATAATAGATATAATCTTTGATGTTTTGGATAAAAATATTTGACAGTTTTTGTCAGAGCTAATTTTTAGTCCAAAATTTAAACGGTATTTTCAAACTACGTATTTAGGATTTTGCATACTACACAGTATTTTGGATAAAAATATTTTTAAATTAAGAACTTACAGCTGTCAAACTGTCAAAAATGGCAACATAATATGGGTTTATTACGTTTGGAAATGAAACCCAGTTTTTTAAGTTGCTAGTTAGAAGGGAGGTTGTACAAGGAGAGCCCTAGTATAAGCAATCCCATTCTAAGTGGTAAATAATTTCACTATTGCCGTGGCTAATAAAACTTTGTGACTATTAGTGATAGTACTTAAAACTATTTTTGAGGTATCAAGGTGTGGATGGCTGGTCTCAGTTATACTTGAGTGGGTATTAACTGCATGAGTAATTTGTTTTTTAGGAGAGGCATTTGAGGATCCATAATGTCCTGGTCGATTGTGAGAACCACTGGGCGGAACAGAGGGTGCGAACTTTATATTAAAGCAGTATCTTGTATCTAAGTTTTAAGATTCTATAATATTCTGAGGAGAAATCCTGTAAGAAAAAACATTATTACCAGAGTTTAGGGAGTTACAGGCATGTGGATTTGTGTAATCGCACTGACCCTGATTATTAGAGGATTGACTAGTCTTTTTGTCTTCGACAGAGTAATTTATGCCATTATTATCAGAAAAATAAATGATATTTTGTATGATGTCATTGGTTGAAAATAAAACATCCCTGAGAATTACACTCTTTAATCTGGTGTTTATATATCAAATCAAGTAGAGTTTCTGATTTTTAACAAAATTCAACTTATCACTATGACAAAGATTACTGAATTTTAACCATTTATTAATATTGCAACTTTGAACTTTTCAAAACAAACACCGAATGGATTTCTTAAAAAAAAATTTGCTTTATGTATGAGATCAGTTCTGATGATTGTACTGAAAGTGCTGTCAGTGTTACTAGGCAATAGAGAATGTGATAAATGAACTAATTGTCTGTCTCTATGATAATGTTTAGTAGTAACCATATCTGAAATCATTGACTTTTCCACTTGAAGACCTGGAATCCAAAAATTTTAAAAATTATGTTAATTTCGGGCTCAAAGTCAAGTGCTTTTCGGGTTCCAGAGTTCAAGTTTTCAAAATATGCACTAAAATTACGCTGCAATAGTCTACATTAACCTGTAACTATTTAACCCCTCACTGTTTTGCTTAACTGTAGTTTTTTAAGATAGGAGCAGTGCATTGGAAGAATAACTGAATGTTCAAAACATTTTTTATGTGCGGATAAATAATATATCTTTGTTTTAACGTATTTATTGCACGCATAAAAACAAAAACATATCGCTTAGTGAGTTGTTGCACTTGATATATTTGTCGGTTTATTTAACTCGTCCGAAGCTTTAATATTTGCAATGAATATTTTTTGACCACATAGTTCCTCTTGCCCACGACTTTAGAAATTCACCGATCAAGGATAACCGTGAATATACAAGCTTTACAATTTCAGTTACCGTAGTTCCTTTTTCAATTCAAACAAATAACTGCTAGAAACTCTAACATTCAAATAACGGTTACGGGTTGCTGTATTACTAGGGGAATAGGCTCACTAGTATTTACCACCTGAGTAGAATACTGATTTTCTTCTATAGAGTCTCGATCAAACTCTTCTTTAAGTTTATCTGTTTCTATTTTTTGCTGGACCTCACAATACGAGTGTTTTTTTATATTTTGAAACGCAATTCAAATTAAAACTTGTTCGTCTCTAAATTTTCGTTTGGATTAAACCGATATATATATATATATATATATATATATATATATATATATATATATATATATATATATATATATATATATATATATATATATATATATATATATATATATATATATATATATATATATATATATATATATATATATATATATATATATATATATATATATATATATATATATTTTATATAGACTTACCTTAATTTTTATCCATGTAAAGAATATGATAGTGTCAAAAAAATCGTTCTCAAATGTTCTGTTAGACTTAATTCTTCTAACCCTGTAGTATTTACATTATTCTAGAATTTTCTAGATCATTCCATCCTTTTCTAAAGACTATCGAAGCGCACCGCGAGGCCACGTTTTGATTCAGTTGTGTTAACAAGCTGACATTGAAAAGTTTAGTTTTTTAGTTACGATTTTTATAACCAGTGGTTACCTATGATACCTGTAACCTGTGTTTTCGATAAAAGGAGTGCATTCAGAAACTTCGTGTTTGTGTACCGGCCAATCCGGAATTATATATATATATATATATATATATATATATATATATATATATATATATATATATATATAAATATATAAATATATATATATATATATATATATATATATATATATATATATATATATATATATATATATATATATATATATATATATATATATATATATATATATATATATATATATATATATATATATATATATATATATATATATATATATATATATATAATATATATATATATATATATATATATATATATATATATATATATATATATATATATATATATATATATATATATATATATATATATATATATATATATATATATATATATATATATATATATATATATATATATATATATATATATATATATATATATATATATATATATATATATATATATATATATATATATATATATATATATATATATATATATATATATATATATATATATATATAATATTATGAAAATAACTTGGATTATGGAATACCCCAAGGAACAGTATTGGGACCAACATTATTTCAAATCTACATTAATAACATTTTCAACTTAAATATTCCCGGTAAAATCATAACTTTTGCAGACGATACGGTCCTAATATTCTCAAAGCATACATGGGAAGGAGCAAAATTTAATGCTGAAATAGGATTAAACACTGTTTTAATTGGCTAAATACAAATTTATTAACATTAAACATTGATAAGACCAAGTTTATGACATACTCATTGAATAATGCTCTCTACCCCAACCTTAAAACCATTACACTACATAAATATAAAAATGCTTGGAGATGTATAAATTGCACTGACAGTGTTACTAGAGTTAAAGAAATAAAATATTTGGGAATTAAGATAGATAGGTTTTTAAAGTGGGACTCTCATATAGATATGGTAGTTTCAAAACTAAGGAGACTAATTTTTAAGTTTTATCAACTCAGAGATATCCTAAATGAAAAGACAAAACGCTCGGTTTATTTTGCTCTGGTTGAGAGTATCATAACTTATGCTATGCCAATTTGGGGTGCAACATATGAATGTAATATATATCCGTTAATTATAATCCAAAAAAAAATCTTAAAAATATTGTATAATAGGCCAAAACTATATCCAACAATTGATTTATTTGAAAATACTCATTTATCAGATATTCAGACACTTTATGTTCGCAGTACTTCGCATTTTATTAAAAAAAATAACTCATTTGGGAATAAAATAAAGCATCAATATCAAACCCGAGGAAATATTGAGCAAAAAATTGTGCTACCAAAACCCAACACTACGACATTTATGAAGCTTGATTATTTGGGTATCAAGATGTTTAACATTTTGCCATTGGAAATAAGACATATTCAAGAAATTAGAACATTTAAAAAAAGAATAAATCATTTTATTTTGACTAACATTAAATTATTTAGAAGATTATTTGTTTGAAAGAGCGAATTACTGCTATTCTAAAAATATTGAAAATACTCAGTTATTGCTATTCTTATTTATTTTTTATCTGGGCACAAAATGTTATGCCCATTGTTGTCCTTTCTCTCTTTTTTTTTGTACTTGTTTTTTTTTTTTTATTGATATTGACTGTGTTCAATATTCTCTCCCGTTCTGTTTTTACGGATTCTTTGTCACGTAGGTACCTATCTAATTGTATTTTGGATTTTAGTTACTTTCGATAGCGCGTAGTGAATAGAAAATTCGCTTAATTAAGCAATTAAATGTGAATAACTTCACATATAAGCTCATTAGGGCTTAGGTGAAATAATCATAAATTGATGAACCATTTTTTGTAAACAAAAATCTATGAATAAAAATTATTATTATTATATATATATATATATATATATATATATATATATATATATATATATATATATATATATATATATATATATATATATATATATATATATATATATATATATATATATATATATATATATATATATATATATATATATATATATATATATATATATATATATATATATAAAAAGTTACTTTTCTTGAACACATAAGCTATATTCTTATTTAAACATTTTCTTGGGAATGGTGTTCGAATTATAACATATCATTGATGTTAAATGATTTTATTTTAAAAAGTTTTTCGTCAATATAAAAACGTTTCGACCACTTTATGGCCTTCATCAGTCATCTAAAACGAAATAAATTACTGCCTTAGGAGTTTACAGTTTTTTTTTATAAATATTCAATTTTTAAATTCTTATAAGTTTACTTAAGTTACAATGTCTAAAATAGTAAAAATAATTTTCTTCGGCTTACTTCAATATATTCAAGACGATCCACACATTAAAAATATTTATATACATTTAAAATTCAAAACGAGGATCAGACATAACACGACACATACTTATTGCTATACATGTAAAACGACAGTGACTACCTATTATTTTATCGACAATGCAAAGTTGTTTACGTTTGTTTTTGTCTTTTTATTAGGGTTGGCAGTGGTAAACAATGTTTCGTGAATGGGTTCAAATAATCCGAATATTAATTATTTAGGATGTTAAAATAAATTTTGCTTAGATTTTTAATATCTGTTTTGTCGTTGATATAGTTTTCGGCTTTGGATATATAGACCATCTCAAGAAATTCCCGTTTCCTCTGATTATGCTCTGTTTGCAATATTTTGGTTTCCGAAAAATTGAAGGTGTGTTTAGTTTGACATTCATGTTTGCTTAAGGCTGTTGTATTCTTTTTGTCAAACTTATGCCCATTTAAACGGTTTTGCAAATACTGTGATGTCTGACCAATATAAACACTTGGGCAATCGGTGCATGGAATTTCGTATATCACATGAGTTTTTTTGTTTTTATGTGTTTTACTTTTTAAGGAGCTAAAGTTTTTTTTCAGAAGATTATAGCCTTTATGACAAACAGTTATGTCATGTTTTTTAAATACTGATTGAAAATTTTCAGAAAGCCCCCGTATGTAAGGAAGTGATAAAAAATTATTTTTATTTTTACTTTTTTGTTGTGTGTCACTGGTATTAGGACTGTGAATTTTCTTTATACGTGTGTTGAAAAGAGTGTTAATAAGTTTTATTGGGTAACTATTTTTCATTAGAATTTCTTTGGCTTTTTTTATAGCATTTTCTTGATAAATTGGATCGCTTAATTTGAGAGCTCTATCAGCTAAACCTATAATTACGGACTTTTTTTGAGACATTGGATGGTGTGAATGAAAATTGAGGTATCTTCCCGACCAAGTTTTTTTGGTGTACCACATTGTGTTTATAGACTTTTGATTGTGATACAATGTCATATCAAGAAAATTGATTTTATTATTTTGTTCCACTTCGATTGTGAATTTATCAAACACAATAATCCCAGATTACGCCAAAGATATTCTTAGTTTAGGCGACAACTTTGCAATGCCTATAGAAAACTCTCAAGAGCTCCCAATTCCAGACATAATATCCTTAATTGAAATATCTATCAATAATCTATCCGCTCATAAAAAAGACGACCTTAGAGCAAACTGTTGCAATATTTTGACAAATCATAAAAATAAACTAAAATCGCATCAAACTAAGTCTAAAACTAAATTACTAGAAAAACAGTTGTGTCAAAAACTAAAAAAGACTCGTAATTTTTTAAAAGAAAATCCCCAGCCTAAAATATTAAAACCAGACAAATCAAATAAAACTGTAATTATGGACTCTAAAGAATATAATACAAAAATGAATAACCTTATCGCTGATAAACAAACTTACAAACAAATAAACAGCGATCCTACAAATATATTTCAAAAACAAAATAATGAACTGATAAAAAAATGGGAAAACAAAAACTACATTTCTCCCAATACAGCCAAAGATTTAAAAATTCACAATGCACAAGCTCCCAAAATCTATGGGTTACCAAAGCTTCATAAGGAAGGAATACCTTTAAGACCGATAGTTTCCTGCGTGCAATCTCCATTAAATAAATTATCCAAATACTTAAAAGAAATTTTAAATAATATTATAAATAAAACTTCCTCTTTTATCAAGGATTCCTGGCATTTTAAGGAAAAGATTAAAAATATTACAATACCAGATAATTATACAATCATATCTCTTGACGTCGTATCATTATATACAAACGTTCCTATAGATTTAGCCTTAAACGTAATAAAGAAAAAATGGAATGAAATAAAAAAATATACCGACATCCCTCTAGAAGAATTTCTATCAGCCACCCAATTAACTCTAAAATCTATGTATTTTACCTATAACGACACCTATTATAAACAGATCGAAGGCTGCGCAATGGGATCTTCCATATCAAGTGTAGTGGCACAGCTTGTGCTAGAAGATCTTGAAAGTCAAATCATTCCAAGTTTATCGTATAACACCCCCTTTTACTATAGATACGTGGATGATTGCATAATGGCAATTCCAAATAATATGACAGAAAATATTCTTAATTCTTTTAATTCCTTCCACCCTAAACTTAAATTCACAATCGAAGTGGAACAAAATAATAAAATCAATTTTCTTGATATGACATTGTATTACAATCAAAAGTCTATAAACACAATGTGGTACACCAAAAAAACTTGGTCGGGAAGATACCTCAATTTTCACTCACACCATCCAATGTCTCAAAAAAAGTCCGTAATTATAGGTTTAGCTGATAGAGCTCTCAAATTAAGCGATCCAATTTATCAAGAAAATGCTATAAAAAAAGCCAAAGAAATTCTAATGAAAAATAGTTACCCAATAAAACTTATTAACACTCTTTTCAACACACGTATAAAGAAAATTCACAGTCCTAATACCAGTGACACACAACAAAAAAGTACAAATAAAAATAACTTTTTATCAATTCCTTACATACGGGGGCTTTCTGAAAATTTTCAATCAGTATTTAAAAAACATGACATAACTGTTTGTCATAAAGGCTATAATCTTCTGAAAAAAAAACTTTAGCTCCTTAAAAAGTAAAACACATAAAAACAAAAAAACTCATGTGATATACGAAATTCCATGCACCGATTGCCCAAGTGTTTATATTAGTCAGACATCACAGTATTTGCAAAACCGTTTAAATGGACATAAGTTTGACAAAAAGAATACAACAGCCTTAAGTAAACATGAATGTCAAACTAAACACACCTTCAATTTTTCGGAAACCAAAATATTGCAAACAGAGCATAATCAGAGGAAACGGGAATTTCTTGAGATGGTCTATATATCCAAAGCCGAAAACTCTATCAACGACAAAACAGATATTAAAAATCTAAGCAAAATTTATTTTAACATCCTAAATAATTAATATTCGGATTATTTGAACCCATTCACGAAACATTGTTTACCACTGCCAACCCTAATAAAAAGACAAAAACAAACGTAAACAACTTTGCATTGTCGATAAAATAATAGGTAGTCACTGTCGTTTTACATGTATAGCAATAAGTATGTGTCGTGTTATGTCTGATCCCCGTTTTGAATTTTAAATGTATATAAATATTTTTAATGTGTGGATCGTCTTGAATATATTGAAGTAAGCCGAAGAAAATTATTTTTACTATTTTAGACATTGTAACTTAAGTAAACTTATAAGAATTTAAAAATCGAATATTTATAAAAAAAAACTGTAAACTCTTAAGGCAGTAATTTACTTCGTTTTAGATGACTGATGGAGGCCATAAAGTGGTCGAAACGTTTTAATATTGACGAAAAACTTTTTAAAATAAAATCATTTAACATCAATGATATGTTATAATTCGAACACCATTCCCAAGAAAATGTTTAAATAAGTATATATATATATATATATATATATATATATATATATATATATATATATATATATATATATATATATATATATATATATATATATATATATATATATATATATATATATATATATATATATATATATATATATATATATATATATATATATATATATATATATAACCATGTTACCAATTAACGTTTCGATCATCAGAATACACAAATTCTATAAAAGAATTTTTCAGACAATAACATTTACAATTTAAAGTTCAATAAAATGTCTTACCAGTTACAACAAAAATTTGAAGAGTAGATGGAACATGTAACACATTTAGAAAATTATATAAAACACACAATTCACAATACAAGACTTATACGGAGACAAACAAGAAACTAATATTAAAAAATGAGTTTATGTGTGGAAATAAAGGAACAGTTGTAACTATCTTATTAAGGAGTCCAACTCAGTTTTATAAAATTTTCTTTTCTTTTAAGTTACATGTTATTTAATAATGTTATGGTATATTTTACTAAGTTGTTTTGTATCAGTTTTTGCATTGATTGTGTTTTTATTTCTTTGTATTTCTACCATTTCATAGAATTCTCTCCTTTTTTGGCGGTTTTCGTTAGAATCTCTAATAAGGCTCAGGGGTACAGCAAAAAGCAATATAACACGAACTTGAAAGTGGTTTAATGCAAACGAAACTTTAGAGACGAACAAGTTTCAATTTGAAGTTTAAAAATATTAAAAACGATATATCACTCGTATTGTGAGGTTCAGCAAAAAATAGAAACAGATAAACCTAAAGGAAGAGTTTGATCTAGAGTTTGTAGAAGAAAAATATTATTCTTTATTAGCCAAGTTATGTTCCCCTCAGGTGGTAAATACTAGTGAGTCTACGAGCTATTTGTCTTAATTGAAAAAGGAACTACTATATCTGAAATTTTAAAGCTTGTATATTCACGGTTATCCTTGACCGGTGAATTTTTAAAGTCTGACGCACAAGTCGTGGGCAAAATAAGTGCAACAACTCACAAAGCGATGTATTTTTTTATGCGTTGTAATAAATACATTAAAAGAAAGATATACTATTTATCTTCACTTAAGAAATGTATTGAATATTCAGTTACTTTTCAAATGCAATGCTCCTAATTTAAAAAACTACAATTAAGCCAAACAGTGAGAGGTTAAAGAGCTTACAGGTTGATATAGACTATTGCAGCGTAATTTTAGTGCATATCTGGAAAAGTTGAACTCTGCAACTCGAAAAGCACTTGACTTTGAGCTTAAACTAGGGGACCGCCCCATATTAACGCAATTTTTTAAATTTTTGGATTTCATATCCTCAAGTGGAATGGTCAATGATTTCAGATATGATTACTACAAAACGTAATCACAGAAATAGACAATTGGTTCATTTATCACATTCTCCATTGCCTAGTAACACAGATAGCACTTTCGTTACAATCATCAAAACCAATCTCCCTCATCAAGCGACTTTCTTTTTCAAGAAATCAGATTTCCATTCAGTGTTTGGTTTGCAGAGTTCAAAGTCACAAAATTAATAAATGTTTAAAATTCAGTAATCTTTGTCATAGTGATAAGTTGAATTTTGTTAAAAATCAGAAACTCTGTTTTAATTGATACCTAAACAGCAGATTAAAGAGTGTAAGTCTCAGGGATGTCTTATTTTCAACCAATGACATCACACAATATTTCATTAATTTTTCTGATAATAATCGCATAAATTATTCTGTTGAAGACAAAAAATCAAATTTCTCAAACAGTTAACACCCACTCAAGTATAACTAAAACCAACCATCCACACCTTGATTACACATCAAAAACCGTTTTAAGTACTATCACTGATAGTTACGAAGTTTTATTAGCCACGGCAATAGTGAAATTATTTACTGCTTAGAATAGGATTGTTTATACTAGGGCTCTCCTTCAAAATCACGGGGAATTCGTTTAATTTTTATTTGATCGAGCTTTTGAAATACTTTTATTTTTCCTTCATGGGTCTTTAAAATTTATACAATTTAATTTAGTTAATAATCTTAATAAAACGGGTTTCTAAACTTACATATAATAAAACCGAAAAAACTTGTATGGAATTTGAGAAAAAATGTTGTTTAAATCAGATATTTCTACAAAAAAATTTGATTTTAAACGTCACATGACATCAAAGTTATGTAGAAATATTCGATTTAAGTAACCTATCTCTCAAAAGCCATACAATCTTTTTCGTTTTTATTATATGTAAATTTAGCGACATATATTATTAATATTATTCACTAAATTAAATTGTTTAAATTTTAAGGACCCATGAAGATGAAATATAAATATTTCAAAAGCTCGGTCAAATAAAAATAAAACATAAATAAAAACATGTCCTGGACGAATTCCCCGTGATTTTCTTAACTTGTAAAGTTGCACGGACTTAATCAAGAACTGAATGCTGATTGACATTTTCTTTATTTTCTTGGTGATGCAAAGGAGGTCTCTTTTTGTGTTTTAATCCTTGTGTTGAATATTTGAGAATAATAGAATGTTGAATGATAGCGACAATGTGCTAGGGGTTAGATAATACTGTGGGTGGTATCAAAATATTTAATAAACAACAATAATTTATCTTTTACAAGTAGATTGCCTGAATGTACTAGTAGCGAATGCCTAGGTAAATAATATATTTTTGTTAGACTATAATTGTAGGTGCTTACTTACCAAACGTCAACATCTCATGCGCAATTATTAACACAAGATATATGCTGCTATAAAAAATCTTACAGAAAGACATTTTAACAAATCCAAGTCGAGAATCAAACTAGTCGTCGCTTATAAACGCATACACTAAAAGCAGATCTATATAAACATTGACTGTCACATTAATTTATTTTTTAAGTGGTACAATTTAGTCGGCCACTAGCATTAATTTAAACGTTACTTACACTATTTAATTTATTAAATGTGAAAAGCACTTTTATAATCCAAGAAGGTTTCAGATAAAATATGGTGTAACCAATAAATTCCGCATTTTATGAGAGAATTTCTGCAGAAAGTTTTTTCATTAAAAACAAAGCAAACTATCACGTCACTTTTCATAATAATATCGTTAGACAAAAAATGTGTTTAATTGGAACCAAGAACTAGAAAAAACAACATAAATATATTTATATATTAGCTAAAGTTATTTCAAAACTAAATGACGTCTCAAATATTACTTTAGAAGAAAATGATAGTAATAATTACTACACCATTGGAAAATCGCAATATCCACTATTTAGCCTAGAATTTACAAGCTATCTGAAAAAAATTCTTCAAAATCTCCGAAATTTTGAAAAACTTGAAAGTGCATGGATTATCTCTAATAATTGAGATGTGTCCCGAAGCCAAACCTATTTAGAAGAAACTCAGAAAACATTTAAAAATAGGTAGATCCCAAAACAACGAAGCATAATAGTAGGGCAAAAGCTTATGGTCAACAATTTGTTATTCTCCATATCTGACCTGGAAACAATTGAAGTAGAAACCGAACAAAATTGTTACTCCGCAGACAGCGATACAGAAATGGCAGACCAGCAAATTATACAACAGAGCGTAACCTCCAATACAAGACCACGAACCGAATACAAGTTGATAAATTCAAATCGCTGAAAAAAAAAAATATATATATATATATATATATATATATATATATATTTTTTTTTTTTTCTTTTTTTTTTTTTTTTCTTTCAGCGATTTGGATTTATTAATTATTTATTTTAAATGGTTTTCGTTTTAAATCATTCTTTATTAATTTTTTATATTATCCTTTATTATTTATTATTCTTCTTACTGAATTTCTACTAATTCTGGTTGTTTTAGATATTGCGTGATGTCTTTTTAAGCATTAACATATTGAACTGTGTGGTACAAAAACCAACTGAAAATCAAGGGAGCCTTGATTAAATTTCAAACAAAAGAAAACAGATTGATAGTGAATGTTGAGAGTTCTTTCAGATTTTGAAGTATTATTCTTGTGATCTTTATAAGTTGTAATAATGCCCGTTCTTAATTTAGAAAATAAATTGGTGATAAAGTCCCTTAGAGAAACATTTAATTATGGAGCTAAAGAGTTAGTGGCTATATTTCCACGAAAAAATTGGAAGCTTAGTACAATTAATTACTTTTTAAAGCATATGCGCTTAACTAATGGTTCTGAGGGGGTAAAGCCTGGACATGGCAGGAAAAGATCCACCAGAAGCCTTGCCAACATTGAACAAGTGAGAAACATTATTCAAAATGCCCCAGCTTATGTTTCGGTAAGTTGTCGAAAAAGATCTTAAACAACGAGAATTAGTAGAAGTTCAGTAGGAAGGATAATAAAGAAGGACTTAAAATTAAAACCTAAAAGATTTATTGTCAAAAGTTAAAGTAAAAAGGATGACGTAAAGCAAAAACGTGTTGAAAGATGTGAACTATTATTACAAAGATTCAGGTACCACCGAGATATCGAAAAAATATGGTTTACCGATGAAAAAATATTCACTCTTCCACAAACAAAAAACCCTCAAAATAACCGAGTATATTTTGCCGCTGATATGAAAAAGAGAGATATTTCTTTAAATCGGTTGCTAGTTGTATGGTTGCATTTTTCGGAATCGGTGATGGTTTCCGTGGGAGCTTCCATGAAGGAAAAACCAGCATGATTTTTGTAGATGAGAACGTAACCTAATATATATATATATATATATATATATATATATATATATATATATATATATATATATATAAATTAAATTGGAGCCTTTTTTAAACTTTATTATTTTTCTTATTTTTTGACCGATTTTAAATATTTTTAGATATGTTTTAGTCGAATTATTTCGGAGTTACTTGTAAGATCTCGACTTATTGTTTTAAACAGTGTGCGCAGAAAAGTCGAATTTTTCTAAAACGTTGATTTTAAAGTCGTTGCAAAAATCAGGTGATTCCAATATTTCTACGATTCCATGTTAAAATGGTTCATTGGTTTTCGGATAATGACCAGCAACTTGAAGATTTTGATTGAATTAAATTTTTAATAGTTCATTTTTTAATTTAAGTCGCATAAGTTTATATTTTGCTGAAGTATATCAAACCATTTAAAATCAAGATTGGCGTATTCTGAAATTTCAAAAATGTACAAAAAAACGAGCAAAAAACAGAAAACCTAAAATAATAATACATATATTTATTAGAATCGAGAAAAATGAACTTTAAATTATTTTATTATAAACAGTAGATAACATCAACAATTTATAAAAACTTATGGTGGATATGACCACCTTGATTTTCAACAACAGCTTGAAGCTTTCGGCTCCATAATCCGATAGATTTGTTAATATTTCTTGGTTACGATTTTGTCAGCATATTATTATTCTTTCTTTTAATTCCTGAACAGTGTTAACCACCACGTCTTCGTAAACCATTCTTTCCAGAACACTCCATACTGTATAATCAACTGGATTAAGATCCGGACTCTTTGGAGGCCAAGACTGAGGTTCTATAAAATCTGGGCAGTTCTCTCGTAGATATCTAATTGTACTGTTGGAGGTATGTGCAGGTGCACCATCTTGTTGGAATGTATAGTTATCACAAATATATTCAATTTCCGGTAACATATATACGAGTATATATATATATATATATATATATATATATATATATATATATATATATATATATATATATATATATATATATATATATATATGGGTATTTCGGTTTTAATACCGATACCCCCAAGGAAACTGCCTGATGAGCCTTGCCGGGGCAGATACCACGGTAGCAGATTGGCACCTTGGCCCTGGAAACAAACATAGCGTCATGTTTTGGTCGATTCTCGACAAAATGGTGAAGGAGTAAGCCTTACCGTTACTGGTTTCGTTTTGTATAACTTTTTACGACCAAGAACCGCACAGAAATTGAAATTTCTGTTTCTCTTTATATATATATATATATATATATATATATATATATATATATATATATATATATATATATATATATATATATATATATATATATATATATATATATATATATATATATATATATATATATATATATATATATATATATATATATATATATATATATATATATATATATATATATATATATATATATATATATATATATATATATATATATATATATATATATATATATATATATATATATATATATATATATATATATATATATATATATATATATATATATATATATATATATATATATATATATATATATATATATATATATATATATATATATATATATATATATATATATATATATATATATATATATATATATATATATATATATATATATATATATATATATATATATATATATATATATATATATATATATATATATATATATATATATATATATATATATATATATATATATATATATGTACAGCGTGTCCAGTGAAGTATGCAACAAATGAAAAACTATTTCATTTCTCAGACAATCTTATTACTGATAAAAGTTGGTGCATCTAAAGAAACTACAGGAAGCATAAACATATTTTTAAAATATTAATTAGTATACGAGGGACGATCAAAAATATGAAAAATTCTCAAGAGTAAAGTGGCATGATTCCTCAAAATAGAGAAAAATGTTATTAAGAAAAGTTGATTAGAATTAAAATACATGCCCAAATGTGGAATTGTGTAAGAAAATCTTCAATTTTATTTTTTTATAGTTTTTTTTTTTAGGTGATAAGCTACTGGAATTAAAAAAAAACTCTATTATATATATATCTCTAGCTATTTACTCAACATGCATAGAACAAAAAAAAAATTTAAAAAGAGTGCGGTTTATAAGAGAATTTTTATAATTGCCGTACGACTGTCAACTTCATATTTAGGGTTGTTGCACAATACCTAAAAAAAAACTGCATGTTTATCCATTTTTGCTATTCCTATGCTCTCTGATCTCCCTGAAATAATTTAATTTTTTTCAATATTAGCATCTTATTTGATGAAAATAAAATCAAAATTGGTATAGCATTAAAACACCATAAACAAAAAATGTAATACTACTTATTCTTATGAAATAGGGTAGGTGGCTTTGAAAAAATAAAATACATAATTATAGCTGTCTACTTTTCGAACGTCAAAATGATCAAATTTGAAAGTTTTTTTAACGCGGCGAAATATGGCTGCAAAACTAAATTTAAAAGAAAAAGCGGAGTCAGTACTTATTCAAGGATCAAAAACCATTAAAAAATTGAAGCCTTAGGGGAAAAAGTTGAAAAAACCTGAACCTCCCCCTATTTACGGCCTTGGCAAAACGTCGTAAAACTACGAAAATTAAAACTTTTTAAATTCAATAATTTAAAACTAAAATTTACAACAACAAGAAAGGGAATATATCATTTATTCGGTGTGCCTTCCATCTCTTTCGATATATTATACACGTTTTCCTTGAAAAATACGTCGAGACATTATCCAACATCTGAGGTGTGATAAGAGCCACTGCTCTTCGAATTTCATTCTCTAACACATCGAAGTTCTCAAATGGTCTAATGGCATAAACCTTTTGTTTTAATATATATATATATATATATTTAGGAATATACGTTTCTGGAACCTTTACTATATTCTTATGGAATTTTCTTGGGTATTTGGTTCACTGAATTAATTGGCAAGTTTTAGAGATCGGCAAATAATTTACTTCATAGCGTGAGTTCAAAACGTTTCAACCATATTTTGGTCTTCATCAGTTGTCTGTAATGAGATATATAGATAAGTCACGGCACAGAAAATTACAATAATTAAAAAATTTTTTTTTTACCAAAATCAAAAAGAGGAATTTTTTTCGGCTAGAGATTAAAACATTATCCGAGATTTAAATGTCGGCATTTTAACATATTTCCATACACCACAGTTACAATTAATGCTAAAATTAAAATAATACATATATGTCACATAGCACAGAACATTTAAACGTATTACACCGTAAACAAGTATACAAACAGTTAAAATGGCACTAAATTTATATTGGAGTAAGAAGCGATTCGTACTGATTTTATTTGTTTTGATACTTTTTTTCTCGTTTGAACCTCAAAAGAAAGGAAGTATGTGAACGTAAATTTGATTAATTTTTTTGGTTATTTTGATGATTATGTTACACAATTAAGTTGTTATATGTTTTAAATAAATAAATTTTTAATGTCAGTTTTATCGTTGATACTATTTTTGTTTTTTTTAATATATATCATTTCCAAGAACTCCCTTTTCTGTTGGTTTTTTTCAGTTTTAAGTATCGTAGTCTCTTGAAAATTAAATGTCTGTGATAATTGTTGTTCGTGATTAGTTAAGGCTGTTTTATTTTTTTTATCGTAATTGTGTCCATTTAATCTATTTTGTAAGTATTGGGAGGTTTGACCAATGTAGACACTAGGGCAGTTGTTACATGGAATTTCGTATATTGTATGAGATTTTTTATTTTTATTGGTTTTACATTTTAGTGAGCTGAAATTTTGTTGTAATAGATTATGACCTTTGTGACAAACTGATATATCATATTTATTAAAAAGTTTTTGTAGATTTTCAGATAGGCCATTTATGTACGGGAGTGACAAGTAATTGTTTTTATTTCTGTTTTTTTGTGGTGGCAGGGGATTGTTTATGAGATTTTGCAGTCGTGACTTAAAGGTAGAATTAATGAGTTTAGATGGGTAACTATTTTTGATTAGAATTTTTTTAAATTTATTTATTGCTTTATCCCTGTATATTGTGTCACTCAGTTTTATAGCACGATCTGCAAGTCCAATTACGACCGATTTTTTTTTTTGGGATATTGGATGGTTTGATAAAAAATTCAAATATCTAGTTTTGGTATACCACTCTGTTTTAATAGAATTGTTCTCACGATGGATGGATGGTCATATCTAAAAAGTTAATTTTTTGATTATTTTCTATTTCAATGGTAAACTAAATTTTAGGATGGTAAGAATTGAATGTTTTTAGAATATCGTCACACATGTTTTCCGGAACTGAAGTGAAACAGTCATCCACATATCGATAAAAAAATGGCAGCTGATAAGGTAATTTTGATATCATAGTATTTTCTAGCTCCTCCAAAACCATTTGAGCAATTACGCTTGAGATGGGAGACCCCATAGCGCATCCTTCAGTTTGTTTATAGTATGTGTTGTTTTATGAGAAGTAAGTAGACTTTAATGTTAATTCAGTTGCTGACAGGAATTCTTCCAGAGGTATGTTAGTAAACTGTTTGAAAAGGTTCCATTTTTGTCTTATAATACCTAGAGCGAGTTGTACTGGGACGCTGGTGTATAGAGAAACTACGTCAAGCGATATTATCTTATATCCATTAGGAAGTACTGTATCGTTAATTTTTTCTTTAAAATGCCAGGAGTCTTTTACGTATGAGGTGGTTTTATTTACTATATTTTTAAGGATGTCTTTTAAAAATTTCGATAAATTATGTAATGGGGACTGTACACAAGATACTATTGGACGCATTGGAATTCCCTCCTTATGTAATTTGGGGAGTCCGTACATTTTTGGGGGTTGGGCGTTGTGAATCTTTAAGTTTTTAGCTACACTTGGTGAAATATAGTTTTTATTTTCCCAGCGCGTTACAATGTCATTATTTTGTTTTTGGTAAATATTTGTAGGGTCATTATTTATTATTTTATACGTTTGTTCATCATTTAGTAGACAGCTCATTTTTTGGTTATATTGATTCGAATCCATGATTACTGTTTTATTTGATTTATCGGGTCTTAGTATTTTTAAATTGGGATTTTCTTTCAAGTATGTGCGAGTTTTTTTAAATATTTTACATAAGTGATTTTGCATTAGGTTGTTAGGTTTTCGCAAAGTTTGACCTGATTTTAACTTATTATTAAAATTTGTTAAAATATTGCAACAACATGCTCGAATTTCGTCTTTGCTCTTACACGGTAATTTTTTTATAGAGACCTCTACCGATGATATAATCTCAGGAATGGGTAGTTCTTTGGAAACTTCATTAGGTAAAGCGAAATTTGGATCTAAGCTTAAGATTTGTACCGCATAGTCTGGAATAGACGTATTTGTTAAATTTTCTAACCATTCATTTTCTACATGTATAGATTTTTTATTAGTTTGATTAGTTTTTGTGATAAGTGAATTTATTTTATTTATATTTTTAAATTTAATTTTTTCAAAAAGAGTTTCATATTTTTTATTTTCTTGTCGTAGAAAGTGTTCATTAATTTCTAGGGGTAAAAGCTGATTTAATTTTGATTTACTAGCGAAGATATCCTGTTCTAAAAATTTTATATTTCTAATTGTGTCACTAATTAATAAATTTAATATGTTCAAAACAATTTTTTTTAGGACATATTCATGAAATTTTTTAGTCAGGTTTGCCGAAAAAAATTTTACATGGTCTATTTTTAAGTTTAAAAAAGTAGGAGTTAAACTATCTGATTTACATCTTAATAGAAAAACTCGTCTATTTCTTTGCTTTGCAAGTTTAGAATTTAGCTTTGATATCTTCTTCATTTCAGCAACAGCGACTGGACTATAATTTCTCTCAATAAGCTGGTAGTTTAGCAAATTTTCACCCATGTTTGCGGATATATTTTTAGGAATATACGTTTCTGGAACCGTTAACTATATTCTTATGGAATTTTCTTGGGTATTTGGTTCACTGAATTAATTGGCAAGTTTTGGAGATCGGCAAATAATTTATTGCATAGCGTGAGTTCAAAACGTTTCAACCATATTTTGGTCTTCATGAGTTGTCTGTAATGAGATAATTTTTTTTTTTTTACCAAAATCAAAAAGACGAATTTTTTTCGGCTTACCTAGAAATTAAAACATTATCTGAGATTTAAATGTCGGCATTTTAACATATTTCCATACACTCCAGTTCGTTACAATTAATGCTAAAATTAAAATAATACATATATGTCACATAGCACAGAACATTTAAACGTATTACACCGTAAACAAGTATACGAACAGTTAAAATGGTACTAAATTTATATTGGAGTAAGAAGCGATTCGTACTCATTTTATTTGTTTTCATGTTTTTTTTTTCGTTTGAACCTCGCAAGAAAGGAAGTGTTTACGGTGTAATACGTTTAAATGTTCTGTGCTATGTCATATATGTATCATCATCATATATGTGATATGTCATATATGTATTATTTTAATTGTAGCATTAATTGTAACGAACTGTGGTGTATGGAAATATGTTAAAATGCCGACATTTATGATCTCGGATAATGTTTTAATTTCTAGGTAAGCCGAAAAAAATTCCTCTTTTTGATTTTGGTAAAAAAAAAAAAAATTTAATTATTGTAATTTTCTGTGCCATGACTTATCTATATATCTCATTACAGACAACTGATGAAGACCAAAATATGGTTGAAACGTTTTGAACTCACGCTATGAAATAAATTATTTGCCGATCTCTAAAACTTGCCAATTAATTCAGTGAACCAAATACCCAAGAAAATTCCATAAGTATATATATATATATATATATATATATATATATATATATATATATATATATATATATATATATCAAGTACTTTCTTGGGATTAGGATCGTGGTTTGAATTAGAAAAAACTATAATTGACGTTTCGCCTGTTTATTTCAGGCTTTTTCAAAATATTTATTTCTGTGCATCTCCAAATTTAATACAGCAAGTCTATATACTCAAGTTCAAAGATGAAAACAATTAGGTATAACGCCACGCATTAAAATTATTAAAAACAATTAGTTAAAATACTACAGTACATACCTTGAGAAATATGTTATTTTACCTTGCTTGGCAGTGCAGAGGTAAGTGATACACTGGTTAAAGAATTCCATTGTGTTTTTTATATATATTGTTTAATTTTTTTGATTATAATTACATCGTGGACACTATTGGTTGATACGGGGTGTTATAAAAGTATTTGTGTGAGTCTGACAGTATACATACGTAGTTATGATTTATGGAAATACTCTATAACAATTGAATTACATTAGACTTTGATATGGCTGAGATTGTCAATATCTTTCCGATCGTTTACCATATGTTTTTCTTTTTATAAGACCGTTGTTCTTTTGATAAGACCGTTGTAGCCGAAAAATCAAATTCATGTTCCATATCTCTTTCGTGCTCATGTAGTGCTGTTGAAGCATCTTTTGTATATTTATGTACATTTAGTCTCTTTGATAGGTATTGTGTGGTCAGGCCTATATATTTTTTTGGCTCAGTTTAGACAGGGAATGCTGTAAACTACGTTTGATAGTTTTTTAATTTGCGTTTGACTTTTTAGTGTTTTCTAAGATTTAAGGTATTGTTTGATTTGTAGCATACGGTTATATCGTGTTTACCAAGAATTTGTTTTAATCTTTTCAGAAAAGCCTTCAGTATTGTCGCGATTATTAACGATATGTTTTGTTCCATTGTATAATGTATATGTTCTTCGTTTTATAATTCGTCCGATGGCTCTTAATAGGAAATGATTTTTAAGAGAGTGCTTTTAACTTTATTTAAAATGTCAACTCGGTATATAGGTGATACTAGTATTAGTGCACGATCAACCAATCCTATCATCACGCAGTTTTTTTTTGACATTTTGGATGACTGGAATTGTAATTAAGGTAGCGGAGGGATCAGGTTTTATATTGTACCACTTAGTTTTAATGCTATTTTGTTTGTCGTCTCTTAAAAATTTTATAGCCCCATCGTTTTTCATTTCGGAAGTAAACTGCAATTTTGGATGAAAACTGTTAAAGAGGGAGACAATTTCCGTTGTTTTATTTTTGGGTATTGCTAATAATCAATCATCCAGGTAACTTTTAAAAAATAATATTGGTACATTGGCTTTTTGTAACACTGTCTCTTCTAGATATTCCATTACTATATGGGCTGCGGTGGAAGAGATGTTTGAACCCATGGCACATCCGTCAAGTTATTGGTGGTAATTTTATCTTTGTATTGGAAATAGTTTTTTAAAAGAATGAGGTCAATCCCTTCTATGAATTCTATACAAGTGAGTATTTGTGTGATTTTTTATCTGATTCTACTTTTCCTTAATGATCTGTTTTAAAAGTTTAGTCAAAATATTTGTGTACAAAGATATTACGTCTAGAGAGATGAGTTGGAAATTATTTGGTTTTAATGGTGTCTATAAACTTTTTAAATTCAAACGAATCTTTAATGTAATACTCGTTTCTACTTGTAATTTTTGACAAGCAGTTTGAAAGAAAGTTTGAAAGTTTGTAGAATGGTGACTGAATATAGAACACAATAGGACTCATAGGAATGCCCGGTTTGTGAAGTTTAGGCATTCCATAAAATTTTGGTGGAACAGAATTATCTATTTTCATTAATTTGACTTCTGTTTAGGATACGTTTGAACAGTTTTTCTGTGAACGAGTTATGTTTAGATTGAAGAGATTTCGACGAATCACATCTCATTTTTATATGTGATTTTGTCAACAAGAAGTTCATTAATTTTGTTGTTGTAATCAATGGTATTCATTATTACAGTCTTGTTACTTTTGTCTGGCTTTAAGACTGCTATTTGTGGGTTTATTGTTAAAAAAATATTTAAATTTTTTTCTTGCTTTGATAGTTTTTTTTTGACTTTTGTTTTGCTGTATTTTTTGTATCTTATTTTAATTTTGTGGTTGGTAACGATATTAACAATCTCTGACCGAATATTATCTTTTTGCTCGGATGGTTTATTGCAAACAGCTGACTCGATAGCAGCAATGTAATCTATTGTTGGTAAATTGCACAGTTCACTAAGAGGTAAAGCAAATTTTTCACTGAGTGCTAGTGTTTCTGCAATTTCGTTTGGGAAGAACGTATCTGAGATGATTTCTAGCCAGTTATTGATTTCGATTTTTTTGTTATTGTATTTAGTTTGACATAAATTGTAAGGTTCAAGATATATATAGATATATATATATATATATATATATATATATATATATATATATATATATTGTTTACGCTATTTTAATTTAAGAAAATTCAAAAGAGATATATGGCAGCATCGCTAATGCGCAACGAATCCGGAATTAAAAATATGCGAGGTAGTACCGATTTACCTTTCGATAAGTACACCTTTTCTCGGCGGTTTGACAAAATTTATCCAGTGTCCGGTTTTGTAGCCACATAAAACGAACGTGTTTTGAGTTTATTTATTTATTAAATCGATTTATACATTAACGCTACGGCTGTTACTCCATCTGAGATTACTCCCCCGTGATTCCTTTTACCTTCCTTTTCCCTAAACCCTTATTTTCCTGGAGTGAGAAGAAGACAGTGACAGCAGAGCCTTTCGGTAAGTCCATTCATAAAAACAGTCCACATTTATTTAAAACCTGAGCTAAGCGAAAACATTTTGGTCCTTCGAGCCGGATTTCAGAAAAAAAAATTAAATTTTATTTTAAATCGTATGATTATCGTTGGTTTTGTATGGCAGGCAATTCGTGCATTCCAGCACTTCGGTTTTTTTTGTTGTTATTTTATTGCCTAAAGATTTTGTACCGGAATTGGGCATTTGCGATGTTGTCGGATTTTTAAACTTTATTTGTGAAAGTTATTTCTCCTAAATTTTGTCAAATTATTAATTACATGATTTATTTAATGGAAAGTATAGCGGTATACTTTTATGGTAATTAATTACGGAATATTTAAATTGTCAGTTACGAGTTATGAATTTTACTGAAAAGGCGGTTTTCAGCTAAAAAGATAGAAGTAAAAATGGTTTAGTCTAGACATTTTGATATTTTAATTAATTAGAAGTCTAGGTATTTTGATATTTTAATTAACTTTTCATTTTATAAATTACTTTTAGTTATCGGATTTCTTTTTAACAAAAGGCAAGGTATATAAATCAAGGTACGAGTATATAATAAAATATATAATATATATAATAAACTATAATATATAAAACATAAATAAAATGACGACGGAAGAAAGGAAATTTATGATTCTTACAGCCAAAAAGGAGTCATTTTTTAAAATTATACAGTCGTTCTACGAACTTTCAAAAGATTTGAAAAAAGAACATTATATAAAAAAATTTTGCGCTGCATATATGACATTAGATAGCGTAAAAAACGATTTTATGAAGACCTTAGATGAAATCAATTTAATTGGATTTGAAGTAAAAGATGATTTCGTCCCCGATTATAACGCGGTTTCTGCAGTAAATGAGCTTTGTAGTTATATTCATTTCGCTACAAAAAATTTAGATAAACAGACTCAGGCTTCGGGTGTCGCTCCAATCGCACCTACGACACAAATATTAACAGTGAGTGATAGCCGCCCCCAACTACCTAAAATTGAATTACCGGAATTCTCGGGAGAAATACGTCAATGGGAAACTTTTCATTCATTGTATAAAAGTATGATACATAATAATTCAACTTTAACAGATCTCGATAAAATTCATTTTTTAGTAGGACATTTTACGCGGCTCGGCTTTAGCTGTTTGTGCAGGCATTTCTCTTACGGCTGATAACTATGAGATTATTTAGAAGGCTCTCATAGATAAATACGAAAATAAACGGTATTTAGCCAATAGTTATTTAAGTACAACAAATTTTAGAGTTTAAACCTTTGCATACAGAGTCAGAAAAAAATTTAAATATTTTCCTAGAACGGTTTGATGTTGGGGTTTCGGCTTTAAAAAAATTAAATTTACCGGATTTATCTGATTTTATTTTATTATATCACGGTTTAACAAAATTAGATCACGATACAGTAAGGGCTTTTGAAGTTAGCCAAGGGAATACAGATATTCCTACTTATAATAACTTGGTTGAATTTGTAAAAAGGCAATCAAAAATATTACATCTGAATAAACCCTCTAGCAGTGGCGGCGGCTCTTTTACCAATATTAAAACAGCAAAATCATTTGTAATTAGTCAGAATAAACATACAAAATTTGCATGTGCTTTTTGCCAAAAATCGGGGCATTATGTAGGTCGATGTGAAAGGTTTAAGGCGTTATTACCCTCTAAAAGATATGAAATAGTCCGGGATAAAAATTGGTGTTTTAATTGTTTATCTTCTAGCCACGGAGTTAGGTCATGTTTATCCAATAGAACTTGTTCTGTATGCTCAAAAAAGCACCACATTTTATTTCATGCGGGAAGGACAGAAATATCCTTGGAAATTAAAAATGAATCGGCAAAGGAAAGCGGAAATTTAGACATAAGTTCTAATCCAGTCACAGATAGTGGACAAGAAAAATATAATAATAATGTTTTGTGTAGCACTTTAACTAATAATTTTATTAATAAAGGTGATAATGTAAAGTATATTTCATTACTATCAACGGTGGTAGTTTTGGTTGTAAATGGCGCTTACCCTAATAGCACGGCCCGGTTTATTTTAGATTCGGGAAGTGAAGTCAATTTGTTAACCCTAAAATCTTGTCAAAATTTGGGTTTAAAAATTCATAAACATTACACTTCAGTTCAAGGTTTAGGGTGCAGTAATCAGGCGGTACGCGGTCTGGCGTCACTTTCTTTGGCTTCACGTTACGACTCATATTCGGTTTACACAATTGAGGCACTTTAAAAATATTGCGTTGGCGGATAATAATTTTAATCAACCCGGTGAAATTGATGGTATAATTGGAGTTGAATTATTTGCAAATATTTTAAAGGAAAATCGAATTACGGGAAAGTTGGGATTTCCGGTTGCGGTTCAGACATCTTTCGGATATGTTGTTATGGGAAAAACTCCAATAATAGAACGAAATTTAAACCCTTCGGTTTTCTTTACTCTTCGAGAAGAGCAATCAATTGAACAACTTCTCGCGAAGTTATGGGAAGTTGAACAAGTACCAAATCGGGAGTTAGTGGTACCTCAACAGGCGGAATGTGAAAATATTTTTTGTCGTACATATCACAGAGAAAAAAATGGTCGGTAGCTTTACCTTTTAAATTCCCTCCAGAAACTTTAGGTGACTCACGGGGTAATGCGCAGGTCAGATTATTATCATTAGAGAAACGGCTTGCTAAAAATTCAAATTTGCGTTTAGAATATAATAAGGTCATGCAAGATTTTCTTAACCAAGGTCATATGGCCTTAGTACAGGCGGAAAAAAAAGATACCACATCTTATTACATAGCGCATCATCCAATTGTTAAATTAAGTAGCACAAGCACGCCCGTAAGGGTAGTTTTAGATGCTAGTGCTCCATCGGATAATGATGTTGCGCTAAATGATATTTTATATAGCGGCCCAAAGTTGCAAACGGACATAGTAACTTTGTTATTAAATTTTCGGCTTTTTAGATTTGCCATGGCTTCAGATCTGCGGCAGATGTATAGACAGATTAATATTTTGCCAGATCATTGGCGTTTTCAGCGAATATTATGGCGGTTTAGTCCTTATGAACAAATTGATGAATACGAAATTCGAGTAGTTGCGTTTGGCTTAAAGGCGTCTCCGTACTTAGCCTTAAGTACAGTTCAGCAACTTATTAAAGATGAAAATAAGAATTTTCCTCTTGCGGCAAAGTTTGTGTCACGTGACCTTTATATGGACGATTATTGTAGCTCGGTAGAGTCGGAAAAAGAAGCTATTCAGTTATATCACGAGTCGATAAAATTATTTAATTCAGGCGGTTTTGATTTGGTTAAATGGTCATCCAATTCAAGTAATTTGTTGAAAAACATTCCTAAAGAAAATTGGTTTTCGGATACACCTTTATTTAAAACGGATACAAAAATTTTGGGTATACAGTGGGATCCACAAAGTGATACTCTAAGTTTTCGAGTCACTATTCCTGAAGAAAAATGTACCAAACGGACTATGCTATCGGCTATAGCACAATGTTATGATCCCATCGGTTTAGTAGCCCCATTTATTTTGTATCTAAAAATAATAGTTAAAAGGTTATGGCTTTTAAAATTAAATTGGGATGAATCTCCGCCAAATGATGTAAGACGACTTTGGGAGAAGTTGCGGTTAGAGTGGGGATTATTGGAAAAATTTACAATCCCACGACATATAGGCGTTATTAGTAATAAACCGGTTAGTATTTTGGCCTTTGCAGACGCGAGCTTAGACGGATATGGGGTGGTCGTTTACGCACGTACTGTATGTGCGGAAAATAATGAAATTAACGTGAAACTTATTTGTGCGAAATCTAGATAGTCTAGAAGTCTCACCGGCAAAAAATTTAACAGTTCCTCGGTTAGAACTACTAGCGGCTCATTTGTTATCAAAATTAGTAAAACATATAATAGAAACTTTAAGGATCGGATTTTTATTTCCAAAATTTTATTATTTAAAAGACATTTTTGTTGCAAATCGAATTGCTCAAATTAAAGAAAATGTGCCAAATATATTATGGTATCATATTGAAGGTATTCAAAATCCTGCAGACTGTGTATCAAGAGGGCTAAAGCCTAATCAACTTATTAATCATCCTATGTGGTTAACGGGACCCTTTTGGATAAAATTACCTGAATGTAATTGGCCATGCTTTTCCCAAAATAATGATAATTTTTTTGGGGAAAATTCAAATGTTTTAATAGCTGCTAGTAAGGAAAAATCGGAGCCCCATCCATTTTTAAAATTGATAGATAGAATTTCTTCTTGGCTAAAAATTTTACGAATTGTCGTTTTGGTTTTAAGGTTTTTAAAAGTTGTTCCAAGAGGAAATTATTTTAGCTAGTGATTTGCAAAAGGCTGAATTTTGTTTAATAAAATTACTTCAACAAGAATATTTTGGTTCGGATATTAATATGTTAAATATCAATCAACAATGTTCATCAAAATTAAAACGACTTCACCCCTTTATGCAAGACGGGTTGCTTAGGGTCGGGGGTCGCATTGGTAATTCGGATTTAACTTTTATCAGAAACATCCCTTATTTTTACCGGGAAAATGTTCTTTGACTGAGAGACTGAGTTGATTATTATCATCAAATTAATTTGCACACGGGTGCTCAATTGCTAGAAGTAATTTTGCGTAATAAATATTGGATTTTAGGAGGAAGAAATTTGAATCGTAGTAGAATTTACGAAAATTTTGGAGCCATTAATGGGGGATTTGCCTGCGGTTAGGGTACATGAAGCTAGGGCATTTTTAAATACAGGAGTTGATTATTTTGGACCTATTAAGATTACAATGGGAAAAAGAAAAAATGCTACCGTTCATAAGGCTTATGTAAGTTTATTTTGTTGAATGAGTCTTAAGGCAATACATTTAGAGTTAGTCAGTTTCCTTTCTACCCCTCATTTCATGCAAGCTTTTAAACGTTTTCTTTCACGTAGAGGACCGGTACAAACTATGTTTTCAGATAACGGTACGACTTTTTTGGGAGCAAAGCGGGTGCTTCGTGAACTAAATCAAGTTATTAACTCTCCTGAGTATATAAGTGCTTTAGAAACCGAGTTGGGAGTTCAATGGAGGAACATATGCCCTTTAAATCCGCAAGAAGGAGGTATTTGGGAAAGTAATCTTAAATCGGTGAAAAATCATATTTACAGGGTAGTGGGCGAACAGATTTTAACTTATGAAGAATTTAACACCCTCCTTACCCAAATCGAGGCCCTATTAAATTCGCGCCCTTTGTGTTTTTTTGACATTAACCTCTTTAAATGGGTTTCCGGCGGAAAATTTAGATAATATCCCATTGAATAGATTAGATAGATTTCAACTCATTGATAAAATGGTACAAGATTTTTGGAAACGGTGGAGATTAGAATATCTCACCACCTTACAAAACCGTCAAAAATGGAACGAAAACCAGGCAAATATTCTACCCGGCACGGTAGTTCTTTTAAAAACAGATAATGCTCCCCCCTTGCATTGGCCTTTGGTAATAATAACGGAGGTTCATCCAGGGAAAGATGGAGTTGTGAGACATGTAACTTTAAAGACAAATAAGGGTCTTTATAAATGACCGGTTATAAGGATATGTCCTTTACCGACTCAGTAATTATCATAGTTATAAGGGTATTTCTTCGGATTAGAATTATAATTTTTTTTAATTTTTTTTGGTTAAATAACTAAAATATGTTTGATTTTATTTAAGGTTAAGACTAAATACACTGATGGGTTTAATAACATTGGGTGATATTAAAATTAGAAACCTTTAAGTGTCTGATTTAATATAATAAGATGAAATTTTGGGATTTTATTTTTTTTTTCTTCGTTTTAACTGAAAAACTATTTTTCAGGGTCGGCGGTATGTTTACGCTATTTTAATTTAAGAATATTCAAAAGAGATATATGGCAGCATCGCTAATGCGCAACGAATCCGGAATTAAAAATATGCGAGGTAGTACCGATTTACCTTTCGATAAGTACACCTTTTCTCGGCGGTTTGACAAAATTTATCCAGTGTCCGGTTTTGTAGCCACATAAAACGAACGTGTTTTAAGTTTATTTATTTATTAAATCGATTTATACATTAACGCTACGGCTGTTACTCCATCTGAGATTACTCCCCCGTGATTCCTTTTACCTTCCTTTTCCCTAAACCCTTATTTTCCTGAAGTGAGAAGAACACAGTGACAGCAGAGCCTTTCGGTAAGTGCATTCATAATAACAGTCCACATTTATTTAAAACCTGAGCTAAGCGAAAACATATATATATATATATATATATATATATATATATATATATATATATATATATATATATATATATATACAGGGTGTTTCAGTTTTTTGTTGCATAACTTTAACAGTTGATAGAACTTTTCAAATTAGTGCAAAAAGTTCATATAAACATAGGTCGTGAAGCGCTTAGTTATCAAGATACAGGGTGTTAAAGTTTGCATTAAATTTTTCCTTTTTTTCCGTTATATCTAAACGGTTGGACATAATGGCACAAAATTGGGTATTTGGGGGTTTTTGGGTGCGGAGAATTTAAATTCGATGTTAGTTTTCATATTGCTGCTAGAGGGCGCCACCGGCTTATCAGCACACTAACGTTATTGAACAGAACTTTTTTACCACTCGGTATATGGCTTCAGTGATTAAACTTTCTAATTCCTCCATCTCTTCTTAATAAAAAAGGTATACTTTGTTTAAGTCTCTAGGAGTGACCGTTTTCCAGAAAATCGCACTTGAAAGTTAAGGTTACCCTGCCATTTTTTAGTCTTAGACTGCCTAGCAGAACCGTGTTAATAATAACAAAAATAGTGGGCCATGAAACCTGTTGCTATGAAACCGAAGACAAAAGTAAACTTTTGAGTAAACTTCATTCATATTTGTGTATTTTATTTGCAGAAATTTCAGTTTGCCTATTTTCTTTCTCGTTTTTTGTCTACTTTAGTACTTTACTTAGTAAAATGCCTTTCGTATTTTCTAATCAAGAGTTGGCGGATATTCATTTTATTTATGGGTTTGCAAATGGTAATTCTGCCGAAGCAGCCCACGAATACAGGCGCAGATTTCCAAATAGAAGACATCCGAATCGTTCGGTTTTCGTAAGAATTCATCGGCAAATAGTTGAACAGGGTCTAGGCAACGTTCGAGAAAATGGTATTAACGTTCGGCCACCTAGAAACTTTGAAAGACAAATTTTGGGTATGTTTGATCGAGATCCAACCACAAGTGTAAGAAGAGTTTCCATTGAATTATGAATTTCAACCAGCTATGTTTATAGAGTTCTTAAACGTGATCGGAGGCATCCTTATCATTTGCAACCGATTCAAGGATTACTACCCGGAGATGAAGAAAGAAGAATGTTATTTTGTCAGAGAATTCTTAATCTAATTGCAAATAATAGATACTTTTTAAGAAATGTCTTATGGACCGATGAATCCTGTTTTACTCGTCGTGGAATTGTAAATTTTCATAACCAGCACGTTTGGGCACATGAAAATCCACATGCCGTTAGGCCAAGAAACTTTCAATACGAGTTTAGTGTAAACGTCTGGATAGGCATTTACAACAATAATCTTTTTGGACCTTACTTTTTGCCTCAGCGGGTAAATGCAGCGGTTTTTTTGGAATTTTTAGAAACGGAACATGGGAATATGTGGGAAGACATTCCATTGAATTTAAGAAGAAGAGCTTGGTTCCAACTTGATGGATGTCCAGCACACTATGGGAGGCTGGTGAGAAACTGGCTAGATAATCATTATCCACAAAGATGGATTGGTCGTGGAGCACCAGTTCAGTGGCCTCCACGATCTCCAGATTTAAACCCTTTGGACTTTTTTCTATGGGGATTTTTAAAGGAAAAAGTATATGAAACTCCCGTTCAAACAAGAGACGAACTTTTGAATAGAATTAGGGATGCCTGTGGTCAGGTGAGACCATTCCTAAATAACATTTCACGCTCAGTTTTTCGGCGATGTGAACTATGTATTGAACAAAATGGTTCACATTTTGAACATCTTCTTTAAATTTTTTAAAATTCATTTTGTTTTCAATGGCTATTACATGTATTAGTTTCCTATGTTTTAATTAAAGTTTCGATTTTTTATATAAATTTTTTTTTATTTTGGGTTTACGTTTTTTTTTTAGTTCAAAGGAAATAGAAAAACTGTGTCAGCCACATTTTTTAAATTATAAATTTTGGCTATGTGATAAAATAGATTACACCATACCATTATTCCAAAAACCTATATTACATTGAAAAAAAAGCAAATCTCAAAAAAGGCCAACTTTAATGGGTCATGGAAAGAGTACATTTTTTCTACCGCAAAAGATACGTTAAAAATGTTTTAAATATTTAAAAAGCATCTATTTTTAAAATTAAAAACTTTAGAGCTCTGTGTTTTTAAAAGTATTTTAGAAAAAAAAACGTATGTATAAAAATTATAAAAATTTTAATCAAAAACGTTAAATTTTTTAACAATAAAAAGTTCTCCCGGAAGCTGTTTATTTTTCAGTTTTTATCGCAAAAAACTTAATAAATTTACGCAATAAATATTAAAGATAATTTTAAAAAATAAAAATACGGCAAAACTTTATATTCAGAAAAAAAAATGTTTGAAAAGTCCTTTAATTTGTTGATTAACTCATTTAACAAAGATCATAATAATTCATAGTATTTGAACTTTCAAGTGCGATTTTCTGGAAAACGGTCACTCCTAGAGACTTAAACAAGGTATACCTTTTTTATTAAGAAGAGATGGGGGAATTGGAAAGTTTAATCACTGAAGCCATATACCGAGTGGTAAAAAAGTTCTGTTCAATAACGTTAGTGTGCTGATAAGCCGGTGGCGCCCTCTAGCAGCAATATGAAAACTAACATCGAATTTAAATTCTCCGCACCCAAAAACCCCCAAATACTCAATTTTGTGCCATTATGTCCAACCGTTTAGATATAATGGAAAAAAAGGAAAAATTTAATGCAAACTTTAACACCCTGTATCTTGATAACTAAGCGCTTCACGACCTATGTTTATAAGAACTTTTTGCACTATTTTGAAAAGTTCTATCAACTGTTAAAGTTATGCAACAAAAAACTGAAACACCCTGTATATATATATTATATATATATATATATATATATATATATATATATATATATATATATATATATATATATATATATATATATATATATATATATATATATATATATATATATATATATATATATATATATATATATATATATATATATATATATATATATATGTATATATATAGAATAGCAAAAATGTATAATTTCTGCAGGTGCAAAACGGCCTACAAGAAAAATTGCTTTCGATCACAGGGTACCCTCCTGCGATCATGATTTCTGGGCCTCTATCCTCATCAGGCAGGCTTATATCCAGGAAGATCTAAAATAACAGATTGCTTGATATGACAAAATCGAAAACGAAACGTCAATCGTACTGGAACAGTACTAAATGCTAAGAGGTAACACTTAGCGCCACCTATTGGGGCTCCGGTGGTTTCCGGCTGCAGACCCATAGGTATTTTTGGCAAAGTATGTACTAGCACCATCATCCGTTATTTTTTTTTCCAAAATGTCGGCAAAAACGTTATATTCACCATATAACACATAAAACAAAAGACAGTGTCAAACTTCTGAGGTGACCTGATTAAAATGAAACTTTTTAGGTTAGAAAAAGCATGAAAGCATGTTATTATGTTTTTTTCCAAAATATTACGTCTTTTCGAAAAAAAATTCATAATGACTGCCTAGATGCCAAAAGTCTTATTTCAAATAAATTACCCCACAAAAGTTACATGAAACTTTTGTGAAAACCGTGTTTAGGAAATTTAAAACTTATAAAGGAAAACTTTTTTAACGTAAAATAATCCGATAATCGTATATTAAGCAATATAAAAGTTACAGGAAAGACAATTACGCCACTGCAAGTTACATAGATTTGTGAAAACCGTTTATAACGATTTAAGCAGCTCAAAAGTTAGGGAGCAAAATAATTTTTTTTATAGCTAGCAAAATATTTTTTCACGCTTTTATTAGTTTTAGCCAATTAGTTGTAACCTACTATGTATATAAACAAATCTCGGAAATTGGTTTTAACTTCTAAATGTCTCTCTCTATCGATTTGAAATTTTAAAAGTGTATGTAATTCGGATCACAATATAAGAATTTGGTACCATGAACTTCTTCTAATTATCGTATTGATTTGAAATTTTGAAAGTGTATGTAATTCGGCTGACAGTATAATAAGTTCGACTGGCACCGCTGGTACCAGCTAGTAAACCCCTCGAGTTTGGACTCATTTGGTTTGTTCTGACGGGTGCAATACATAATTTGGTAGCGTCGAGCTGATTAGAACGAAATGGTACCGATGTGCTTATTTAATTTGTTCCAACGCATTAGCAGAAAAATGTTAGGCATTATAGTATAAAAAAACTAACGCACTAATAATATAATTTACTTAAAATATTTTGTTACGACATATACATTCTACCTTTAACGATTCAACGACACGACTATGCCAAAGGCATAGGGCGCTTTAATTTTTACCAAACGCCCAACGTTTTTTAACATAGCCATTTAATTGTCAACGTCAGAATGTATATATCGTAGCAAAACATTTTAGGGAGATTACATTATTTTGTAATTTTTAGTACTTTACTGACAAAAGCGTGTTTCTAGTTTTTTTAAACTATTTTCTAGTTTTTTTAAACTATAACTTATTTTAAATTAATTATGTAACTAAAACTTACATGAAACTATAAAAACCATATTTAAAAACTTTAGACAGTTAGAACGTTAATTTTTTTAACAGCAATCAAAATATGTTTTGAAATAAATTGCGCCATTAAAAGTTAAATGAAACTGTATAGACCGCATTTAAAAGTTTAAAAAAGTTTTGAATTTACGAAAAAAAAAACGTTTTTGACATATGTTAAAATTTCTTTTGAAATTTTTTACTGCATAAAAAGGTACATCGACCTGTGCATACCGTATTTAAAAATTTTAAGCCATTCAGAAATTACGGCAAAATGGCAAAATATCAAAATATTTTTGTTATAAATTACGCCATTCAAAGATATATTATTAAAACTTAAATTCCCTTGTAGAGCTTGTGATATTCCAAACAACTACTTTCAATAGCAATACCATATTTAAGACGAGAAAGCTGGGACACTTAAATTATTGCCACGCGATTCATTCATCAACCAAGAACAACTAAATCAAATGATTTCTAAACTTAATAATACTCTAGAACTATTAAAGAAGAAATGACCAACCTTAAAGAAACAAACATATATCTTTTTTGATTCCTTTCTTCTGATGATTATATCAAAATTGCTAATTATCAAAAGGTAAAAACAGTGAAGGATAATGATCGTCCACAAGGTATTAACAATTGAAATTTGGATAAAGATTTGTATTCAAACGTTATCAAAAAAAAATGTAGTATCTATTACCCTATGTGATTCAAAATGACATAATATCAAATAACCTTTATGGAAAACCTTTTTTCAGCTAAAAAGGTAACAAATAAAAAAATCAAACATTCCAGTTACAGCAAAAACAGTAAATTCTCCTGATAATAGGAAATGCAAATCAAATCAAGCGAAAAAAATCCAAATCCATAGAGGTTCAAAGGAAAGAAAACTGTTAACTTCGTCAAACACCTTTTGGTTATTTATTTCTCGATACAGTAAAATAACTACTTCTTCAGGTATTATTAAATATCTTACAGAACAAACCAATTTAAATTGTGTATGTGAAAAAATTCAAATAAGAAACACTAACACAACTTCATTCAAAGTTAGAATTAATAAGTTGCTCAGTGAAGACGTTTAGACGCTTGACATTTATGTGAACCAATATTATCATCCAAGGAAATTTCAACAAGATGAAGAAAACTAGAATCTTCCAAAAAACTAAATGATAAAAGTAAATTATTAGTGACACAAGTTAACATTAGATCAATTAAATTATCTTTTTTTGAATTAAATAAAATTCTTCTTGTTTTAAATTTACACATTTTAGCCCTTACTGAAACATGGTTATGGTTATCTATGGAGGTGGTGTATCTACTAACAAATATTTAAAAATTAAAATAATTGCTACAATTGATAATAATCCTTTGGAGTGTTTCTGGCTAAGTATTTCTTTTAATAAAGGAAAACTAGGTTTAGGTATAATTTACAAACCACCTAATATTAGAAATATTTCTTTCAGTAAATAAGCTCATTATAACTAGTGACTTTAATGTTGATATTTTAAATAAAAGCATCGATGGTTACAATCTTAAAAATTATTATCATGTTTTGGTTTAAAACAATTAATTGAAAAAACAAGAAATATGTCTGTTCCAAAAATCATTATTCACTTGTACTACAATAAACAATCCTTAACTGATCCACAAAATGATTTTTTGGAATGTTATAGTACAATTTCCTTGTGAAATGAAGTATTTTTGAAATTATAATTATATTAATTTATATTTATTTGATACAAATTTGTCAAACACTAACTGGAATGAAATATCTGTTCTTGATAATTTTTTAAATGAAAGTTGTATCTTTTAATAATACAATAATTAATCTATTTAATATCAATGCTCGACTTCAATTGATTAAGAATAAAAAATATCAATGGATTACACTTAATATAAAAGAAATGTTAAAATTGAAAAAGAAAGCATTTCAGAAATATCATAAACAATAAACAATCATCATGGCAGTATTATGTAAATTTGAGAAATGTTTTATCTAAATCTATAAGAAACAGGTATTTTTAGAATATAATGTAAATTCTAATAACCCCAAACAATATTGGAAAAATATTAAATATAATATTAAGTTAAAAGAGTCGAAATCTGTGAGTGAATATCCTTCAGCTCAAAATTTAAACAACTATTTTATAAATCCTTTAGGTAATTTATTGCCTGAAAGAGACTTAACTATATTTTACTCAACACAAAAATTAACTAAAACAAAATAAATAAAAAACTTTTTAAGTACGCTATCAAATTACGACATTTTAAAAATGCACATATAGTATGAAATTTTCCACCTATTGCGTTACTTTCAATAACATCTAGAATTTATTTAACCAAATTATAGGTTAAATTAATGCTTATAATATTTTACCAAATAATAAATACAGCTTTAGAAAAAAATTAGCACCACAACATTACTTACTAAATTAAAAAATGATAGCTTAGAAAATCGGGATACTGGATTGGCACTAATCTAATGTTACTTGATTTAGCCTAAACTTTTGGTTCTATTCTTTAAATCATGAGGTGCTTTAAGCCAAATTTAAATACATAGGTTTCTGTAACAAGACACGTCAATGGTTTATTAATTACCTTTCTAACCGTAATGAGTTCACTAGAATTTCTAACGAATACATATTTTTTACACTTCTAATATACTATCTATACATAGAGGAATGCCTCAAGGCTCTGTACATGACCCAATGTCTTTTATTAATTACACATTTGATTTTTATTAATCTATTAAAAATGGTAACCTTTTAGTATTTGCAGATGACACTCCAATTTATCATGATATTAATTTTGAAAATATAATACATTTTGTTAATTTAATAAAAAATGTAAAAACATTAAAAACCATGGATTAAACATTAATGTTATTAATTACTAATTGGTCCATAAAATTTAGTTACTAAAATAAAAACCAATTCTAATTTTAAAATTACCCATGAGAGTTATACTGTTCTTGTAATTACTTCCATGAGAAATCTTGATGTTATATTTCATCAAAATTTAAATTTTAATTTTAAAATTTATACAGTTCTAACGATTTTTTAAATATTAACACTAAACTAAAACTTGCCAATTCTTTAATTCTACGTTGCCTGGATTACAGTGATTCAATTCATCATAAAAGTATTAGTTTTAATGATAAACATAAATTACAAATTTTCCATAATAATACATTGATCTTACAAATTATGATTAGATATCTCCAATTTTTAATACATTTAAAATAACTAAATTAGAATTTAGACCTATCCACTTATCTTGTTTTATTGATAAAATAATTTTAAATAAATTGTCTAACTATTTATATGTAGAAATTCAATTTCGAGGTAATATTTATAATATAAATACTAGAAATCAAAATAGCATGGACGTTCATGTTCATCAAACAGGAAAATATAAATCATCTTTTAAATATATATGTTTTTTAATTTATAATAATATTTCTTATGAAATAAAAATTTCATGAATCATTTAACAAACATATCAAAACCATTAGTCGTGAGGTAGGATTGGAAGTCTGGTTACTCAATAATCAAAATCCTAGATTTTGTGCCAACTAGTAGGTTACCTTTTATCTAGTTTTAGTTAGTTTCTACGTTTCTACATACATAATATTTAATTGTAATATTTTTATTTATATTCATTTCAATTACCTTGCACAGATAAATCATGTGTGATATATTTGTGCAAATAACACAATACTGTAAAACCGTACTTAAAAATTTTAAGTAGTTTTGCAGTTACAAAAATAAAGTTTTTTGTCAGATGTCTGAAAATTTGTCAGAAATAAATTAAGTCAAAAGAAGTTACATGAAACTGTGAAATTTGTATTCAAAAATGTTTAAGCTGTTCAAAAAATTGTGGCGAAAAACTATTTTTTGACAAATGTCAAAATATGTTTTTCAAACAAATTACGCCACTAAAAAAAAGAACATGGAACTGTAAAGATCGTGTTTACGTAAATTACTCCACTAAAAGTAACATGAAACTGTATTTAAAAGTTTTAAGCAGTTACAAGTTAGCAAGAATTACGGGGAAAAAATATTTGACAGATATTAATATGTTTTTTCAAATTAATTATTCCACTAAAAGTTACATGGACTACATGTGAGTGAATCCAGTATTTTCGAAATTGACCAATTTATCTCAGTTTACAATAGAAATTATACATGTATCAGTTTACAGTGCACTTTAAAGAGTGATATTAGGTTACAGTCACATCTCAAATAAATGGTTAATTCGTCATGATATGATATTATTAAATGTGATGTCAGGGACGTTGGGGAGGGGGGAAAGAAAAATTCAGCTGGCAACCAAAACAAAAGTAATATAATAGGTCATATCCTATATACTGTAATTTCTGTATAAAATCAATTTATTCATATTTTGATTTTCCCAACTTAGGGAAACTAATTTCCCAATCCGAAAAACTTTGTGGGGGTCCTTCCAATACTTGCTTCCCTGTGTAAAAAAATATTTGATTAGGAACATATAACCTGTAACAATCTATACTAATATAAAGGAGGTCCTGACAGATTGCCTGACTCATCAACGTAGACCTGAATACTAAAGCCAGAGCTACGAAATTTGGACAGCAGATTTATTTTGTGACCCAAGCAAACAAAAAAAAATGAGGAAATTTATCCGCTAAGGATGTAAAATAGGGAATGAAAGTTTGTACGGGGAAAACAATAATTCTTTATCAGACTTGAAATTTTAGCACAAGTACTCGTCAATAATAATAATAATAATAAAACACCTATTTCAGTATTAATCAAAATCCCTTTCCTAAGGATGTAAAAAGTGAGGATGAAATTTTATTTTGTATGGGAAAAAACCGGTTCAATCCGAGACCATTGAGGCTATTTTGCGATGTCCATAGTAATTTTAGTTTGACGATTTAATTTTTTTTTTCACGGGTGTCTATTCTTTAAGACAGTTAGTTATTGTTCTCGAATAAAACTGAATCATCGATATTAATATTTGGTATTTTATTGCAATAGCTGGTAATAACATGTCAATCCTAAACATGAGTCGTATCGTTATCTACAGTAAAATAAACTGTTCTAATTATATATCAAAAATGTATTAAAATTGTCTATAAAAAAAATCATTATTTGTTTCAATACATCATATAAGAAAAAGTTAATAATATTTCCCGCATTTCCAGAATTACAGAAACTGTGTTCATCACAACAAGTTATGCAAGAGTGCAACTTTGTCCGTTCACCGATTATAATACAGCCAGACTCACAAATTTCTGAACAATTTCTTTGCAGTAGCCAAAGCTTCGGTTTTCCGGTAACCTCTTCAGTGCTTGTTGACATAGATATTCGTCTTACCTACAAAATAAATAATTGCATTATTGGGCTATTTTAGACGTTCCAGGACTAATGTTTAAATATTTTTATCTCATATTAATTTTAAAATAAACGGAAACAAATTGATCAGTTTAAAATAACAGTTATATTAATAATAACAATAACAATAATAATCATAAAACCTCAGGGGTATAGAGAAATACTTTTGTACCTCTCTATGCACGGGCACGCGCTCCCGAGGTGTCCTAGCCAGCTCTCCGCTGTCCTTTACCCTCTTATATCCTCACCGATCCAAAAATCCATCTTCTCCCCTTACCTCATATTTCCTTTCCTCCGAGGAGCAAACCTTATTCGCAAAGTATAAAAAGCCCTGGCAGTAGGTAAAATGGAACCCTTTTATGAAAATGTACAATTTAGGGATTAAATGGGTGAATCGACATTGTATCATCATAACTTCTTGTCGCGCTCAGGATTTAGGTAGAGGATCCTGTGTGTTAAATGAGTTACAGTTTCCCTCGACTAGCGATGGAAGCAGCACGATGTCGAATATGGCTACTGCCATGACCCCACCAGTCCTTGTAGCACCCACCACCGATGCCACACGTCCAGCTCTGTTTCTCACATGTCACCAATCCTGAGACCAGCAACGCATTGCTGACCAACGGCGAGTAATTGTCCGGACTAAACTTTTGGCTAAACCAATCCTGGAACAACTTAAAGGAAAAGTGTAGCTGGAACTTGAGAACGAACGCTCAGAAGAAAACATGCAAAGCTACTCTCCAAAAAAAAAACCCATATGGCAAAAAATACTTGAGAAGGCAATTAACGATTTGAGACAGGAACTAGGAAAAATTACAGAATGTCCGAAGAATGAATACATATGAAGAAGATATGTACAAAACCCACCGACCTCAACTATCAACAAAGACTAGATAAGTATCAAGATACCCAAAAGCAAAAACTGCTAGCTAAAGTGAAACGTCTGCAGAGATACAACAAATGCTCAAAGAGAAAACGACAGAACTGGCTTTACAACACCAATCAAAGGCTGTTCTATCGGATTATCAATAACACCAAAGATCAAATCAATACTGAGAAGATTTGACCGAGTATTGGTCGAACATCTGGGAAAAACCAAAAGAGCATAACCGAAATGCTACATGGATACAATCTCAACGTGATCAGATTCAAACACCTTAAATGGAATTTGACTCTATCTCCAAGGAGGAAGTTAGCAACTTTATTAAGGGAACGAGCAACTAGAATTCGCCAGGAGTTGACCATATTCACAATTTCAATGCATTACAAATCGTATCTATCATCATATTGACAGTCATAACCTATTAGCCGAGGAACAGAAGGGATGCATTCGAGACCATCAAGGATGTAAAGAACAACTTATCCTCGACTCTGTGGTACTTAAGCAAGCACAGTAAAAACAACGCAACATACACACTGCTTTTATAGACTATAACAAGGCGTTTGAAAGTGTACTACATTCCTGGCTCATAGACGTACTAGGAATATATAAAATTCACCCTATGATCATCAATTTCCTGGCAACTATCAAGCACCAGTGAAAAACGAACTTAAGAATTTATAATGGCGATCAATCTCTTACCACCGATGCGATACACATCAATAGGGGAATTTACCAAAGATACGCGGTAAGTCCACTTTGGTTCTGCTTAGCGATTAAACCCCTATCCACGCTGCTCAATAATACGTGACATAACTTCAACGTCAAAGCCAGTAGACACGATTCCCGAACGAGAGATTTTCTGAAGACAGAACTGAACGCCGGAAATTTCATTACAGCAATTAACACCTATGCTGTGCCCGTGCTGACCTACAGTTTCGGAATCTTGAAATGGACTAACACGGAGCTAGAGGGACTACAGCGAACTACTCGCCTAATGATGACCAAGTTCAAGTCACACCATCCAAGGTCATCAACTCTCCGAATGACCTTACCACGAAGAGAAGGTGGAAGATCACTTTTTGACTTGACAAATTCGCAATCCCGACAGCTGCAAAAATTAAGAGATTTCTTCACCAACAAGGCACAAACATCAAGCCTTCACCGCATAGTGACATTAAGTGACAACTCGTATTTTGCTCTCAATCTCGCCAGTGAAACATCATCCTAAAGTCAATTTCAGATCCTGACAAACAGGTGGCTGAAGGATGGACAACTATTCCCAGAGACAGAAGGATTTGTAATGGCAATTAGAGGACCAAGTTATTAATACACTTAATTGAATCCGATAAGCGTCGAAAATATAGCGAGAGATCAGACTATACAGCATATAACATCTGACTGCACTTTCCTAGCAAACACGAACTACCTCCAGCGATATAACCAGGTGTGTTACACCTTTGTACCCAGTTATAAATTCCAATCAAGTTCAGTGCTTAAAAATAATGCCTTTAAATTGTACTTCAACCGGGCAATTATCACCGACAGACGGATGACGAATAATCGGCCTCACGTAGTACTGTTAAATAAAAAAACAAAGACAGCTTATCTGGTAGATGTCCCTATACCCAACAATAACAACGTGTTGGATAAATGTCTAAATAAAAAGGCCAAATATGCGGAGCTGGCAATCGAGATAGAGCAGGTGTGGCGACTGAATAAGGTCCATGTTACACCGATCATCCTATCATCAACTGGACTCTTTCCAAAAACACTAGAACAAAACCTGAAAATTATAGGACTGCTTACTAACACGTTCATCGACATCCAGAAGGCCGTTCTGCTGAGTACTTGCCACATATTGAGAAAATTACAGGCCAACACAGAACTAATAGAAACCAGCCCACTCCTTTTGACGCATGCATCCGGGATGGAACCCAACATTTGTTGAGAAATTGACTGTCAGTTTCAATAATAATAATAAAATCATTCACATTATCATACGCTCTGAATTCACTAAACACAGGAAGTTACATCCCAAGGAATGCAAGGAAAGACTCACCATCGAAAGAAAAAAGGAGGGAGGGGAATTATAGATATAAAATTGCTAAATAAAAAACAAATTTACGAACTCAGAAAATTCTTCCACAACACACAAACTAGCCTCCACAAGGCAATAGTGATGGCAGACAAGAATTATATACCGCTCACACACACATCCAATCACAATTAGAAAAGATGAACACCTGGTCTGAAAAAACACTAAACGGAAGACACAGATACCACATAAAGCAAGACACATACATAAAAAGCTTTCGTATACTTAGTTATAAGAAGGGCAGCTGTTCCCCGAAACAGAAGGCTTCCTGCTTGCCATCCCGGACAAAGTCATAGAAAGCAGAGACTACCAAAAGCACATCACCAAAGACACATCCATTGAAGACGACAGGTGCAGGAGATATCACCAGCAGAAACGATCGATCACATAACGAGTGGATGTAGAATAATGGCCGGAACTGAATACACTGCGAGACACAACTCAGCAGCGAAGGTCGTTCATCAAGCATTAGCCACAACATACAAACTAACGGTAAACACCGACCCTTACTACCTTTATACATTAACATTCATACTTAAAACCGAATACTACAAGCTCTACTGGGATATTGACATCCACACTGATAAAACAATCCCCGCAAACACACCCGATATCACCTTTCAATCCAAAAAAGGAAAAAATCACTTATTTAATTGACATGGCTGTCTCTAACGACGAGAATATCCAAGCAAGATAGCCAAATACACCAACTTGGCAATGGAAATAAAAAGGCTGTGGAAACAGGAAAGAGTCATCATTGTTCCTCTCGACATATCAGTAACAGGTCTCACCCCAACAACGTTTACACCGTATTTGGCTCCATTAAAACTTAATACAGACATTCATAGGAACATCCAGAAATCGGTAATTTTGAAAACATGTAGCATCGTTAGATCATTTCTTAATATACAATAGATTTTTTTTTTTGTATGGACTTGGTATAATCCCGTATAATCAGTATAAAATACAACCACAGGAATACTGTGAGGCAAAGAAGAAAATAGTTGTACTAATAATAGTAATAACACTTCAACCATCGTAAAAGGCAAAGTCATTAATGTTGAGGTAGCCCTACCGAATGGAGAAATAGTTCTAGCGATGAACCAAAGAGAGACCTACAAACACCTAGGATTCCAACAAGCTAGACTGCTCCAGGATAAGCAAGGAAAGACCAAGCTAAAAGATCAGTACGCTCTAAGAGTTCGAGCTATTCTGAAGACAGAATTGAACGCCGGAAATCTCATTACAGCAGTTAACACCTAAGCTGACGCATTTTCGGAATTTGAATTGAAATGGACTAACATGGAGCTAGAAGGACTACAATAAACTACTCGCCTAATGATGACCAAGTATGACCCGACAGCTGCAAAACTTAAGAGATTTCTTCACCAACAAGGCACAAAAATCAATCCTCCACGGCATAGTGACTCATACTCTCCACTGAATCTCGCAAGTGACAACATCACAAAGTCACTTTCAGACCCCTAAAAACAAGAACAGTGGGCTCAAATGGCACTGCACGGCCGACATCACAATGATTTGAGTCAGCCACACATAGATAAGAAAGCATCCAACAGGTGGCTGAAGGATGGACAACTATTTCTGGAGACAAAAGGATTTGTGATGTCAATACAGTTATTAACACACGGAATTACATGAAAATTCATTATCATAGACCGGTCCGTTGATTCCGATACGTGTCGAAAATTTAGCGAGAGATCAGAGACTATACAACATATAATATCTGGCTGCACTTACCTAGCAAACACGGACTATCTCTAGCGACATAAACAGGTGTGTAACATTATACACCAGAAGCTTTCCAATAAATACGAGCTCCTGAACACCTTTGTGCCCTGTTATAAATACAAACCAAGTTCAGTGCTTGAAAATAATGCCTTCAAACTGTTCTACGAGCCGGCAATTATGACCGACAGACGAATAATCGGCCGGAATAATGTGGTACTGTTAAATAAGGAAAAAATACAGCTTATTTGATAGATGTCGCTCTACCTAACAATAACAACGTGTTGGATAAATATCGAGAGAAAAAGGCCAAATATGCGGAGCTGGCCATCGAGATACAGCAGATGTGGCGACTGAATAAATTTCATGTGATACCGATCATCGTATTATCAACTGATCTAGTTCCAAAAACGCTACAATAGAACCCGAAAATTATAAGACTGCATACTAACACCTTCATTGATATCCAGAAGGCAGTCCTGCTCAGTGCTTGCTACATAGTGAGAACATTCTTACAGGACAACACATAGAATTAATGGAAACCAGCCCACTCCTTTTGATGCATGCATCCGGGATAGGCTTGAAACAAAGTATTTGCTGAGAAATTGATTGTCAATTTCGGTAATAATAATATTAATATTAATAATAATAAATAATTCTGACCGTTTGAGTTCTGCATCCAGCAGTATTGCGGACGATACGGTAATACGTAGTCCGTACTGTCAGCGGCGTCCAGCTGTCCGCTGTCCTAAACACCCTGTATCCCGATCCTTCCCACAACTTACCTACCCTAAACTCCTCCTAATCTTTAAAATCGCACGGAGCAACTAGCCTCGGTTAAGTTGGGTGGGGAGTGGCGCCACCACGGACCCAAGTTACCTGGGCTACCAGGGTCAAATGGTGACACACCCATGAAAATGGAGAAAGCATCGAGCCTCGGAACAGAGCCGCTGCATGGGGTTCGCCAACTTTGGTACCACTGCTGAAGGTGACAGCATGCGGGACGGTGGCGGCGAAAGGCTGAACAGACAGCCTTTTGCCGAAAAAAGTGCCACAGCCGAACCTATTCCCGAGATTTTCATCAAAGCCGAAATTATTGAAGACGAAAGTTGTCTGTTCCGATCAGTCAGCTTGCATATATACGGCTATCAAAACAATCATGTCACGATGCCAGAAGATGCACTGAAGTACCTACAACAAAACTGGTCAGAACTTCTGATATTTTCGTTATTTCACGACGACAACATGAAGCTCTTCAACAACTATTATAACTTCATGAGCAAAACGACTACATACGGAACGAGCCTAGATATATTTGTTCTCTCGGAAACCCAAAAGCACATCTTCGATATTTTCTCAAACCAAGAACAATAAGAACAAAACAGATTTGCGTTAAAGAGAGACCAACAATAATAGACAAACACACAGTAAAATAATCTACCTTTTACTAACAGGTGACCCAAGGTCGGGACAATTTGAGCTTCTAACACCACAAAACATCAAAGTAAACAACAGAGCATCATTAAAAGAAGCATCGGGCGAGCAGCGTAATGGTCGAGGACGTTGCGGGAAAGGACAGCTCTACGATCACAAACAAGCAAAAGAAAATAGACTCACCAAAAGGGTTTTGCCGGCTAAGCTGGCACCCACCAAGGAGGGAAAGCAGGACAACACAAGAGCCGCATTACAGAAACGAGCGAACCGATCATGCGATGCCAAAATGGATACACAAATACATCTGACACAAATGCTAGCCAAACACAACAACTTGAGCCCGTTACAACAGCGGATATATCGCAACGACTACCTGAAACTTCTAATGTAGGTAAACCAAGGAGAGTATTAGATCAAAAAAAGAGTCATCATTAAGACCAGTAAGCTCACACCACCCGCATTGCAAAACATCAAAACTATGTTAGCTGCTGAACTAAACATTCATCAACCAAACATTGGGGGCAGTGGGACAGATGCCGAACCGATCCCACATACAAACCAGCCCAACTTTGCGCAAAAGGATCTGCAACCTCACTCAATGCTCAGTAGAGGCGAAGCTCGCAGCAACAACCGACGACAGATGAGAAGCACCACACAGCGCACAATCAAAATAGAGATGGAGTAATATCTAAACAAATGGTCAGGCACCGATTCTGCAATAAGGGATCCTATTCCTCGTGTAATCATTAAATGCGACGGACAAAAAATCCTAAAGACCATCTACGAACACATAATACCCGAGTATGTAACGAATGCGGGCACATTCATACAGTGAGCTACGCAGCAGCTATAACCACGATAACACAGAGAGACTCCCGCCACAACACAGAAACACCAACAGCATAAAACCAAAATTCAAATGGCAGATAAGGATCAAAAACAAAATTAGAAAAGAATTGGGAAATCTTACCTAATTCATGAACCGCAACAAATCAAAACGTATCACACGATGTGTAGAGAAAATCAAATCTGCATCTCCTGATCATACGCTTACAGAAATCTTTGACACTGTGAAGCAAAAATTCTCTGTGTTTGCCACAAGACTACGAAGATACAAAGAGTCAAATGAAAGAAAGTGCGTCAAAAAACTATGAGCAATGAGGAGGCACGAGTAATAGAACCACCGACCAAACAAGAAATCACAGAATACTGGAAAAACATTTGGTAATAACGCTTCATGGATTAAAGCGGAAGAAGACAGACACAAGTGCTTGGAAGAACAATAGGACTTTGCAATGACAATACAAGAAGTTGCAGAAACAATCAAATACACGTATAACTTCTGATACAAATAGCTACCTCCACACATGAAGCTCTCACTCGCCAAATTAATGAAATATTTTAAATCCTAGCACACTCCCCAGTTTGCTCGCCCAAGAAATAAAATACCTTAAACCCAAAAACTCATACACCAAGAACTCATCAAATCACCGACCTATTACGTCCTTCGAACCCTATATAAGATCATCACAGCGACAATTACCAGGAGAATAGAACAACATCTAGCACACAAAAATATTCTAACAGAAGTGCAAAAAGGGTGCAGAAAAAACAGCCGAGGATGCAAGGAGCAGCTAATTATAGACAGCGTCATCATGGAACAAACCAGGAAAAAACATAGAAACCTTCACACTGGTTACATAGATTATAAATAAGCCTTCAATTCGATACCCCACAGTTGGCTAACCAGAGTGCTAGAATTATACAAAGTCAATCAAAACCTCAGGCAATTTCTTACGCAAATCGTGAATACCTGGAAAACTAAAATCAACTTGAGAATACAAAAAACACATGGAAACAGAAGAGATCTACACCAGACGAGGTATATTCCAGGGAGATTCACGCAGCGCTTTGTGGTTCTGCCCCTAGGCAGAGAGAATGAGATATAACTACGGTAACTACTATGGTGATATAACTCAGACATACGAAACAGGTTTAGAAATGCTTGGTTTGTTCTCTAAAATTCGGTACGCGAATTTTTATATCTACATTCTGAAACGGAAAACAAAAGCGAAGCTTATAACAATTAGAGATAAACCAATAAAAATGAGTAAAAGAAAGCACTTTAAAATGCTAATACACTTACTACTAACTGGTAACCGAGATTTTTTAAAAGTTTGAACGCTAGCATTCATGTCAATTTATTAGTTTGCGGGAATAACATATAACAGTTTTAAAATAGATTTAATTTTTTGCATTAGAAAAAGATCTTTTGCGGTAGAAAAAGATCTTATTAAATGTAATGAGATTTTCGTGCCCGATTTTACACTTTGTGAGAATTTTATATGGTTTGAAGTTGCCAATGTTAAGCTTGATCTTAATTAGGTCTGTTCCTTTAACAGAATATTGTACACTTAATATTCTGCAACAGAAAAGCAATTAAGGATTTTCTGCCCTTTTTATTCTCATAAAATATGATTAAAATGGAACAGTAGGTGTTCGTTGATTTTTCAAAGTGTAAATATTTAAGTCTATTTCAACTAATCTAGAAACTGAACAAGATTGAAAAGAAAAAAGCCAGGAATTTAAACAATATAATTTATTACTTATCCAATGGGATAACATATGCTGAAGAAATTAATATACCCAAATAATTAAAAACTATACAATATAAAATATTCACCAAATCTTAAGAACATGCATACAACAAATATCAATATGACAAACCGAGGGAGCATGCAAATAAAACTGTCCTAGAAATAAGTATACTTATACTAAAGTAAGTTTTGCTTATAGTCAGATATATTTCAATAATAAGTTGGTATATTTTAACTACGACTACTCCATACGATTTTGGTCCTTAGACTTAAATATTCTCGACACCATTTAGTCGCCTGTTCCTGACCACCCCTACAGAAACTTTACAGTTCATTTTCAAGTAGTGGTTGCTAATCCGTAGTCGTTTTATTTTAAAGCAAGGGTTATTCCGTAATGTGCAATTAAAGTTAATAAACTTTAATAAAATAATAATAATAAAACAATAAATAATAAAAAGATAATGTCGTTGGGAAGAAGCATTCATTTCTTAAATGTAAAGTGGCATGTTTTTTTAACGTCAAGTAGGCCACTTTTTCAATACGATTTGGCAATTACTGTTAATCCTAAAATAATTTTGTTGGCGTTGATTAAAACATACCAAACACGAAAAAAGTTTCTTTTGCCTAATTAAGTATATTTTATTATTGTGGAAATAAGTAAGAGGTGTGATGAAGTTTTTAAAGTCTATCGGAAGATCCGTAGTACTTGCATTGCACTTACTATACTTCTAAAAGAGACGATACAGCAGCATTGCTAAAATCAGTTGGTGATAGAATAATTATTGTACCTAATATCTAGTAATCTAATAAACTGGAAGTTAACATATAAGTGGAGGTTTTAAGAGACCTAAATTTAAAACTAATTAATGGCTACAAATTAGTGCAGTGAAAAAAGGTGGAAAATGTTGTGGTTTTAATTTCATATTATTCTGCTACTTGTAAAATACATTACAAATTATCACTTATCCTATATTAAAACAAAAGTATTAAAATGCCTAATAGGATTTATTAAATCATTAAAAAATGATCATTATAAAAATAAATAAATAAAAGTTAATAGTGAACCATTTAATTATAAAGTTTAAAATATTTAGATGCAAGCCCTGATTTAAGAAAACCACCTGCATTTACCCCAGTTTTTGAGAGTCAAATCCATAGGTAGGTATATGCATTTTCAACAATATCAACAGAGTACCTAAGTGAGTAAGGTTTAATTAACTTTTATAATAATTTAAATATTTTTATTACTAAAATATATAAGTATTTAGAGAGAATTTACATATGGTTAACAGAGCTATAATTCTTTTTACTTCCCTCGTAAAAGGGAAGCATTGTAATTGTGAAAAATCACCCTCCTAGATGTTTGCAGATCTTTGCGTTTTAGGGTCCCTGGACCTCAACAAAACATGTTTTCCCATTTCCGTCTGTCTGCCGGTCTCTACGCGGCATAGCTCAAAAACTACTTATCCGATTGACTTTAGTTCTAATAAAAAATCAAAGGTACTATGGGGATGACATGGTAATATTTTGGTAAAAATCCAATAAGCGGAACAAAATGGCGGCCTAATGAAATATTAAAAAAATCCAATTGACTTGAACTTTTGCACAAAAATCAAGCGTGAAACAGAGATAGACTGCTAAAATTTTAGTATCTCTTATAGCAAAACAAAATGACGGCCTAATAAATTGTTTGAATAATTAGTAAAATTTAGTTTCCTGGCATAAAACCTTTTTTTTATGGGGAAAAATTTATTTATTATAAACTATATAAATAAAGTTATGAAGAATAATTTATAATAATAATAATAACGATATTAATTAAATTAAAAACTGAAATAAGTTATAGTTTACCAGATTTGTATAAAGTTAGTACCAAATAAGTATATTTATATGTTAAATGTTAACTGTTATATGTACGTAGTGACAATCTGTATCTTAGTGTAAAGCATTTTGTATCAATTGGCTGTCATAGAAAGTAATCTGACTCTAATATGTTTATTATTTCACGTATGAAAAAATATTTAAATCAAATTTTGAAGAAATGTAGGAAGCAACATACAATGTATTTTTTCAGATGGAATGCTCTGTATAATGTTCAATATTTGAAAAGAGTTTAAAGAAGCACTTTTAAGAAGTACTCTATTTGTATAACAGTAAACAGGTATGAACTTTAATTGTAAAGTCTAGATAAATGAATGTCGGTAAGTTTAAATATTATCATACGTATATCAGAAAATTTTACACGCAGGTTTTTGGAAAGGTACTCTAGCTTTTCTTAGGTGTAAAAAATAGATAGGGCATTAAATTCATAAATTAATAAAAATACATATTTTGTCACCCTCTATATATTATCAATGATACTCATAATTACAATATGACTAGGAAGGAGAAAATTTACCTGGTATTTTTTTTATTACATTAAAAATAATAAAATTACTGCATGCAGTCCTCGTCACTATTGATCCTAAACCTAATATCTAGAGTAATTTTATACTTATAAAAAATAAAAAATGACGTTTGGAGAGTTTCCATATCCATCAAGGCCATTATGTCACAAATTTTAATTCGAAACTGATTAGAACTTTTTTGCAAAGAGTTGCAATATTATTATCTTATTTATTTCCTTTTGTTTAGCTAAGATAATAAAAATCAACTCTATATTTATTCACTAAATACAATTGTACATTTTCCTATTGTTCAAGTTGTTACAAGCTGAAATTAGTTTCCAGTGCTGTTGATTTCTGGTGATACGTAAGTCCATGCTATTTTCCTTTAAAAAGGGACTAAAGAACTTGGACTGTGGTTTAAAATACCTAAAAAAGATACAAAAATTTAATATTGTAAAAAAAATTACTTTACGAGAAATCAGCAGTACGAAAATGTTATTTTAAATAAAATATACTACATCTGCTCTGCCCATTTCAACAAAGTTTTATAGCCAAAAACGTATTATTGATTACATATATTTAGGTTTTTAGTTAAAAGTTAAATGTAACCATTAAGGAGCATATTCCGGTTAAAAAATTAAGAAGAATATCGCTATAAATATGGGTTTTTAAAACTTTTGTTTCTAATCTACAGCATTTATACCTCCCGCAATTTTTTTTGTATTAAATATAACTATATTAATTAATTCATTTTAGGTACTGCTATCATAGAATAAAACGCTAAACAGACCTACGTATGCATGCAAATTTGTAGACAAAATTGAAACATAATTATTTTCAACAACAATTTACATACTGAGATGCGGTTTTCGATATATGCTGGCACGAGATATTACATTTGTGGCTTATTACATTTGTGGCTCATTGTGCATAAATGCAGAGGGCTACAAGAAAAACAGAGTGTTATGTAAGACCTTGTCATTTTTCCAATATGTTTATACACAATATAACTAACTCTTAGAAAACGAGATATTATATTGTTCTTTTGTATCCAAAATAATGTGCTTCATATACAGGGTGTTTTTACCAAAATATAAATTTTCATGGACATTTTATTTTCCTCGGCTCCTGTATGCATTAAACAATTGTCTCTAATCTCATTCCTTTCGTGAACTTTTTATTTTAAACTAATTTCCATGGTACATCAAACGCCAAAATATTAGGATCCAATTCTATATAATATACGCCTATATGCCTGTATATCTTTATTTATTTACAAAATTCTATAAAATTCATTTAATGTGTTTAGATTATATTTATAAATAAATAACATTAATATACTAGGTTATAAGTTCGCACTTAACATTTATTATGATTTTTTTTTGCCTAAAAATATATATTTTTTAATTTGTTTTCTCCTGATATTAAAACATATTGTTGTGTAATGCAAAGTATATATTTGTAAGCTAGATGTAATTTAAGCGTTTTTAGGTTTTTGAAATTAATAAGATGATTGATTATCTTTTGGATTGTGCAATGGTTCATCGGCTGTGGACGTTCTAAAGATAAGACACTTAAATATGCGTTCTGTTTTCACAGGTTTTTATGATTTTAAGAATATGGTTGAACAACATGACTTTTATCTTGTTTTTTGTGCGAAACATGGCTCTCCCTTCAGGACGATTCTGCCCACGTTAATACTCCCAATTATCAGTTATTTAGAAAGGATAGAGATAGAAGAGGAGGAGGAGTTGAATCCTATGTTAAAACTACTTTCACTGTCGAAGAGATTAGAGATGGAAAGAACGGTCTTAAATTGATAGCGTTATAAAACGTAACGTTATTTTATAACGAGTTTTATAAAAGGAAAACAACTATTTTGCACTCTCACGAAATAAATCATTACATGTTTTCGAGCTTTGCACCTTCATTTTTGCAGATTTTTTTTATAAACTTTCCCTAAATACCATAAAATTTGATTAGTGAGAATAGCAACTGCTTTGATTTGTCTATACTATTCATTTATGTTCAGTAATTTTTTTACCAAATTCAATTTTTAATAATTGAAACATACCCACAGAAAACGTTTCTAGTTTCTACTTGTAAACGGCTTACGGTAACTAATAGGAAGAGGAAGTACCAAAAGTCGTTATTTTTTCCGTTCATGAATCCATTAATTCTTCAACTTAATTTTTTATAATATTGGGTGAGTAAATACAGATTTAATTTAATTACTACTTATTACAATAAAGATGTTTAAAATCTAGGTACATATAGTTGCGATGTGTTTTATATCAAGATTGAAGAAACCCACACTAAAAAAAACTTATTTTTATCTTGTATCTCCATGAGCCCCACAAACAAATTATTATTTGTATATAAATTAAAAAATAATAACTGTGTTTTTTCTAAAAAAAGATCTTTTCAAATACACTTAAACGCTTTCTGGACTTGATCATATCCATTGTTTATTTTGAATGATCTGATATTGAAAACTTGGGAGGAAAATGAATAATATGCGCGTATAAGAAGAATATAAAGGGCTATCCCAAAATTAAAGATACAAAATGGATCTACAGATTCCTTGGATAAAAATATTGAGAATTGAGCTAACTTAGCTTAGTTCAAAAGTTAATAATTTATAACCGAGATACAGTGGTTCAGGTGATTTTTTCATTTTCGATTTTCCTAATTAATTTATTTTCTAAGAAACATTTTTGCATGAAGTTTCGAGATTGGGAGTTTTTGAAGTGAATTTGATAATTTTGTTGTAGCTGCAGAGGGCGCTCTCTGCAGTACTTTGGCTACAAAAAGTAAGTGTAACTTTTTTGTGCCTTTATTTATGTTTTTATTAAAATATAACTTTTCTTATGTCTCTTAAGCAAAAAGTTATACCTTTTAAATGTCTTTCCGAGTAACTGTTTTCGAAATTTTTGCATTTAAAGTGTCCAGTGTGCTTTTCAAAATATTTGAGGTGGATCTATCGCTGGGCCTTCACCATTTCATTTTTTTCGAGATATTTGTTTTCCAAGATAAAAACTTTAATATGCTAAAATTGGCAATTTTCAAGTGTCAATATTTCGCAAACAGACGACGATACGTATATGACATCATACATGAAACATCAAGAATTTTTCTTAGAATCCAAAAATGCAATAATGTGCAGGGTGTTCCATATAAATAGTGATGTTGATGACCTGGTATATTCTAGTATAAGCTAAAAAATACAGAAGTAAAAATAAAAATGATCGTGTCCGAGCGTTTTTTTTAAGTTAACCTATTCTCAGTTTTTATTAAAAATTATTACGATTATTTTTATAAGATAATAAATTATAATTATTAAAAATTTATATCAATAAACAACGAAAAATGTTTGCTTGTTCTATCTTCTTTCGGCATACAACTTTATGAAGAACACAAACATGTTCACAGAACTAGAAAATGCCTTTTGTAATTGCCCACCTATACTTGGAAGAAAATTGAAAATTTTACCGATATGCATAGATTAATATACCGATATGCCACTACTAAATGTTCCATATTATTTCACGTCCCGCGCTATATTCAAACAAAACAGCCGTTGCCATTCGATACTCGGGCACGTTCGGCTAAACAGGATCATGTGTTGCCTCTGGTTACTAGCCGCTAGTAACGAACCACCCTTGTAACTAAGACGACGAACGAATACGACGCGACGGTTTGGATTTGCGCTGTCACCGTTCTTTCCACTAAGCGCTCCGCTCCGCGTTATGGGCGACACGAGGTCGGCAGCAACAGAGTAACGAGTTATTCTTGGGATGCATAACGTTTCACCAAAATAACGTTATAAAATACCGTTTTGTAAATAACGGCACGTCTCTACCATGCCAAGTTTTCGGAATTCTCTATTTTCTCCTTCAAGGCTACAATATAGAGTGGATGGAAAAAAATAAATCTATCTGCTAAACAGGGGCGTGCAGTCCATGGAAGCAAGGGAAGCAGTGCTTCCCCAAAAAAAAATTACAAAACATCTTCTAAAATGTAATTTTTGAAATAGGAAACCATTCATTTAGTTTATATTAAAAATGCTAAAATATCTTAATTATCAAACCCATAATAAATGCGGCCTTGACTCCGACCGAGCGACAATAGAAAATGGAATAGAACCTATGCGGGTGCTAGCTTCTCTGCAGCCATGTCCTGTATGCTTGATTTCCTGTGAATCGAGCCAGAGGTTATTGAACTTTCTACCGGCTGTTTGCAATTTTTGCATTTCAGTCGCGTGCTTTAAGTGGGGGCGGAAGCTATCGTTGGAGTAGGTTCTTTGTTTGAACGGCTATCCGTGTGTTGTGTGATACGTACGTCGCGTCGTGCATGGTGCGATATAGAAGACAATAATTCTTAACTTCGGCTGTCGGTAATAACGTTGAAAATGTTCGAGAATTTAGTAAGAAGAGTGTGTGTGAATGTGTGTCTTAATAATAAAGGGATTTTCAACATTAAACTTCGCTGATAAGCTTTTTAAATAATTTCCAAAGGAAGGGCAAAACCGCCTTTGAAAAACTTAACCACAAAAATGAAAAACTGAATTAGATATTTTTATCCGGAAAAACAATACGAACAATTTAAATGGCTAACTGGGTGTGAAAATATAAGTAAATTATTTTGTTGGCCATGTTTACTTTTTCAGAATGAAAAAGGTCTCTGGAATAAAACTGGTTTTTCCGATTTAAACAATTTCCATAAAGCTGTAAAAAGACACATTATGTCCAAAGCGCATTTGCAGGCCGTCATAAAAGAAAAAGTCTTCGGAAAAACCAGAATTGAACACGCCCTTAATAAACAGTTGGAAATTAGTCACTGCCAATACAATGAACTAGTCGATAAAAATAGGCAAATATTAAGAAGACTTATCGATGTTGTTTGTTTTCTCGGACAGCACGAATTGGGATTTAGAGGTCATGACAAAACAAGGGTTTTTTCAAATAGAGGAAATTTTCAAGATTTACGTAGTTTAATGGCTAAATATGATGATTGCTTAAAAATCATTTAGAGAGAACGATTTAATTTCCGCTGTTGCAACCATTATTCTAAAAAGAATTAAGCAGGAGATTGATGAGGCGCGGTTTATTGCTATTGTTCTGGACGAAACAACTGATATCACTAATTTTAGCCAATTATCTATAGTAATACGCTACGTTAAAACAGACGGAAGTATTTAAGAGCGATTTTTAGGTTTTAAGAATGTGTCCCAAAATCGTACAGCAGATGTATTATATACCGTAGTTTATAACGTTACTAAAGAAATTAATGTAGAGAAAAAAATTGTTGCTCAAAGCTATAATGGAGCTGCAGTGATGGCAGGACAATTAGGGGGTCTACAAGCTAAAGTTCGAGAAACTTTCCCAAGTGCTGTGTTTGTCCATTGTTTTGCTCATAAATTAAATTTAGTTTTATCCCAGTCCATCAATCACATTAAAGAATGTAAAGTATTTTTCGTTACTTTAAGTGGCATGGCTGATTTTTCTTCTAAGTCAACAAAACGTACACAAACTTTGGACTCCATTGTCCACAAACGATTGCCCAAAGTAGCTCCTACTAGGTGGAACTATAATGGAAGACTTGTGTTAACAGTATCTGAATATCGTGAATCAGTTATTGAACTATTTGAGAATATAATAGAAAATAATGAAACGTGGGACTCAGAAACAATAAATAGTTCGAGGGGGTTTTCGGACTGTTTGAAACGAGATTTTAATTTTTATTATTTGTTGAACATATTTTCAGAAATATTTCCATACTCAGACAATGTTTTTAATATATTACAAACTAAAACAAATGATATTTCTTTTTGACTAAAAAAGTGGATGATTTTAAGTCCATGTTAAGCCAAAAAAGTGATGACTTTGACCTATTTCGGGAGAAAACGGTGACGTTAAATGTAGAGCCACAAGCCAAGCGTCTTCAAACAGAGAAGGTGGGAGATGTTTCAAACATCATACAGACGCCTCTTTTATGAAAAAATCGATCAAATTCAGCAACAATTAAACTATAGATTTGACGGTTTAAATGATTTTAAATTCCTCGAGCTCTGCAATTTTGATGCATTTAAAGGAAAAACTTTTCCAGAAGATGCGTTTAAATCTCTTCTTCTTCATTATGACCAGTTCTTCGACCGAGGGTTACTGCGATCTAAACTAAAAGTGATTTACGAAACTGCTGACATTAGCCCAAAAAATAACGCTAAGGAACTAATGCAATTTTTAAAAGACAAGGAACTGGAAGATGCCTACACCGAAGTGTCCAAATTGCGTGCATTAGTATTTACAATACCTGCCAGAAGTTCATCAGTAGAACGCAATTTTTCAAAACTCGAACGTATAAAAAATTTCGTGAGAAATTCAACGGAGCAGGAGAGACTTTCGCATACATCGCCGTTGTCCATTGAAAATAAACTTCTCCAAAATATTTGCATTTGCATTGAATTTGCAAAAAATGATCGAAGAATCGAATTACATTACAAATAGGTAAGTTTCTAAAAATTGCTTCCCTTTCTTAAAATTTCACCGCACGCCCCTGGTGCTAAACTTACTTGTCAAGTAAGTGCAGTTAAAATTTGCACATATTTTAAAACTTTGTGGACACTACCAATTTGCATATTTTATGTAAAGTACATATTTATGCTAAATTGATTATGATTAGAAAATAACATCAAATGGCTTCTTATTAACAGTTAAATGAGGTGATGGGACAGAAGACAATGAAAATCGTATCTTTCAGGAGGCATATTTCTGAAAACTCGGCATAGTAGAAAAGAGTCTTCTTTTAACCAGCCCTCATACAGACGGTATGTTTTCCCGTCGAAAGGATTTTTCAGACGCCCGAATTGTCTGAAGTGACCCTCTTTTAAATTTTTCTTTTCGAAATAAGGCTGATATGCAAGGCACATTCTTCCGAAAAGTTCGTAGACGTAATTAATCCATTCGTTAGTTTTCCAACATAAACTTTTTTCAGTTTCGAGTTTTTCATCTCACAGCGCTGTACTCGGAATCCTGGCTGTCATGTAAGTGTCTACTAAAAACATTTCGAAGCAACGACTATCCACGTTTCGAGCTAAATTTATCCCAACTTTGACGATGAAATTATAATAATAGTCCGTTCGCTCTATTATAACAAGCTATATGTCAGGTTTTGACGTTTTGTCCTTCTTTTTATGTTATCTTTTTATATTTTTTGTGGACTAAAACCCTAAGGCTATGATGTGATCAAAAACTCTCGATATTGTCTACCTTTTTATTTCGTTGTTTGTAAATCTACACTATTGTGCAATTTTTTTAAATTTATCCTAAATTTAAATGGATATAACTTTTAACAAAATGGTTTGTTTACAAACAGTTTTTTACATTTTGTAGGCTTAAGTTTTGTTAATATTTTTGTGGAATGTGTGTTTTAAGGATTGCTTTGGTGTGGTATATACAAAACAAAACATAAACCTACAAAATGTATAAAACCGTTTGTAAACATATCATTTTGTTTACAAGTTATAGCCATTTAAATTTAGGTTACATTTTAAAAAATTGCACAATAGTGTATATAAGTATGTTGTTATCGTCCCTAGAACGATACTTTTTGTCAGTATATTGTTATCCTTTCTATATGGAGAGTAATTGTACCATACCTCGCAAAATATAACTCATCGTCAGAAATCGAGGACTTAAAGTTGTATATTTCCAATTTTCTAATTTTTTAATTTAATTTAAACTTCCTAAGTTCTTATTACAAGTTGTCCTTGAAGATTTAAACAGAGTAAAAGCATAATTAGTGCATATCTTTTTTAGTTTAACAAAAATATGATATAATAAGTTAAAACTCAATCTGCTATCAGTCCAAAAGACAAACGAAAATTGTATTGCCAAAATAAGTTGGTTGTAAAAGTTTATGTAGGACCGTTCTTGGGTGGTGGACACTCCTTTTAATACTACAAACAAAATACATTGGACTTTAGAATTCCTTATCGACCCAATACAACTTACTAGCAACCATGTTATCTAAAGACAGATCCAGACGATTTTTTCTTTGGGTAGATAGTTCGGTAAAGCGCAATGAAACAGAAAAAAAACAACCAATATTTTTTTATATATATTATATGATAATAACGTGTCACTAAATTATTGATTTGCCCTAGGTACACAAAATTTAACAAAAATATCACTAATATTCACGGGAAAATATCTACTAAAGAATTAAAATATAAATATCCACATTTTACCTAAAGCAAATTTATCCCAGTAAGGGTAACTCTATAAATAATTAGCATTCGATTTCTGATCACCAGTAGTTTACGAGATATAGCCCAATGGTAAGAAAAGGTGCTGTCAACAGATATATCCTAAAAAATGAACGAGGTTTGCATGGAACCCAAAACATTTTTTTATCTTATTAGTGCAATAGCAGATTGAGATTAATATTAACCAGAGTAAAAAAATATACAATAGTTATGCCTTTACCTTGTATAAATCTTCAAGACACCTCAGAATAAAAAATTAGGTCTTAAAACTAAAAATTGCATATTTAAATTGGTATACAAAACAACTTGCGAATTTCGAAATATGTCTATGAAGTAATTGATAAATTGGAAATGTACGACTTTGACCCCTGATTTCCGACTCACTCTGTTGTTTGCAAGGCAAGGTGCATTGGCACATTGGTTTACAAACAAATTGCGAGATCTAAATATATCAATGTAAAAACTGGTAAATTGGACATATACAAAACTTTGGCATTCGATTTCTGAGACTCTCTGTATAAAAATATAATGGCAAAAAAGTCTTCTTATAAAGACGATCTAATAACCACATACTAAGATAGGCTTACAAACCACTGGCGAGGCTTAAAATATATCTATACGAAAATTGGTAAATTAGAGATATATGGCCTGGATTTTTCACTCATGCTGTAATTTGCGCGGTATAATGCTATTCCTAAAATTATCTTTGTAGAGATCATATCAACATATTAACATAAGTTTACAGATAACTTACAAGGCCCAAAATATATCTAAATAAAAATTGATAAATTAGAAATATATGCAATTTTGGTCCTCGATTTTTGACACACCCAGTAGTTCGCGAGAAATGATACAGTATCAAGAAAGTCTTCTTGCAGAGTCGATACTAACATATTATCATAGGCATAAAAACAACTTACAAGGTCCGAAATATATCTATGCAAAAATTGATATACTGGGAATATACAACTTTTGGCTCTCGTTTCCTGACTCACACTGTAGTTTCCGAGGTGCGGCACAATGGTAAAAAAATTTCTCCATAGTAATGAGCTTTTAAACGGTTTAAAAGTAACTGCGAAAAAAAATTGACAGCTGTCAATTTTTTTAATAAATTACGCCTTTAAAAATATTTAAAAATGTTGAGTAATTTAACAGTTACATAGAAATAACAATTTTCTTGAAATACAATTTTTTTGGCAGCCGTCAAAATATTATTTTAGATAAATTCGTAACTTAAAGTCGCCCGAAACGTGGGAATCCTTTTTAGAAATATTAGACAGTTCAAGAGGTACGGGGAAAAACAGAAAATAACTGTCAACATGTATTTTTAAATATTCCTACATAACAGATTTTTTTAAATCATAATATACTATATTTTACAAAAAAAATTCAAATCGATGCTTTAAATCTTTCAAAAGCTTCAGTAGAAAAAGATTAAAAATGCACAGCTGCGAAAGCAAAAGTTTACATATTTATTACCCAAAACTCCTAAATTGATGCCTTAAACTGCTTTAAAATTAGAACTGTTAAACATGTATGTTTTTTTCATGTATATATCTACTGTCCCTGTTTAATATATTAAATACTTTATATTTTATTTCAATTCAGTATACAATTTCCACCTGTATACTGGAAGCCCAAAGCAAAAATTAAAAACTCCGGATCGAAATACAAATATCGTCGGTTTGTAGAATAAAGTCATTAACTGTCAAATTCCACATTTTCCATAATAACTGTTTAAAGTTTACTAAAAAGAGTACTGAATCATTACAAAAAATAAGTCAGTTGTTTATTGAATAAATTTAAAACAACACTAGCCTATTTGTTGAAATGCTTCAACTATCTTAATTTACATGTCTTTAAACTTTAGAGAATCATTTTGCAAAATATTGGTTCTGACAGTTAATGACTATGCTGCAAACCGACGATATATTGGAACACTTAAACATCCCCGATAATTATTAAAACACCTGCATAGATACAAGTAGTTAAAATAGGGGAGCGCCTCCTCCTCCTCCTCTTCCTCTCTCTCATGTCCCTCATTCTTATCTTCCTCCCCTTTTATTCTCATTCGCATCATATTTTTAATTTTTTCTCTTTGTCCTCCCACATTTGATTTTGCATTCTTAAGTCTTATAAATAGGTGCATCAAGATCATTTTAGTATACTGAGGTACATTTACTAAGCTGTGCTCGAGTTGCGTAAAAAGTTATTTTTGAATTTTTCCCCCAATTGTGTATAAAACAAAAAGAAAAAATGTGTCAAGTAATAAGTGAATGTGTAATCGCGAAAAATTAGCTACATCGATCAGACAGTTAAAAGTTAAATATCTCAATTTCTTTGAAGTGATTTCGAAAGATAAATACACCAAGCTGTTTTATCCACTGCAACGAGATTATTTGGAAGCAATTGACTGTTGTGATGATTATTTAAAAGGAATTATAAGCCTTACTACATTTTTCAATACATTTGGGAAATCACACTTTGTAGGAGAATTAAGCCACCTAATAGAATTTATAGGAGAAGATTGCCAATTTATACCTGCTATTATTGCAACCCAAAAGAGGTTTCAATTATACTAAGATAAAAAAACAGGTATTATCAAGAAAAGTTAATCCTATTCGCAAGAGACGTCCCCCCACATATTTAAGATATTATGTTAAATAAATTAAATGGCTGAGTTACTGATTGCAGTTAAATTATTAGAGGACATATATAATAATCTTTCAAAAACTTATTTCTCATATTCTATAGCAAGTGGTCCGGAGTCGAAAGACTTTTATTGTAATCAATCTGAGGAATTCGTAAAGGCTGCCCTCTGTTGCAACAAATACTTTGGAAACATTAATTTTTTTTCAACTTATTCAAAATCTAAAAGATATTGGCTTTGGTTACTATTTAAAAGACTTGAAGCAATTTATTGACGAGGATACTATTCTTCAAGAAATTGAAAAGGAAGAATAAATTTAATAATATTCACAATGGAGCAAGTGGTTACTGAAATGTATGAAGAGTTTATTATATCTGCTGCATACTTCCAATATTTATCAATTGTAGGCGAAGAAGACGCAGTAGCACAAGATTTGTCAGCATACGTTAAGAATATAGATCGAATGGAACAATGTAAATTAGCCGCTAAATTTTGTAATGATTATTTAAAATATAAAAATGAGTATGAACTTTTAAATGAATTTAGAAAATTATATTTAGGGTATCATATTAATTGTATTCAATCATGGTTAGTTAATGCAAAATAAAAATGTAATTAAGTTTTTTTATATTTTTATTCATTCATAAAACAATTGTCATATAAAAATAACACATTTGTCAAAGCACACATACAAGGTGATTTTGAATGATAGAAGCATTTTGGTTCCATTAGCTTTAGCGCTGGTTATTCATCTATTTCAATCACAGGCTTTTTAGAGTATTTCTCTCCTTTTACAAAAACAAAATCTGCTTTCTTCGTAAGTGTTTCAATTATTTTTGGGAAATGATGTAATGGAGTAAATCCATTATTCCAATGTATACAATGATGATTTTTCATTAGCCATACCGCCTGCTTGTGACAATCAGGTGAAAGAAACTCCATTGGAAAAGGCTTTTTAAAAATGTAATGAGTCATTTCATAACCATCAAAAGCTGCAAGCTCTTTTGGTATAAATTTATTTTTTTCATCCTTGAATCCTTGAATATCCATAACCAATCTCATATTTTCAAAGCAGCAAATTTTTTAATGAGAATTTTTTAACTTGAATAATTTGCAATTTCTTCTTTCAGTTGATTAATTTTAAAAATAAATTTTTCAATTTGTTGTTGTAGTTTTGATGTCATGACTAAAACTAAAAGCTTTTGAAAATCCCTTTAAATTAAATCGAAATATGAAAAGAGTTGGGATAAAGTTTATAATTGTTTCACAATTTTAGTAAGAAGGTTGTAGCTAAATAATTTATCATGTAAAATAAGACAATAAGCAGAAGTATCTTTTTTAATTGCATTGTGTGTCTCAAATACAATTCTCATTACTACGGATCCCGTTTCTGTTTCTTTTTGATGGGAGCAATCAATATATGTAATAGGACTAATGTTTTTGAATTATTCAGAATTAAAAATGGGTTCATTTGGAACACCATAGTAAGACTAGTTGTTTTTACCCGCCATGTGTGACGGGTTGTTTCGGTTAGAGAAGAATATTCAACAAGTTCCCAACTCCTGAATCCTATCAATATATCTTTATTTGATTCTAATATTTTTGATAGAGCAAGTTGTTGTGGCATATCAACTAGAATGTGAGGAACTTTCCAATAAATTTTATCGAAAGTATCTAATGGAGTGTCAGGAGCACTAACAGGGTGTGCCGTATCTTCTTTGAAGATAACAATTCATCAGTTGATCTAATAAGAACTAATTCCTGTTTCATATTCATAATAATTTTTCTGTAATCTTCAAAAAATCTTAAAAGCATTTTTAGTGGTATGGATACGGAGAATTTTCCATCATTATCAACTAAAATTTTATCACTTTCTTTTCGATGTGGAAACCAACCTGCATTTTCCAGTTTTAAACTTTCGTTGGTATTGTGGGAAAGGTAGCTTTTTAAGGTTGATGCTAATCCAACATTTCTTATTGAATCTATAGTAATTCCGTTTAGTTCATAGTGGATTTCTCTGAACAAAAAGGCTATACCATTGTTAATAAATAGCAATTCTTTCTCATATTTATCTTCTGTATTAGTTAATTTTCCTTCGATATAAAGTAAACTATCTGATGGTAGAGTGTAAGCATCGAGTTCTTGAATTGGGATCCTTATTTCATCATTGTAATTGAAATTTGAAGAAATATATGGTTGATATGTGTGAAGCTCTGAACTAACGATGGAATTGTCTACATAAAGCTTTTCGTTTACGTTTAATATGTTCATTATTTTAAAACAGTGAAACCCAAAGATGTGAGAAATTTACGATTATCTCGTCTTAACTTGTTGGTGTTGGATTTGATACTGAACTGTTGTTTAGTCTTTTTCTTTTTATAAGTTTTTACTTTGTTGATAGTGGTAGGTGCAAGTCTCATTCCAAGGGCTCTATTATATCTAACAACCATTTTATATGTCACTAGCTTGTAAATGTAACCTTACTGTTATAGTTTCTCCTCTAAAACTGATAAGCTCTCCGTCTTGATCAACTATTTTAACGGTTATATTGTTAATTGCTTTGATGCTAACTGGAAAGTACAAAATGGGCAAAGGAGATTCCACTATTTTATAGCCTGGAGCTACAGTTGGATAAAACTGGTGAATAATATGAACAGGTTTACCATTACTGTAAGAACCGACACAAATATTACAATCAATACAAATAGCATTCACCTTAGTTATTTTTGCAATATTATCTGATTCTTCCTCTTTCATAGCTTTTAGTATCCTGCTATTAAAACCCAACATTTTTCCTATCGAATCTTCCTTGGTAACATTTGCTTTTAAAAGAAAAAAATTTTTTTCATTCGGAAATAAATCTTCTATACTTTCTCTTATGTATGTTTCTATATCTGTAATGTCATAAGTTCCGTCGGGAATAACAATTACTTTATTATCTATATAAAATTTATTATATCCATGTTTTATATTGGAAATAGTCATAAACGTTTCAAAATCAGCTAAACCCAGGTAATATTGTTTTCCATCCTCTAAATATATGGGCGGATTAAAATCAGCAGACAAAACAGAACTGTTTCCTGATATGGCAATTGTGGTGGACATTACAGTTTATTTATGAATGAGATATTACACCAAATAATGAGTTTATATATTTTTTTGCAAAAATTTTAGGGATAGTTGACCACAGTTATATGAATTAAATTTTTGTTTTCGTAAGTATAAAATACATCCACTTTGTCATTCGAATTAAAATATTTGAGAAGTTCAAAAGGTGGTTTTAAATTTCCATAACTATCAAAATATATTACATTTTTGTTATTTTTTATATAAGCAGTCCAATGAGATCCTTTATTTTGTTTTTTATCCAAATTTACAATACCACACTTTTTCAGATTAATTTTTTTTGGAAGTTCATCGAGCATAAAAACACCTCTAAAGCCAGTTATTTTTAACAGCTTTACATATTTAATAATATCATTGTTCGTAAGTGCTCTTTTTGGAAAACTTATTTTGAGTTTTTTTTTGGTCTGATTACTTTCATTTTGATTGATCCTCCTTTATAAGGTCTAATAAATAGCCCTTTTCCTTTATATGGTCTAATATATAATCCTTTGCCTTCTTTAGAAGCATTTTCCATTGCAATATTATGCCTATGTATTTCTTCTAGTTGCTGTTTAGCTGCTTTAGCATCATTTACTGCCTTAGCAATTCCTGCCGCGCCTCCACCTAATGCACCCAGGGCGCCAAGAATGGGAAACAAAAGAGGTAGAAATCCTCCAACTTTTTTGGGTGTTCGAATGATACGTTTTTTTCTCAATTTAAGTTTACCCCCTTTTTTATCTTTAAATCCCAAACCGAACTTTCTTTTACCCTTCATTATTCCTGCAACACTTAGAGCTGCAATTTTTTGACCAATAGAAAAATCCTTAGCTTTTACGCTATCCCAGGCTTTTTTTTTTTAATATTTGGCAGATATGTGTCTTCTTGATAAATCTTCAGTCTGAGAGTATGATATATCGTGTTCTTTACAAGTGGAATCCAATGGATTTATACCAACGTCACCTCTAGTTAATCCTTTCTCCAAGTTGGTGCCTGGACCACAATAATTATATCCTGGTATATGAACTTCGAAGGGTAGTTTACTAATTAATTTATTTACTAAACCAGAGTTTTTTCTATTACGTCTTTTGATAGTTTTTTTCAACTTATGCCGACCCACAGTCATTGAAGTTCTTTTTATACTAAAAACACATTGACATTTTTCTGGTATAAATACTTTTACAGCTAAAAATATTTACTAGTGTGATTAAAAATGAGGATTGAAAAACAAAAATTCTCTTTACCAGTAAATAATCATGACGAAAAATTTTTAAGTAAACAATTGAGAAAGCAAACCAACGTTATGCTTACACTGCTCGAGCATCCTAATGGAATTAGGTTTGAAAATGTCTATGTTTATTTAAAGTCATTAGATCAACCTAAATATGAATATTTAAGAAAGTTGTTAAAACCTATGAAAGAAATTGGATACTTTGAATACGATAGCGATGAGAACATTATTTCACCCCATGAGATAAAGCCAAATTCCGTTATCATTTTTGACGATATTTCTTGTCATAATGTGTATATTGGATATGACATTTGATCAGTTTAAAAAGATTTGTGCTAACTGTTGGATGGATCCATATGGCTTTCTTGTAATTGACAAAGATTGTGAAGTAAATCACGGCAGATACAGGAGTAAATTCGATTCCTTTATATATTTATAAAAGTGAAAAATTTGCAGTTTTATTTCATTTAAAACTTGTATAGCATGAATAAACGTTTAGCTAGAGAATTATTAATAAAATCGAGACAAGCCATGAAGCAGAAATATCGAAGCTTGAAATTAGCTACTTCTACCGCTCAGTCCGAATTAGAACAAACTTATAGACCAATAACACAACCTCTTAAACAGCTTATTTCAAATATTGGTAAATCCGAACCATTCAATTTAAAAGAAGAAAGAGTTTCAAAGTATGAGGAATTCAAAACACCTACAAAGCTTTATAAAACATGAACTCCGACGAAAACTATTCAGAAAACAGGAAAAACTCCGTTACTCCCCACAGAACTACCAACATTTTTAGATGACAGTAGTATCACTTCTTCCTCTCCTGTAGTACAACCATTGACATCAACTGTTATAGCGGAAACTTCAGATCCTTCTAGTGACACAACAACAAATTTAAACTTGTCAGACATATTGGAACAAACTAGAAAAACAATTCAAACCTATGTTGGTACACCGTCATATAAAGATTACTTAGCAGATTTTCATGAATTACCCAGATCATATATTGATGAGGGTGTGAAAGATACACAACATAAATTTGACCATTATTATGGAATAGTTCATGACCTCGAAACGGATAAGTTTTCTTTTGGTTTAATACAGATACCGGTAGAAATTATTGGAAAAGACATTAAAGTGGGAGGAATAACGTACACAGGCACACCAGGTTTATACGAATTGCTTTTCAAAAAAGAACCGAAAGGTTATAAAAAGGAAGATTTAGATAATTACATGAACATTCTAGCTAAAACAAATACATCACACAAATATGTTACAATAATAGGACCATATTTGCAAAGAAAGGGGATTACTAAGGCAAAAACCTTGCAAAGATTAGTTACAGCATTTAACAAACCAAAACCTCCGTTTAGAACAACTAGAGCCAAAACAACAGGAAAGGGATTAATTTTGAAAGCAAACAGATCAAATACAGACTATGTATACTGGAATAATGTAAACGAAATTGTTGATAGGCTACGTTTATTAATTTCATCAAGTGATGCGGGAAATAATGCTCATAGTAATGAGATTATCTCTATTATTGAAGAATTAAGAGAAGATAAAGTTATACTATAAATAACAGCTATTAAATATAATCATATTTACTGTTTAATGATAGCTCAACATGACAGTTGATAAATTTGGACGCCATATTTCAAAACGTTAATTAATAAATTCTGCTTCTTTGGAAAATACAATTTATTCAAATATTGAAAGTAAAATTCTCAACAGTTTTAAGTTAGATTTTATTAAACAAAATCAAGAGGGAATAAGTGACATTAATAATTTAAAAAGGAGATTAGGTGAAAATGAAACAAATAATGAAATCTATGCCAAAAAGCTTAAGGTTTTTGATGAAAATTTTTTAAAGTATGAAAACCAAATTAAAGGATGTTATACCTCAATTGAAAACGTTAATAAACAGTTGCTAACGCTAAATCAAATAAGTAAAGATTTGCAATTTTTAAATGAACATGTTAAAAAGGAAGACAAAAAATTAAGTGATGATATCAACAAAACTATTAAAATAATGGAAACAAATATAAGAGAAGTAATAATTGAAAAACAGAAGGAAAAGATTAAACAATTAAGAACTTTTATAAAAAGGTTAGATGATGAAAAAAAAAAGAAATCAAAATAGCATTCTTAACAGCAGAACAATTGACCAACTCTCTTTGGAAGAAAAACAACAATATATTTCCTTTGGAAAGATAATGTCTAGTGTAATTAAGAAATTAGAACAAGAATTAAATAAAACAGAGGAGGAATTTAAAAATGGTAACTACTTTCTTAACTGGAGAGATAAAAAAGTCCTTTAATGCTTTAGAAAAGGAGATTACTAAAATTAGTAAAGTTTTAAATGAAAAAAGTTATACAATACAAATTGATAAAAACATATAAAAGTTATATTTCGAATTATTACAAAACATAGAAATTGAACTTCCTTTAAATGGAATAAACAAGTTTGTTGTCATGTCAACCGTTAAACAACAAGTCGTTAATGAATTACATAAACCTGCTAGAAAAAACTACAAACGTAGAAGGGTGGTGGTGAAAGGGTTAAATGATCTTCTTCAGGCTGATTTGGTTGAAATGTTACCCTATGCCAAATTTAATAAGGGATTTAAATATATCTTGATTACCATAAATGTATTTTCTAAGTATGTTTGGGCCTAACCGGTAAAATCTAAATCTGGAAAAGACGTAACAGCGGCAATGAAAAAAATATTAATCAGTGCAAAAACTCCACCAAAAGACTTGCAAATTGACAGAGGGAGAGAGTTTTTCAATGTAAATTTTCAAAATTTGATGCAACAATTTCGAATTAATCATTATAGCACGTTTTCCAATTTGAAAGCGAGTATAGTAGAAAGAGTGGACAGGACTTTAAAGAATAATATGTGGAAAATATTTAGCATTCAAGGAAATTTCAAATGGTTTAATATATTAGCAGATATTGTAAAAGAATATAACAATACAAAACATTCTTCAATAAGAATGAAGCCAAAACAATTAAATTAAACAAATGAAAAGAGAATCTTGAAATCTGCATTTACTCATGCTAAAACGTTAGATATAAAATCTCCAAAGTTTAAAGTGGGTGATCACGTACGCATAAGCAAGCATCGAGAAGCATTTTCGAAAGGTTACACACCAAATTGGTCAAATGAGATATTCCACATTAAAGAAGTTAAGGTGACAAATCCCTGGAAATATTTAATTCAAGACGAAGATAATGAGGACATTCTGGGTGATTTTTATGAGCAAGAATTACTAAAAGTAAAGCATACCGATGTGTATCTTGTTGAGAAGATTTTGAGAAAGGAAGGAAACAAAGTTTATGTCAAATGGTTAGGACTTGATAAAAAATATAATACATGGATTGATAAAAAAAATATTGTTTAATTAATTGAAATTAAATTTTAATTAAATTTGTTTTATTTATGTTCCTCACTTTATGTGTTAGCTGATATAAATTACAATGTCTAAAAAGTACCTACTCTTATGTGCTAATTAATTTCAAATAAAATTCACATTTAAGAAATTAAAATTTTATTAAGTAAAACATCAAATACAATTTTTATTAAAACGTGTCAAATATATTTTATTTCTATGTTCCTCACATAATATCGATTCTAGAATAAGTTTACAATCATTTATTCTTTTTTCAAAACAGTCTATCTAAGTACCACATCTGAAAGTTACTCCTACGGGCTTGTCTGTAAGCAAAGCTCCACTTCACTAACACAGGCACCTTATTGTTCTCTTCCAGAAAAAATATGGTTTTCTTCGTAATATTTTCTTTTTGATCCATTTTCATTGTTTTCTTCGTAATTTTCTTTTTGTTCCATTTTGCTTCAATTTGTTTTCCATTTCTTCAGGATATTAAGCAAGTAATTCCATCATAGTTGAAACATTTTCACTGTTAGGATTTTGTGTTGGACTTATTATATTATAAACATGCGTACACAAGTCGCCACAATCAGCTGAAATATTATTTTGAAATATGTATGGAATTCTTGCCTTTTAATTATAGATAATCTATAATCAATAATTTCCTTCAACCGCCACAAATTGTCCAAAGACTCTTGTCCTAAGTATCTGAAGTGTGGGCCTTTTTTAATTTGCAGAACAGGGATATCATTTATTTTCTGGACCTGCAGATGAATGTTGTTTATGTTCACACTGGTTTGATCAACCTGAGGAAAGTAGAAATTGTTTACAATAATTCCTTGATGAACACAAATGTCTTTCCAATTTTCTTCGGTTAGTGCGATTAAAAATTCAGTTTTTCCACCAATTACAATTTTTAGAGAAAAATCATTTAAACTAATGCCAACGAGAACAAATTTTGACAAACAATTATTTAAAAAATAAATTTTTGAATTAAGAAGCGTTTCTAAAGGTTTATGAACCACGGCGTTGTTCATAATGACTAAACGAGACTGAAACATATTGCGTTATTCTTGTACTTAAATATTCTCATCCCCACATTCTTTAAAGTTTCGATTAAAATGAATTAATGAAAAAATAGATTTCCAGTTTGAAATTTGTAATAAAGATAAATAATTAAAATGGTAATAAACAAACAAATAAAACAAACAAAAGTATGCTTTATTGCCGCAGAAAAATTTTACAATTTTATGGACAAAGCAAAATATACCTAAAAATAAGACATATCAAAACATTAATCGAAAATAATTTCGACAGGTCAGTGCTTTTTTTAAAAATGTAAATTATCAATTTACCAAATCGTAAAACACACGTTAGAATATAACATAACATTGCAAACAGTAAATGAATCATGATAACCTTATAAAAGTAAACAAACACACATGTACGAGGTGAATAATTTCGATGACATTGAAATCAAAATTGCAACTATGCGACCTTAAACTCTATGTTATTATAGTTATACAAATAATTGTGATGTTAAACAGAAGGTATATTGAACTAGTGTAGAATGTAGTATACAAAAAGAATTAAATTGTTTTTAATCCAATACCTAACAAAAATAATTAAGTTTTAAGTAAATGTTCGACAGTTCTTTTCCCTATATAATGATTTTCAAAATTCTATGCTACGAGTTAGGACATGACTCACAAAAGATTTAAATAAATAAGCGAGTTTAGTGACAATTTAAAGAGACTTACTCACTGAAAAAAAAATCATTAACGCTGTAAAATGGTCTCTCAATGAGGTATGCTTTGGTGTTTTTTCGAAATTGTGCAAGCATAGGGATAGATTTTAAATGTACTGGCAGATTGTTGTAAAGTTTTATGGCGTTGTAAATAATTGATTTTTTTATTAATTCTGTGGAAGGAATGGGAAGATAAATATCATGCCTAGAGTTTCTGGTAGGGTATACATGTTGTGGCCTTTCTGAGAGGGTGTTTATATGTTTTCTCAGCAAACATACCGTTTCCAAAATAAATAATGCAGGAAGTGTTAATATTTCATGTTTTTTGAAATAGTATTGGCAGTGAGCTCTATTATTTAGACCAAACAAATAACGAATGGCTCTCTTTTGAAGCATAAAAATACTACGAAATTGCTTGGTGGTACAGCAGCCCCAAAAGGGAAGGCCATAGCGGAGGTGGGATTCAAATAAAGAGAAATAAGTAAGTCTGGCAGAAGGAACGTCTAGTTCTTTTGAAACTGATCGAATGGCGAAGCAGGCGGTAGAAAGTTTTTTAGTTAAGGTGTCAATATGATTAGACCATTTTAGGTTGTTATTTATATTTAAACCCAGGAATTTAACCGACTCTACGTATTCAATATTGCTGTTATGTACCTGAAGTGGTTGTAAAGTTCCCTTATAAGATAACGCCACCGTTTTATCGACGTTAAAACAAAGCATATTGGAATCGGACCAAGCCTTAATTATAACCAAGTCTTTGGAGATACTAGAGTGTAAAGACGTTGTATCAAAATCACCCCATGTTATGCTTGTGTCATCAGCAAAAAGGTAAATTCTTCCATTAATTTTAAGGTTCGTGATATCATTAATGTATAACAAAAAAAGAATAGGTCCCAAGACTGAACCTTGAGGGATTGTAATCAACTTACAATCAGAATCGGAACCATTAGCCCTTACAAGTTGTTGCCTTTTCCCAAGATAAGATTTGAACCAATTTAAAGAAGTACCACGAATTCCATAAAAATTTAGTTTGTTTATCAGAATTTCATGACTAACACAATCAAAGGCTTTCGCATAGTCACAAAAAACTGAGGCAGTTGGGTGGTTGTTATTGAGAGATAAGTAGACGCCTCTAAGCAACGTGAACATGGCGTCACTGGTGCACTTGTTGGGTAGAAATCCGAACTGCTCCGGGGATATTATGTGATGTTTCAGGAGAAATGGCATAAGACGATTCTTCAGCAGCCTTTCGATGATTTTTGATAGCACATGTATAAAAATAATGCAAAGTTTAATGTAACACTAATGATGGAAAAGTAATAATTTTTGAATCCGTCATAATAATTGATACAGTTGGGGGTTATAATTTGTAACTGATTATTTTTAAACTCTAACCTTTCGATCCAATTTGTATCAAAAATAGATCGATTTGTATAACGATACAAAATTTTAAAAAATTAACTTGCATTTTCATCTCCATTTATTCGTTCCATCGTTCCATCCAACTAATTGTACTATTGTTAATTAATCCAATTTTCATAAATTTACAATATTTACTTAGAGTGACGTCTGTTTTATTAGAAAAACATATTTCACACTGTGTTACGCCAGGGGGATGATGAACATAAAGAACATTTTGGTAAATAAAATGAATAAGAATGAATTCCGATCTACTGATAGTCATTGAAACAAATTAATAATTATATTCCAAATTTATTAACATTAAGCAGATACTTTCACCACGAAAGCAAAAGCAGTTGTAAAAAAATAACAATAAAATACTTAATTTAAAGATATGTAAAAGTTCATAAATAAGGATATTAATAATACTATATAAAATGTGTAGCTTGAAGACTTATTTTGAATGGTTACAATTATTCGATTCCTATTTTTCCATAAACAGTTATTTAAATCACAATTCCTAGCAAATTTCTTATGCTCCAAAATAGGATCATCATAACTTAACCAATCAAAAATTTCAATACCACAATAAAACATTTAGAAATAGCATTGATTAAAATATAGCAAAAGCCAGCTCCAGCCAACACGTCGTTTTTTATATGTTTTAAAATAACTGTTATCAATTTCTTTGTCAAAAGTTTCTAAGCACATTTTGTGAAAGGCTTATGAAGACTAACTTTGGTTTCAAAAAGTTTGTTCTTGAGTAGCTGTAAATAAATATTTTTCGTTGTTCTGTTTCTTGGCATTATTCTGAACTTGGCTATTGTAAATAATTTCATTCCAGTCCTGAATAGTTTGTTGTTGACTAGTTGTAAATACGTCTGTTTCATTGTTTTGTTGGTTTGCAAAATTTTGCGTTTGAGTACATGTGTATAAGTCAAAGTTATTGTCAATAATTTTGCTACTCGATGCCAAAAAATTAAAAGAAAAGTGTCACAAATATAAATAAAAATGACACCAATATAAATAAGAATTAAATTTTGCCAAATAAAAATGTTAGAAATATAAATAAAAATTAAAAAATTACCAAATAGACACAATGAAAACACTAGAAAACTCGCGAGCCCTGCACAGTGTGAATGCAGAAATTAATTGCATTCGTCTCTTCGCTGAGGCGATTTTATATGAATAAGTTGATCACATATGTCCTACTTAAAGTTGAACGACAACCATACAACCACTTTCCCAAGCCGAGCAACGACCTTACCCCCCTTCCCCCTCCTTTCCCCTTCCACCCCTTTCCCTCACGATCCCCTCCCCTCCCCTACCCTCTCCTCCCCTCCCCCGAACCCCTGAATTCCCGAGACTCAAATCATGGCTTCCCAATTTCCGGCTACCCTTTTCAGGTTAAGTTAGTTTAAGTTGGGTTAGGTTAGGTTAGGTTAGGTTAGGTTAGGTTAAAAAAAAAGAAAGGAAAAAAAAGGAGAAGGAAGGAAAAAGGAGAAGGAAGGAAAAAGGCGAAGGAAAGAAAAAGGAGAAAAAGAAAAAAAGGAGAAAGAAGGAAGGGAGAGAAAGAAGATGGGTGAGGGTGGGGGGGGGCTAAGGGGGGTCTTAGGTTGGGTTAGGTTAAAAAAGAAGAAAGGAAAAAAAAGGAGTAGGAAGGAAAAAAGAGAAGGAAGGAAAAAGGAGAAGGAAGGAAAAAGGAGAAAAATAAAAAAAGGAAAAAGAAGGAAGGGAGAGAAAGAAGATGTGGTAAGGGTGGGAGGGGTTAACGGGTATCCTCCCTTAATACCTTAATAAAGGGGTTGGCGGAGCGGGGAGGGGGCGGCGCCCCCCTTTGCCCCCCCAGGTAAAGTGACAGGGAAAGAGACAGTAAAAAAAAACCAACTTAAGTATTGCAGTTGGATCTGAGAATGATATCACGCAGGTAGTGAAAGTGGTGGTCGATGGGATATATACTTCAGAACAACCACTCGGTGATCATACAGTATCATTCGCTGTAATATCAGTTGTCGCTATTATTTATAACATATAATCAAAAATTTTTTTTTATCAAATCTATCTATCTAAATCTAAAGTTCCTAACGACGGCAGAAAATATGATTGGAAACGCTGCCCAAATTGAAGATAACAATGTGGAGATCGCCGCTCAAATTGAAGAAAGAGAAGAAATTTTTATTAACTTGGAAGGCGATTCCATCAGTTATAAACATTCATTTTTGGACAAATCATCTAGGCTTGTTAGAAGATCATTCTTGTTTAACATCGACATTAATTATATTGAGGAGGAGGAAGACGAGGAGGAGGAAGATGATCAGGAAATTGACGAAGGAGTGGACATGGATGGATAACTGCTAAATTTAGGAACCGAGGCTGACGTAAAAGTAAGCAAGTTTAGGGCTGGTGAATTATTTAATAATTTTGAAGAAAAAGATGTATGTGTTATACAAAGCTACACTAAAATTGAAAGTCGAAGACTAGGAACATTTGCTATTTGCCTTCCTTGTAGTGCAATTCACATGAGATATTTACGGAGAGGGGAGTCCGATCATGTGAGCTGCCACTACAAAAGAGCTTATGTTGTTAGTGCTTCTGATTTACATTGTGCTATTTGTAGCATACATCTTTTTCTACTAATTCCTGAACCTGCTTGCCTTTACTGCAATAAAAATGAAAAAAAAGAGATGGAAGATTATGTTGTTAAATATTAATATTAAACATAGTTTGTAAAGGTGATGGGTAGATTATTTTAACAATATTAATTTTAAATATAGGTTATAAACGTAATGGGTAGATTATGTCACAAATATTAATTTTAAACATATATTGTAAAGATAATAAGTAGAATACGTCGACAATATTAATTTTAAAAAATGTCAACTGTTACTATAAGCCGTTATATATTTTCAGTGCTATATGCAAAATACTTCTTTTTATTCTAACATCTGACCCTGTATTTTTTTTATTGCAACAAGAACGAAAAATGAAATAGCTAATCATATGTAACAATAATGTGTAGATTATGTCAACTGCCACTATAAGCGCTCATATATTAGCTTACAATTTTGTTAACGCTTGTTTCTGTATTCAATTGAGTTTTCTCTTACTTGATGGAAATTATATTAATATTATTAGTATAATTAAAAAAATAATAACTTTTAATTTCCACTGTTTATTTTAAAAATGTTAAACCATAACAATTGTTTTGTTATGTAATGTGAAAATTGGTATGTATTAAAAAACTTGTTAGAACATTGTTGTTTCAATATAGGAAAAGGAAAAAATATATTAATATATTATTATTACTTTAATTAAAAAATAACAACTTTTAATTTCCACTGTTTATTTTAAAATGTTAAACCATAACAAATTAGTATGTATGAAAACACTTAAAGAATATTGTCGTTTCAATATAGGAAAAGGAAAAACTGTGTGTCAATTATTATATATCGTTAGTCCAATGTTACAAAGTTGTAAGCGCCACTTTTTCCAAAAATGGTATTTTGGGATTACTGAGTAGTATGTGCGTGTCTCTAGCTATTCTCGGAATAATAAAGTTGTATGTCGATGTTTTTTAGGTTAGACAACCAAGAATACATAAGGGTATGTTTTGAAACAAACAAGATAATAACACAAAGTTGTATGTGCTCACATACAATTTTGTTATTGCTATTAGAATGTGTGGATTAAGTTGCATAGTTGTATGTGTGTTTACATTTTTTTCTGCTACAGTACCGGCGTTTACGACCTGTCGACGCGTGTTTGAGTTTAGTTATTAGTTTTATTTGCACAAAATAGATGGTTCAGTGACAAAAAATATAATAGTATTAGTGCTTCAAATCAACATGGATAGTTCTTCTGATAGTGAGGATAATCTAAAAACAATAATGATGCGAGAAAAACGACGCCGACATCAAAAAGACCAGTAAGTTTTTTTTAAGAAAAATTAAGATTTTTATGAAGTAAGACAGTAATGCTATTTTAGAATGGGAGAGGGTACTTCAAAAGGCACACAAAATGATATATTCGACAGCGATAATTATGATTCTGACGTAGATAAAGAGTATTTGCCAGAATCGTCTACAGAATCTAGCAGGTTTGTTTGTAAATATAGTATTTAATAAAAATAACTATAATTAATTTTTGATTTGCTTTATATAGCCCAGAAGGAAACGATTTCCAAGAAGGTGAAGGTCATATTACAGCAGAAAATAGTCAGACCGAAGAAAAGAAAAAAACTCGCAACAGAAGGAGGGACACAAAGTCTTGGAAGTGCAATATAAGAAAAAAGCTCATGATGAAGGAAAAGAATACATATCAGCACGGAAAGAATTAGTTCCTGCAAAACATGTGACAAACAAAAAGAACTGTTTAAATCGCTGTATTTACGAATGTCAAAAGTTTATTAGTGAAGAAGAAAGAGCCAACATTTTTCAACACTATTATACGCTTAATGAATTAGCAAAAAAATTATTTTTGATCTCCACTACCAAAAAGTTTTCTGTTCAACGGCATAGAAAAGGAAAAAATGCAGAAAACAGTCGTCGAAAATACACTTTTCATTACTTTTTCAACGTACGTGACCAGACGATTGAAGTTTGCAAGCTGTTTTATCTGGGGACCTTAAGTATAAGTCAAACTCCGATCTACAACGCACACTTAGGAAAGCAAGTTGAGTCGAATACACCTAGACAAAGTCAGCAAGGAAAACATGTCAAACACAAAATTCCTGATGATGCTAAAAACTTGGTTAAAATGCACATCGAAAGTTTCCCCAAAGTAGAATCTCACTACTGTCGTGCAAATAGTAGTAGAGAGTACACTCAAACCTAAGTATTGCAAAAATGTATTTGCTCTATGTGGATTTTTGCATGTCAAAAAATAAACAACCTGTTAAAGAATCGTTCTACAGACATGTTTTTTGTAATGAATATAATCTTTTTTTCCATACGCCAAAAAAGGACAGATGTGACTTGTGTGAGGAAGTAAAATTATTGACAAAAGAAAATAGACTAACCGCTGAAAAAAATGAAGAATATTTAATGCATACCACAGAAAAAACTGCTTGCAGAAATGAAAAAAATAATGACAGGGAAAATAAAAACACGGTCTTTTTGTGTTTTGACTTACAAAATGTTTTGTCATGCCCACGAGCAGAAATAAGTAGTTTTTACTACAGAAGCAAGTTTAATGTCTACAACCTGACAGCTATCCTATCAAGCACTAAACAAGTATATTGTGCAATTTGGCATGAAATGTTTATGGGATGAACTGGCAATGATATTGCTAGTGCTGTAGTAACAATTTTGGAAAGGGTATTCAGTGATCATCCAGATATCTCCAATATAGTTTTATGGAGTGATAGTTGTGTTCCACAAAACCGGAATTCATTGATGTCATACTCTATAGCATTTTTTTACAGAAGCACCCTAATATAGCTACTATTACAATGAAATTTTCAACACCTGGACATTCTTGTGTCCAGGAAATAGACAATGTGCATAGTTGTATCGAAAGAGTGCTCAAAAAAACCGAGTATTTCTCTCCAGTATCTTTGATTAGACTTCTATTAAAAGTCAACCTCAGAAAACCTTACTGCGTAATTCAAATGAACGCTAACCATTTTAGAGACTTCAAGACTTGTGCAGGACAACTTGATTATAAGAAAGTACCGTATTCCAAAGTTAAATCCTTAAGATTTTCACAAGCGTTTTTTGCATTGGAATATAAAACTTCTTTTATTGGTGAAAGCTGGATAAAAGTTAATCTGAAGTCCTCCACTCCTCGAACAAGAACAGCAACAGCGTCATCAATAGTGCCGATTCCAAAGCAAGCAGACATAAAGAATACTATATCCGCCGAAAAAATATCTGCTATTAAAGCAATGCTGACCCACATGCCCGAAGTTGATAGGCAGTATTACACAACTATTTTAAAATTGTGAATATCTTTTTTGTTTCGAACGTTTCATGTATCTAGTTAAGTTGGATTTGTAAGGGTAAAACCCGCTGGTTTCGTTAAAAAAAGAAAAGTATTTGATTTTTTCTAATTTAAATGTTTTAGTTAGTTAGAAAATGTAATCTGTATAAAACTACTGGTACGTTTCGTTACTTTAAGTACAACTTTAAGTATTTTAGTTAAGTCAACCAAGTTGTATGTGTAGCAAAAATAAAGTTTTTAAATCTTGTTTAGAGAAACAAAATTGTATGTTATTTTTTAAATTGTCCTATTTTCCTTAAAAATTACTTTTAACTATTTTTTTCTATCGAATTCTTACTCAATTTTAGTAATTTAAGTATAAATTTAGTTTCATCATGATTTTAAAGTCAACTATGTTCCGTAGGAACCACAAAATTTTCAAATCTTTCTCCTGTAAAATTTGCTTTTATGTACTTACAACTGTGTAACTCTAGGCAAGCGATATATATTTAAATTTACTTTTTACAAATTTATTTGACCAGAGTTTTCACAAACACAAATTATGAAAAATATTATCCTCTTTTTAAAACTACAACAAAACGATGTCTAATTACATGAAGATTTGTACCAAATAGTAATATCTAGTGCGACATACAGGACAATTGTTTACCATTATAGAACAACAATTTTCATCATTCCATCTTAAAATACATTTTAAACAAAAATGTGGGAACATGTATTTGGTCTACATGAATCATAATATTCGATTATTTCAAAACAAATAGCACAAAACACTTTTTTCTCTTCACTCTCAGTTTTGTTCAAATTTTTTAAAACAATCCCATTATTGTTCTTCTCGAACTAATGGTATAGTTTCTTCTCGAACTCCTGGTATAATTTCTTTGAGGCTAATTGTCTGAAGCGGAATGGATCGATTTCTTTCTCCAACTGATTCACTCATTTTATTTTAATATTATTAATAGATTTATTCAACAGATTTTTTTTTCTTTTAACAGTCACTCGTATCTTAAGATACTAAAATGATCTTGATGCACCTATTTATAAGACTTAAGAATGCAAAATCAAATGTGGGAGGACAAAGAGAAAAAATTAAAAATATGATGCGAATGAGAATAAAAGGGGAGGAAGATAAGTTAAGTATTTTCGACCGTACAGAAATTACAAAGAGGTTTTATTTGGGTCTAGCGGTCCGCGGGAAAAAAAAGAAGAAACTCTTTTTATCTTAAGTGCTCAATATTTCGCCAATGTTTATTAGCTTTATCAGGAGCAACTACAAAAATTATAAAGAATGGGTCCAATTAGAATTATAACATTAAAATGACAATCAAAAGAATAAAATTTTGTCTAGATATACATAGTCAATACATACTTAAAAATTACTTACAAGATGGTAGAGTCAATAATTTTTAAATTTTAACATTTCTACGTTACAACAGCTCAAATAATGTGGCATTTTTAATGATAATATTCATGTCCCAGCAGTTGAATTGCAAAAAAGGAGAACAAAACATATTAGCTACACAAGCCTTATCTAGATGTTAATAAATTGTAAGAGGTGAACTATTCTACAGTGTGCATTTAAAAAGTATTGTTACATAAAATTTAAAAGATTGCAATAAATATTGCTCAGCTGATTGGTATCTGATTTATAATTAATGCAATTTTTGTTCTTTTTTATGTGGTATATTTCCAAGAATAACCTTTTTTTGTAATTCGATTCCATCTCTAAAATTTTAACATTGGAAAAGTTAAAATTGTGGCCTGTTTTTTGATTGTGTTCAGCCAATGCACAAGAGATTGTCCCTAAACGGCAATCACTTTTGTGACCGGTTATTCTTTGCCTAAGCCGCTGAGATGTTTGCCCGATATACTGTCCATCACATTCCAAGTAGGACAACTGATACACAACGTTACTATTAAATAATAAGGGTGTTTCATCTTTGACCCTAGAGAATAGGTTAAAGTTTTTTATTGTATTATATTTTGCTATTTTTATGTGTGGAAAATCTTTGAATAATTTTGCAATATTATTAGTTAGGCCACTTATAAATGGTACTTTTCTATATTTAAGTTCAAGCGGTTGAACCTCTTCTGTAGGGCCATCATATGTATTTGAATTATAAATCATTTTTTTTAAAATATGTTTCGGATACCCATTATTTAAAAATATCTCTAATAGTTTTTTTAAGTTGTCTTGTAAAAATGAATCATCAGAAATATGCATTACCCTGTTTTTCATGGCTATTGCTGTATTATATTTTTGATTCTTTGGATGGTTAGAGAAATAATTTAAAAATCTAGTGGATGCTGTTGGTTGCTGATACCAATCCAAAATATTTTATTTTCTGGGTTCCTAATTAGCTTAGTGTCCAAAAATGGTACACTACGTTGGTTTTCTTTTTCAATAGTAAACTAAATATTTTTATGAAATGAGTTAAAATATTGCAAAACAAGTTCTGTACCGTCCTCCGGTACCGTACAAATTACATCGTCCACGTATTTATATATAAAAGGTATCTGAAATGGCAAATTGGGGATAACACTACTAAATAAATTATCCAAAACTATTGTTGCAAGAATAGGGCTTATGGGTGCGCTCATAGGGGTGCCAAAAATTTATTTATAGAACCTATTATTAAAACTAAAGTAAGTGTTGTTAAAGGTAAATTTGATTAAATTTATGAAATTATTTTTTGAAAGTGTGGTGAATTTCTTAATTGTTTCCCATTTAGTGTTTAAGATGTCAATTACTAGATTACAGGGAATATTCGTAAATAAAAACACAACATCTAACGAGACTAATACATAGTTATTAAGTAACTGAAAATTATTTATAATATTAACAAACGAAAATGTGTCTTTGATGTTGTAACTAGTTTTATCTCCCAAAGCATTTGTTAAAATTTCTGCTAAATATTTTGATATATAATAGGTTGTAGAATTAATAGAGCTAATTATTGGCCGAAAAGGGACATTTGTTTTGTGAATTTTAGGTAAACAATATAGTTTCGGGGAAGATGAATTATAAATTATAAATTGTTTATATTCTTGTTCAGTAATTTCTTTGTTCGTTTTTAAGCTTTTAATCAAATCATTATATACAGTTTGTATCGAGGTCGTTGGATCTTTAGTTAATTTGTTATACGTGGAAGTATCTTGCAACATTGTTTCGGTTTTTTGTATATACTTAGGTACTCTTGTCAATAGCCACCGTGCAACTACCCTTATTCGATTGTAAAATGTAAAGGTTAGGATGGAGTTTTAAGAAATTTTTAGTTTTACAATATAATATATTAAATTGATTTGATTGTTCTTTGTGTGAGTTTTGCATAAAATTAGTAACTATGTTAGTAGCTCGTGCTCTTATTAAATCCTTGGAATGGTTAGGGACATTATCTGTAATGCTTTCGAGGTCAGCCATAAAAACATTCGATCGAGAATCTTTGCTTGTGCTTGATACACCAAATTTTGGTCCCAAAGAAAGAAAGTCTACTATTTCGGTAGGAATATCTACAGACGAAATATTTTTAAACCACTTGCTGTTGTCAATAAATACCACATTTATTGACAACCACTACGCTGTTGTCAATAAAACTACCATTTATAAGTGGCCTAACTATTAATATTGCAAAATTATTCAAAGATTTTCCACACATAAAAATAGCAAAATATAATACAATAAAAAATTTTAATCTATTCTCTAGGGTCAAAGATCAAACACCCTTATTATTTAATAGTAACGTTGTGTATCAGTTGTCCTGCTTGGAATGTGATGGACAGTATATCGGGCAAACATCTCAGTGGCTTAGGCAAAGAATAACCGGCCACAAAAGTGATTGCCGTTTAGGGAAAATCTCTTGTGCATTGGCTGAAAACAATCAAAAAACAGGCCCATACTTTGACTTTTCCAATGTTAAAATTTTAGAGATGGAATCGAATTACAAAAAAAGGTTATTCTTGGAAATCCACCACTTAAAAAAGAACAAAAATTGCATTAATTATAAATCAGATACCAATCAATACATTAATTTAGCAAACAAAGTTAAATATGGAAGATATGTTAGAATTATGTAAAGATTAAGATGGAAGTGTGGATTTTAATCTACACTACTGTGCATGAAGTGCAATTTTTTGAATTGAACCTAAATTTGAATGACAAAGACAAAATTAAACACTCTTATTTAAAAGACTATCTTTTTATCGTTTTAGCTTTCCAAGCAAAAAAAGTAAATACAGTTTTTTCTTTTCGAATGTTAATTTAACTTCAGGGGCGTAGTAATTAATTTTTTTAGATCGCATTATGTCTTTCTTATTTTCTTAAATTAGACTTTGTCTCTTGATTTCTATATTTTTGAAAAAAGTTATTTTAAATCTCGGGACGGTTTTTTGATTTTATAGAATTATTACCTATAGACTGAACAATTTTGACTATTTTCTTAAACTAATTTTAACAGGATAATAACTTTGTCCTCTAGACACTTTTAAAGTAAATAAAAATATTTTATCTATTTTTTGAATATTAGGCTGAACTAAAGTTCAGATATATATATTTTTAAAACGGCTAGTATCATTTTAACGTTTCCATGATACTTTCTGTGCAAGATCTCAAGCACTATATAAACTACTATAAAACACAACGAAAGTTGGCCACTAGGGGGGTAACAGCAACACAAAAGTATAAACGCCAATTTTCTCTTAAACTTCCATAATTAAGGTATGTAAGAAATATAAGCATACTTCAGACCATTTTTGTCTATTTTCAAAAATAAAGTGGTGGGGAAAGGTCAACCATTTTTACTATCAAATGGAGATATCTCAGTTTTGGATAAACCGATTTTATTCAACTTGGTGTCGAAAAAAAGTTTAAACTGTAACGTAATGACTTAGTGGTTACTAGATAGCATTGTTTCGGAATTCTCCAAATAATGCTGATTTTGTCAAAAAAATCAAATGGTACGCTATGACTATTATATCAAAATTTATTTGTTAGTTACGAAGGGCATTGAGTAGTGAAGTAAAAAATTCAGGTACGTATTTAAATTAAGAAAGTTGATTATGGTCCCTCGAATCCGAAACGTCGGATTGGAAAATTAACCTTGCCGTTTTGTAGACGAGAAAAAGTGACAATGGCAAAGTGGAAATTATTTTCATCCCTTATTTCAGTTAATTCTAAAATTTTAGGAAAACCAAAAAACTGGAAAAAAACAAGGCTCCAATAAAAACTTTAGTAATCTTGCATAACTGTAAAAATACTAAAAATGAGTCTCTTAATCACATAAGCTTCACAATAAAATCCTATAGCTAGGGCGAGGCAGGGCAGGAGTCGGTTTGGGCCAAAAGATTAAACCGAGTTCTACTTTGCTTCAGAGAACAACAAAAAAAAAACGACGAAATAGACTAACAACTAACAATAAACTAACAACAAATATATTTTAAATACTGAAAACTACTTAAGGTAAAAAATTTAGTATATGCGATTCGACCTACAAGAAACGATAAGGTGGACCGAACTAGGAATGCCATCCAAAGTATCTCTATAGCAGAAGTGGCTGCAGTCCAGTCGACACAGGAAAGATTGCAACTTTGTATTGAAAATGACGGCCGGCATTTTGGGCATTTGCGAAAGTAGTTTTCACTAATTTTAAATATATTTGTTGTTAGTTTATCGTTAGTTGTTAATTAATTTCGTCGTTTTCTTTTGTTGTTTCACTGCGAAGTAGAACTCGGTTTAATCTTTGTGCCCGAACCGAGTCCTACCCTGCCTCGCCCTAGCTTTAGCTATTCTATTGCGAAGTTTTCTATTGGAGCCTTGCATTTTCCAGTTTTCTGGTTTTACTAAAATTTTAGGATTAATTGAAATTAGAGATGAAAACAATTTCCACTTTGCCATTGCCACTTTTTCTCCTCCACAAAATAGCAATGTTAATTTTCCAATCCGACGTTTCGGATTCGAGAGATCATCATCGACTTTCTTAATTTAAATGCGGACCTGGATTTGTTATTTTACTATTCCAATGCCCTTCATAAATAAGTTGTGATATAAAACTCATTTTATTTCTTTTTTGCAAATCAGCACTATTTGGAGAATTTCGAACCAAGGCCGTCTAGTGACCATTAACAAAGGTATTACCACAAAAAGCACTTTTTTCGACACTAAGTTGAATAAAATCGGTACATACAAAACACATATCTACATTTGAAAGTAAAAATGTTTGACCTTCCCCCACCACTTTCTAGTGTAGTGTAACAAAAATGGTCTGAAGCAAATAAGTGCGTAATTAGTTGAATAATACAATGCTTATATTTTCAACATACTTCAACATAGAATATTTAGGTATGAACCTTCTAAATGAATTTGAGCAAAAGATTAATTAAAAAATATACATACAAAATTGCAATAACCAGAAATAACACTACATACATGTTTGTGTCACTGTATCCTTTGTAAAATAGAAGGAAATGGTACAGGGTCCATTGGACCATGCAGTAAACATTTCCTAAACATAAAACAATCAAAATTAATACTTACTAATACTTACAATATAGCAAGTTCTATTGGTATTTCAGTTAATGCTGATCAATGGTTCTTTCTTTTATGATCTATGTGAAAGGTAAATGAAAATAATGTATCATATACTAGACATCATTTTCATATCATTCCCATCTTTTCAATGTCAACAAGAAGCTGTAAGTAAAAATATTACTATCATAAGTAAAATTATACTGTGCAACATGATTCAACTAATTATTTTCCTTGCAGTAGTTCTTCTAATGGCAAACCAAGATTAATTGGCCTCCCTTCTCAACATCGAAAATGCATTTATCAGTATATATAACATAGACATAGAAATATAATTTTTAGCAAGTATTTGCTTAGAAACAATTTTTTGCCTACCTGAAAAAGTTACACAGAAATATCATTCATTATAATTATATATTGAATCAGAAATTGGCCTGTGCTCTTCAGTATTTTCATAAATAGAAAATGTTCTTCCTTGTAGTAAGTATTTATATACCACTGCAATTCATATCCAACTTTGCAGTTTTAAAATATAAAATTTTTCTATTTCTTTCTTATGAATAATAGACTTTCTCGCTTTACGTATTGATAACTAAAACAAAGGTAATTTTAGACAGAAGTTAGGTTAGGTTATAGTGAGGTACAACATTGATAAAGTATCCGATATTCGGAATCGGATATTTTAATCGATATACAAATAATAAGATAGTGTGACATATTATATACAATTTTGTACTTTTACTAAACTGTCCATAGTAGTTATAATATGGGAGCGCCTCCTCCTCCTCCTCTTCCTCTCTCTCATGTCCCTCATTCTTAACTTCCTCCCCTTTTATTCTCATTCGCATCATATTTTTAATTTTTTCTCTTTGTTCTCCCACATTTGATTTTGCATTCTTAAGTCTTATAAATAGGTGCATCATGATCATTTTAGTATGCCGAGGCACATTTACTAAGCTGTGCTCGAGTTGCGTAAAAAGTTATTTTTGAATTTTTCCACCAATTTTGTATAAAACAAAAAGAAAAAATGTGTCAAGTAATAAGTGAATTATGTGTAATCGCGAAAAATTAACTACAACTATCAGACAGTTAAAAGTTAAATATCTCAATTTCTTTGAAGTGATTTCGAAAGATGAATACACCAAGCTGTTTTATCCACTGAAACGAGATTATTTGGAAGCAATTGACTGTTGTGATGATTATTTAGAAGGAATTATAAGCCTTACTACGTTTTTCAATACATTTGGGAAATCATACTTTGTAGGAGAATTAAGCCACCTAATAGAATTTATAGGAGAAGATTGCCAATTTATACCTGCTATTATTGCAACCCAAAAGAGGTTTCAATTATACGAAGATAAAAAACAGGTATTATCAAAGAAAGTTAATCCTATTCGCAAGAGACGTCCCCCTACATATTTAAAATATTATGTTAAATAAATGAAATGGCTGAGTTGCTGATTGCAGTTAAATTATTAGAGGAGAAATTTAGTAATCTTTCAAAAACCTATTTCTCATATTGTATGGCAAGTGGTCCGGAGTGGATAGACTTTTATTGTAATCAATCTGAGGAATTCGTAAAGGCTGCCCTCTGTTGCAACAAATACATTGAAACATTAAATTTTTTTCAACTTATTCAAGATCTAAAAGATATTGGCTTTGGTTACTATTTAAAAGACTTGAAGCAATTTATTGACGAGGATACTATTCTTCAAGAAATTGAAAAGGAAGAATAAATTTAATAATATTTACAATGGAGCAAATGGTTACTGAAATGTATGAAGAGTTTATTATATCTGCTGCATACTTCCAATATTTATCAATTGTAGGCGAAGAAGACGCAGAAGCACAAGATTTGTCAGCATATGTTAATAATATAGATCGAATGGAACAATGTAAATTAGCCGCTAAATTTTGTAATGATTATTTAAAATATAAAAATGAGTATGAACTTTTAAATGAATTTAGAAAATTAGATTTAAGGTATCATATTAATTGTATTCAATCATGGTTGGTTAATGCAAAATAAAAAGGTAATTAAGTTTTTTATATTTTTATTCATTCATAAAACAATTGTCATATAAAAATAACACATTTGTCAAAGCACACATACAAGGTGATTTTGAATGATAGAAGCATTTTGGTTCCATTAGCTTTAGCGCTGGTTGTTCATCTATTTCAATCACAGGCTTTTTAGAATATTTCTGTATAAAATCCTTTTTTTCGCTTCCTTTTACAAAAACAAAATCTGCTTTCTTCGTAAGTGTTTCAATTATTTTTGGGAAATGATGTAATGGAGTAAATCCATTATTCCAATGTATACAATGATAATTTTTCGTTAACCATACCGCCTGCTTGTGACAATCAGGTGAAAGAAACTCCATTGGAAAAGGCCTTTTAAAAATGTAATGAGTCATTTCATAACCATCAAAAGCTGCAAGCTCTTTCGGTATAAATTTATTTTTTTCATCCTTGAATCCTTGAATATCTATAACCAATCTCATATTTTCAAAGCAGCAAATTTTTTAATGAGACTTTTTTTACTTGAATAATTTGCAATTTCTTCTTTCAGTTGATTAATTTTAAAAATAAATTTTTCAATTTGTAGTTGTAGTTTTGATGTCATGACTAAAACTAAAAGCTTTTGAAAATTTCTTTAAATTAAATCGAAATATGAAAATAGTGGGGATAAAGTTTATAATTGTTTCACAATTTTAGTAAGAGGGTTGTAGCTAAATAATTTGTCATGTAAAATAAGACAATAAGCAGAAGTATCTTTTTTAATTGCATTGTGTGTCTCAAATTCAATTCTCATTACTACGGATCCCGTTTGAATTGTTTCTTTTTGATGGGAGCAATCAATATGTGTAATAGGACTAATGTTTTTGAATTGTTCAGGATTAAAAATGGGTTCATTTGGAACACCATAGTAAGACTGTCTAAAGTTGGCAAACATTTCGTATAAAGCAGAAAATTTGTTTTCTTCGAAATTTAAGTACAAATCGTGATAAGGATATCTTTCAGAATTTAAATATACTCTAATATTTGACAAGGTAATATTGTCAAATTTAGTCATATCTTTAACAATTTTCCCTTTTCTGTTTTCTTGAAAGCCAATCACAACATGACGAGGAGCTTCTAGTTTACTAGTTGTTTTTACCGGCCATGTGTGACGGGTTGTTTCGGTTAGAGAAGAATATTCAACAAGTTCCCAACTCCTGAATCCTATCAATATATCTTTATTTGATTCTAATATTTTTGATAGAGCAAGTTGTTGTGGCATATCAACTAAAATGTGAGGAACTTTCCAATAAATTTTATCGAAAGTAACCAATGGAGTGTCAGGAGCAGTAACAAGGTGTGCCGGATCTTCTTTGAAAATAACACCATCTAAATCATCAGTTGATCTAATAAGAACCAATTCCTGTTTCATATTCATAATAATTTTTCTGTAATCTTCAAAAAATCCTAAAAGCATTTTTAGTGGTATGGATACGGAGAATTTTCCATCATTATCAACTAAAATTGTATCACCTTCTTTCCGATGTGGAAACCAACCTGCATTTTCCAGTTTTAAACTTTCGTTGGTATTGTGAGAAAGGTAGCTTTTTAAGGTTGATGCTAATCCAACATTTCTTATTGAATCTATAGTAATTCCGTTTAGTTCATAGCGGATTTCTCTGAACAAAAAGGCTATACCATTGTTAATAAATAGCAATTCTTTCTTATATTTACCTTCTGTATTAGTTAATTTTCCTTCGATATAAAGTAAACTATCTGATGGTAGAGTGTAAGCATCGAGTTCTTGAATTGGGATCCTTATTTCATCATTGTAATCGAATTTTGAAGAAATATATGGTTGATATGTGTGAAGCTCAGAACTGACGATGGAATTGTCTACATAAAGCTTTTCGTTTACGTTTAATATGTTCATTATTTTAAAACAGTGAAACCCAAGGATGTGAGAAATTTACGATTATCTCGTCTTAACTTGTTGGTGTTGGATTTGATACTGAACTGTTGTTTAGGCTTTTTCTTTTTATAAGTTTTTACTTTGTTGATAGTGGTAGGGGCAAGTCTCATCCCAAGGGCTCTATTATATCTAACAACCATTTTATATTTCACTTGTTTGTAAATGCAACCTTACTGTTATAGTTTCTCCTCTAAAACTGATAAGTTCTCCGTCTTGATCAACTATTTTAACTGTTATATTGTTAATTGCTTTGACGCTAACTGGAAAATACAAAATGGGCAAAGGAGATTCAACTATTTTATACCCTGGAGCTACAGTTGGATAAAACTGGTGAATAATATGAACAGGTTTACCATTATTGTAAGAACCGACACAAATATTACAGTCAATACAAATAGCATTCACCTTAGTTATTTTTGCAACATTATCTGATTCTTCCTCTTTCATAGCTTCTAGTATCCTGCTATTAAAACCCAACATTTTTCCTATCGAATCTTCCTTGGTAAAATCAATTATTCTACTACACATTAAAAAAGTTTTTAGAGTATTAACATTTGCTTTTAAAAGAAAAAAAATTTTTTCATTCGGAAATAAATCTTCTATACTTTCTCTTATGTATGTTTCTATATCTGTAATGTCATAAGTTCCGTCGGGAATAACAATTACTTTATTATCTATATAAAATTTATTATATCCTTCTTTTATATTGGGGATAGTCATAAACGTTTCAAAATCAGCTAAACCCAGGTAATATTGTTTTTCATCCTCTAAATATATGGGCGGATTAAAATCAGCAGACAAAACAGAACTGTTTCCTGATATGGCAATTGTGGTAGACATTGCAGTTTATTTATGAATGAGATATTACAATAAATAATGAGTTTATATATTTTTTTGCAAAAATTTTAGGGATAGTTGACCACAGTTATATGAATTAAATTTTTGTTTATTTTCATAAGTATAAAATACATCCACTTTGCCATTCGAATTAAAATATTTGAGAAGTTCTAAAGGTGGTTTTAAATTTCCATAACTATCAAAATATATTACATTTTTGTTATTTTTAATATAAGCAGTCCAATGAGATCCTTTATTTTGTTTTTTATCCAAATTTACAATACCACATTCTTTCAGATTAATTTTTTTTGGAAGTTCATCGAGCATAAAAACACCTCTAAAGCCAGTTATTTTTAACAGCTTTACATATTTAATAATATCATTGTTCGTAAGTGCTCTTTTTGGAAAACTTATTTTGAGTTTTTTTTTGTCTGATTGCTTTCATTTTGACGGATCCTCCTTTATAAGGTCTAATAAATAGTCCCTTTCCTTTATATGGTCTAATATATAATCCTTTACCTTCTTTAGAAGCATTTTCCATTGCAATATTATGTCTATGTATTTCTTCTAGTTGCTGTTTAGCTGCTTTAGCATCATTTACTGCCTTAGCAATTCCTGCCGCGCCTCCACCTAGTGCACCCAGGGCGCCAAGAATGGGAAACAAAAGAGGTAGAAATCCTCCAATTTTTTTGGGTGTTCGAATGATACGTTTTTTTCTCAATTTAAGTTTACCCCCTTTTGTATTTTTTAATCCCAAACCGAACTTTCTTTTACCCTTCATTATTCCTGCAACACTTAAAGCTGCAATTTTTTCACCAATAGAAGAATCTTTAGCTTTTACCCTATCCCAGGCTTTTTTTTCTAATATTTGGTCAGATATGTGTCTTTTTGATAAATCTTCAGTCTGAGAGTAAGATATATCATGTTCTTTGCAAGCGGAATCCAATGGATTTACACCAACGTCACCTCTAGTTAATCTTTTTTCCAAGTTGGTGCCGGGACCACAATAATTATATCCTGGTATATGAACTTCGAAAGGTAATTTACTAATTAATTTATTTACTAAACCAGAGCCTTTTCTATTACGTCTTTTAATAGTTTTTTTCAACTTATGACGACCCACAGTCATTGAAGTTCTTTTTATACTAAAAACACATTGACATTTTTCTGGTATAAATACTTTTACAGCTAAAAATATTTACTAGTGTGATTAAGAATGAGGATTGAAAAACAAAAATTCTCATTACCAGTAAATAATCATGACGAAAAAATTTTAAGTAAACAGTTGAGAAAACATGGTGACTTATTTTGCGGTGGTTCAAAAAGAGGGCTTATAGTTGGTTGCAGTGGTAGCGGTAAAACCAACGTTATGCTTACACTGCTCGAGCATCCTAATGGAATTAGGTTTGAAAATGTCTATGTTTATTCAAAGTCATTAGATCAACCAAAATATGAATATTTAAGGAAGTTGTTAAAGCCTATGAAAGAAATTGGATACTTTGAATATGATAGCGATGAGAACATTATTTCACCTCATGAGATAAAGCCAAATTCCGTTATTATTTTTGATGATATTCCTTGTCATAATCAATCTATTATTAGGGACTATTTCACGCATGGAAGGCATAGAAACACCGATTGTTTTTTTATTTTTCAAGGATATTCCTCAATCCTTAAACGTCTAATTCGAGAAAATGCAAACTTATTAATTTTATTTAAACAGGACTGTTTGAGTTTAAAACATATATATAATGACCACTGTATATTGGATATGACATTTGATCAGTTTAAAAATATTTGTGCTAACTGTTGGATGGATCCATATGGCTTTCTTGTAATTGACAAAGATTGTGAAGTAAATCACGGCAGATATAGGAGTAAATTCGATTCCTTTATATATTTATAAAAGTAAAAAATTTGCAGTTTTATTTCATTTAAAACTTGTACAGCATGGATAAACGTTTAGCTCGAGAATTAATAAAATCGAGACAAGCCGTGAAGCAGAAATATCAAAGCTTGAAATTAGCTACTTCTACTGCTCAGTCCGAATTAGAACAAACTTATAGACCAATAACACAACCACTTAAACAGCTAATTTCAAGTATTGGTAAATCCGAACCATTCGATTTAAAAGAAGAAAGAGTTTCAAAGTATGAAGAATTCAAAACACCTACAAAGCTTTATAAAACATCAACTCCGACGAAAAATATTCAGAAAACAGGAAAAACTCCGTTACTCCCTACAGAACTACCAACATTTTTAAATGACAGTAGTATCACTTCTTCCTCTCCTGTAGTACAACCATTGTCATCAACTGTTATAGCAGAAACTTCAGATCCTTCTAGTGACACAACAACAAATTTAAACTTGTCAGACATATTGGAACAAACTAGAAAAACAATTCAAACCTATGTTGGTACACCATCATATAAAGATTACTTAGCAGATTTTCATGAATTACCCAGATCATATATTGATGAGGGTGTGAAAGATACACAACATAAATTTGACCATTATTACGGAATAGTTCATGACCTCGAAACGGATAAGTTTTCTTTTGGTTTAACACAGATACCGGTAGAAATTATTGGAAAGGACATTAAAGTGGGAGGAATAACGTACACAGGCACGCCAGGTTTATACGAATTGCTTTTCAAAAAAGAACCGATAGGTTATAAGAAGGAAGATTTAGATAATTACATGAACATTCTAGCTAAAACAAATGTATATCGTAGGAATTTTGATTCAAATGAACAAGTTCAAGGAAATACATCACACAAATATGTTACAATAATAGGACCATATTTACAAAGAAAGGGGATTACAAAGACAAAAACCTTGCCAAGATTAGTTACAGCATTTAACAAACCACAACCTCCGTTTAGAACAACTAGAGCCAAATCTACAGGAAAGGGATTAATTTTGAAAACAAACAGATCAAATACAGACTATGTATACTGGAATAATGTAAACGAAATTGTTGATAGGCTACGTTTATTAATTTCATCAAGTGATGCGGGAAATAATGCTCATAGTAACGAGATTATCTCTATTATTGAAGAATTAAGAGAAGATAAAGTAATACTATAAATAACAGCTATCAAATATAATCATATTTATTGTTTAATGAAAGCTCAACATGACAGTTGATAAATTTGGACGCCATATTTCAAAACAAAATCAAGAGAGAATAAGTGACATTAATAATTTAAAAAGGAGATTAGGTGAAAATGAAACAAATAATGAAATCTTTGCTAAAAAGCTTAAGGTTTTTGATGAAAATTTTTTAAAGTATGAAAACCAGATTAAAGTATGTTATACCTCAATTGAAAACGTTAATAAACAGTTGCTAACGCTAAATCAAATAAGTAAAGATTTGCAATTTTTAAATGAACATGTTAAAAAGGAAGACAAAAAATTAAGTGATGATATCAACAAAATTAATAAAATAATGGAAACAAATATAAGAGAAGTAATAATTGAAAAACACAAGGAAAAAATTAAACAATTAAGAACTTTTATAAAAAGGTTAGATGATGAAAAAAAAAGAAATCAAAATAGCATTCTTAACAGTAGAACAATTGACCAACTCACTTTGGAAGAAAATCAACAATATATTTCCTTGGAAAATATAATGTCCAGTGTAATTAAGAAATTAGAACAAGAATTAAATAAAACAGAGGAGGAATTAAAAAATAGTGATAGTAGATCAACTACTTTCTTAACTGGAGAGATAAAAAAATCCTTTAATGCGTTAGAAAAGGAGATTACTAAAATTAGTAAAATTTTAAATGAAAAAAGTTATACAATACAAATTGATAAATTGAATGAATGGGAAAAAACATATAAAAGTTATATTTCGAATTATTACAAAACATAGAAAGTGAACTTCCTTAAAATTGAATAAACAAGTTTGTTGTCATGACAACCGTTAAACAGCAAGTCGTTAATGAATTACATAAACCTGCTAGAAAAAACTACAAACGCAGAAGGGTGGTAGTGAAAGGGTTAAATGATCTTTTTCAAGCTGATTTGGTTGAAATGTTACCCTATGCCAAATTTAATAAGGGATTTAAATATATCTTGATTACCATAAATGTATTTTCTAAGTATGTTTGGGCCGAACCGTTAAAATCTAAATCTGGAAAAGACGTAACAGCGGCAATGAAAAAAATATTAATCAGTGCAAAAACTCCACCAAAAAACTTGCAAACGGATAGAGGAAGAGAGTTTTTCAATGTAAATTTTCAAAATTTGATGCAACAATTTCGAATTAACCATTATAGCACGTTTTCCAATTTGAAAGCGAGTATAGTAGAAAGAGTGAACAGGACTTTAAAGAATAATATGTGGAAAATATTTAGCATTCAAGGAAATTACAAATGGTTTAATATATTAGCGGATATTGTAAAAGATTATAACAATACAAAACATTCTTCAATAGGAATGAAGCCAAAACAAGTAAATAAAACAAATGAAAATAGAATCTTGAAATCTGCATTTACTCATGCTAAAACGTTAGATATAAAATCTCCAAAGTTTAAAGTGGGAGATCACGTACGAATAAGCAAGCATCGAGAGGCATTTTCAAAAGGTTACACACCAAATTGGTCAAATGAGATATTCCACATTAAAGAAGTTAAGATGACAAACCCTTGGACATATTTAATTCAAGACGAAGATAATCAGGACATTCTGGGTGGTTTTTATGAGCAAGAATTACTAAAAGTAAAGCATACCGATGTGTATCTTATTGAGAAGATTTTGAGAAGGAAAGGAAACAAAGTTTATGTGAAATGGTTAGGACTTGATAAAAAATATAATACATGGATTGATAAAAAAAATATTGTTTAATTAAATTGAAATTAAATTTTAGTTAAATTTGTTTTATTTCTGTTCCTCACTTTATGCTTTAGCTGATACAAATTACAAAGTCTTAATGTGCTAATTAATTTCAAATAAAATTCACATTTACTAAACTAAAATTTTATTAAGTAAAACATCAAATACAATTTTTATTAAAACGTGTCAAATATATTTTATTTCTATGTTCCTCAGATAATATCGAATCTAGAATAAGTTTACAATCATTTATTCTTTTTTCAAAACGGAGTCTATCTAAGTACCACATCTGAAAGTTACTCCTACGGGCTTGTCTGTAAGCAAAGCTCCACTTCACTAACACATGCACCTTATTGTTCTCTTCCAGAAAAGATATTGTTTTCTTCGTAATATTTTCTTTTTGATCCATTTTCATTGTTTTCTTCGTAATATTTTCGTTTTGTTCCATTTTGCTTCAATTTGTTTTCCATTTGTTCAGGATATAAAGCAAGTAATTCCATCATAGTTGAAACATTTTCACTGTTAGGATTTTCTGTTGGACTTATTATATTATAAACATGCGTACACAAGTCGCCACAATCAGATGAAATATTATTTTGAAATATTTTGAAATATGTATTGAATTCTTGCCTTTTAAGTATAGATAATCTATAATCAATAATTTCCTTTAATCGCCACAAATTGTCCAAAGACTCTTGTCCTAAGTATATGAAGTGTGGGCCTTTTGTAATTTGTAGAACTGGGGTATCATTTATTTTCTGAACCTGCAGATGAATGTTGTTTATATTCACACTGGTTTGATCAACTTGAGGAAAGTAGGAATTGTTTACAATAATTCCTTGATGAACACAAATGTCTTTCCAATTTTCTTCGGTTAGTGCGATTGAAAATCCAGTTTTTCCACCAATTACAATTTTTGGAGAAAAATCATTTAAACTAATGCCAACAAGAACAAATTTTGACAAAGAATTATTTAAAAAATAAATTTTTGAATTAAGAAGCGTTTCCAAAGGTTTATGAACCACGGCGTTGTTCATAATGACTAAACGAGACTGAAACATATTGTGTTACTCTTGTACTTAAATATTCTCATCCCCACTTTCTTTAAAGTTTCGTTTAAAATGGATTAATGAAAAAATAGATTTCCAGTTTGAAATTTATAATAAAGATAAATAATTAAAATGGTAATGTATAAAAATAATGCAAAGTTTAATGTAACACTAATGATGGAAAAGTAATAATTTTTGAATCCGTCATAATAATTGGTACAGTTGGGGGTTAAAATTTGTAACTGATTATTTTTAAACTCTAACCTTTCTATCCAATTTGTATCAAAAATAGATCGATTTGGATAATGATACAAAATTTTAAAAAATTTACTTGCATTTTCATTTCCATTTATTCGTTCCATCCAACTAATTGTACTATTGTTAATTAATCCAATTTTCATAAATTTACAATATTTACTTAGAGTGACGTCTGTTTTATTAGAAAAACATATTTCACACTGTGTTACGCCAGGGGGATGATGAACATAAAAAACATTTTGGAAAATAAAATAAAGAAGAATAAATTGAGATCTACTGATAGTCATTAAAACAAATTAATAATAATATTCCAAATTTATTAACATTAAGCAGATACTTTCACCACGAAAGCAAAAGCAGTTGTAAAAAAATAACAATAAAATACTTAATTTAAATATATGTAAAAGTTCATAAATAAGGATATTAATAATACTATATAAAATGTGTAGCTTGAAGACTTATTTTGAATGGTTACAATTATTCGATTCCTATTTTTCCATAAACAGTTATTTAAATCACAATTCCTAGCAAATTTCTTATGCTCCACAATAGGATCATCATAACTTAACCAATCAAAAATTTCAATACCACAATAAAAACATTTACAAATATCATTGATTGAAGTATAGTAAAAGCCAGCTCCAGCTAACACTTCTGGTCTCAATTTTCCTTTCCATTTTTTAAAAGTGGAAAGTCGTTTTTCATATGTTTTAAAATAACTGTTATCAATTTCTTTGTCAAAAGTTTCTAAGCACATTTTGGAATAAAATCCAACTGCTTTTTAATTGCACTTTTTTTAACACCTTTTGCTTTTTTTGTTAAACTGTTTTCCGTTTTAATACAATATGCTTTTGCTCCAGTACCAAAGAAAGTAGTAATGGGTTTTTCCTGATAAAGAGGTTTTAAAAAATTATAAAAGAAATCATACATGACAGTTTTAGATATATCTAATATTGAGAAGCCTACATATATTGGTTTATTGTAAGTAACTTGAATCTTTTGCATTTGAATAGCTACCAAGTTTTCAGAAAATATTGTTAAGTCCTTGAAATATGGTTTTGCAATTAAATTCTCAGCACCATCTTTTCTTCTATTTTTTTCCCACTCTGTAACAAGTCTTACGTCAATTCTCCTATCAACATTATCCATAGTCTTGCCATAAATACTATTATTTGCCAACTTGTAAGTATTACGATCAAATTCATTCTTTGAATCATTTCTTAATCTTGAATTCAAGTCTATATATTTTTTCAACCAATCAGATTGAGAAAACTGTAAAACTCTATGAACTTTAGTTAACTTGAGTCCATGTTCCAAACATTGTTTTAATAATTGATAGTGAATAACATATTTTGATTTATCATTTAAATTGGGTATTAATTTTATGCATTTAGAATTTGGCGGTTTAAAGTTTTCTGGACAAAACGGAAAATCGTTATGATAGGAATGTAGACTTGTAGGATATTCTAAATCAACTTCTAAAACATATCCCTTATTAGATTTTTTAGAAATATTCATAATATTTAAATCATTGATTTCTTTATCTGTTAACCAAACAAAATCTCCCGTTGGAATGTGCTGTGACATTGCATAACCATACAAATTTGTTGCATCATAATAAATTATGTATTTAGTTGGCTTTAAAGGATCAAAATTTAAAAGAAATGGATTATTAGCTTCAGATTTTCTACAAATGCAAGAGCTCACACCACCGCGAACGCTTTTTTTGAAAAAGTGTATCATATATAGATAGTTAACAAT
>JAUTXW010003870.1:0-64507 GCA_030620095.1 Kuschelorhynchus macadamiae | reverse complement strand
GCTGTGTTTCCGAATAATTTAAATTTTAAAGCGCAAGGGGTTTGTTCTTTTGATATTTTATGTTTTGTTACGGCATGGTGTACGAAATTAATATGCAATACCAACAAAATAATTTATTACGGGTAATTATTTCCCGCTAACCAAATGTGTTTTTCTTTTCATAATAAAGCTGAATGTTTGACAAGCTAGAACCTTACCGGACAGAGGCCCTTGACCTAGAAATGATTAATCATTTTCAGGAAATCGACTTATTGGACCATTTTTGTTTGACTAGAACCTTACCGAAACCAGGCTTTTGCGAAACCAGGTTGTACCAGCCTTACGAGCTATTCTAACGGAAGATGAATTAAGAAGAACTTGGTTTCAACAAGACGGATGTCCGGCTCACAATACCATTCAAGTCAAGAACTTCTTAAGAGAGCAGTTTGACGAAAGAATAATTTCTTTAAATGGTCCAATATCTTGGCCTCCTAGATCCCCAGGCCTGTCGCCCTTGGATTTCTACTTCTGGGGTGGCACGAAGAATGAAATCTATGAATTCCAATCCCCCCGTGACCATAGAAATTCTGAGACAAAGAGTTCTGGACACATTTAGAAATATTAACCGAAATACACTTACCAGGGTTGTACGAAAAACAGTCACCAATTGTCAAAAATGTCTCGATGCAAATGGACGTCATTTTGCAGATTTGTAAATTAATGCTACCCACTTACAAAGTAGTTAAAGCTCATTTAGATTTCTTAAGTCGTTATTTACGTTCATGTTGTATTGAAAATTCAATGCGTTCAATACATTACTTACTTATTAATGTAATCTTGTGATAAATAAATCGTGGCCTCCTTTAAAAACATTGAAACCTAATTTACGATGTGTGATATTTTGATGACACTAAAATCTTTAATGCACTTGTAAAATATCACTAGACTGGAAATTTTAGGCTCTTTCCAAAAATCGAAAAATCCAATATGGCGGTCATAAGAAAAATGAAAGTTGAGGCGGGTTGTGGGTTAACAAAAAACAATGAAGATGTGTTGTATACGTCATGTTATTTGTCTTAAAAATGTGTTTCAATAATGTCATATTTTCACTGCTGTCAAATTTACCGTTCTGGATATACTAGCGAAAAACGAAATCCGCCATTTTCGTTTTTTTGCCGATATTTCCCAAACTTATTGATCGATCGTAAATCTGAAGCCAGATATCGAATGCAATAAGTTTCCTCTAAAACTTTCCCCGTTTAATCTTTGCTGCACGTATAATAGGAGCGGAGATCCCTATATAGAAAAGCGAATCTGGGACACACTGTATAGTACCCTTAAATAGAACCCAAAAATGTAATGACATTTAGGGTGTTCCGTTTAAAAACCGCCACATCCTTGGCGTAACTCTTTTGTTTCTCGTTTAATTGATTTTTGTTACGATTTTAGAATTCTCCGAGCTAAAATACATCGATCGGCTATTTTGAATTTCTTGAAAATACGGATAAAATAAAAATAAAGTAAAAAAATCCGTATTTCCTCCTTAATGGAAGATCCTGTACTTTGTAGAGCGGAAATGATTTTTTTATTGGCAGAAAACAACTCTTTAATTTATTTTCTCCACTCAGGGAGTAAAAAATTAATCAAGAATATATAATAAAATTATAGCCGGTATTAATCACAGACGCTGGTTTAGTTCAGTTTAGTTAACTTACTATATTGTGAACTGCTAGAAAATGTGTATTATCAATAAAACTCAGCTTTTTCAAAATCAAAACAGAATGTGTATATTAAATCAATTCAATAAAAATTGTCGTATATCAAAAAACAAATGAAATTCTTACTCTAATATTATATTCAATCACGCATGCAGACAACTAACTCTAAATTATTTTACTTTAACTAAGTTAAATTTATATATAAAAATAAGGATTTTTAAATTCGCATCACACAAGGTAATATTAAAAAGGCCTTACTTTCTACTTGTGGCAAAATAAATGTCCTTGTTTAGCACAAGATCTTTGTTTAACTTTTACTGCAGTTACACAAATTAATTAATTAATAACTTAGATAATTTAGAGCGACTTTGGTTCAATAACAAAAATGAAATTTGTATGCTTTTAGTGAATTTTTGGCTGTATTGCATAGAAGATTTAATTAAGATTTTTATCTCTTATTCGAGATAAAAATAAAAACAAACATTTTTGTCTCAAAATGCACTTAACTGGCAAATTTGACAGGCCATTCCACTAACGGTAACAGTGTAACACAATTTAATACTGGGTTTGTTAATTAATGTAATGTAATAATAGAATTTACACACTCAAAGTAAAGCGGAGCAAAATTTAAACGTTTAACTCTTACTTGAGATTCATTAAAAAACTTATTAATTTAGCGGTTTCCAATGTAGAAACAGGGGAGAATTAAGAAAGTCAGCAACAGGTTCAATATTCTAGGTCTAAACCCTTTAAGTGAACTCTTGGATTTATTTTTTAACAGGGCAAATTACCCTGTTAAGACAGGAAAGCGGTCTATCGACACTTCACATACCTTTTGGCGGGATGATCTAATTGCTAAGCAACGGAGAGCATGACTTATTTTCGTGTTATGACAGGTATGTTGACGTTCATAAAGTTAAACAGAAATACAAAAAAATCGAACTAATTGTCCATATTTCTCAAAGAGACCTAGCTTTAATAACAAACATAGAGAAAGACTCCAAGTCTCGGTCTCGGCAAATTATAATTATTAACATGACAGGTGTTTCGTCCAGAATCATGTAACGGAAGAGACTATACCAATAGAACAGAGTATATAAATCCTTAATTTATTTTTTTCTCATGACAAATGCTAAACATAAGTATTTCAAAGAAGTCGTTAAAATAAAGCTATCTAATATTAGTTTTAAGAGCTTTTAAAATCTAAACAAAATAATAAATATCATTTACCTGAAACGCGATCTTCTAGACTGTATAGACAGATTTATGTATAGATAAACCTTCTCAAGTAGTTATCTCCTATGCCTTACTTTCGAGAGTTCATGGTCCCATATGACCCCTTTCTCATGGGAAGCTTTCTTTGGCCCGTTTAATTTAACTTGAAGCAAATATTAATTGAAACATTTTATTTGGTTCTATGCACTGATAATAAATGGTCAACTTACTATGTTAAAAATACAATAGAATATTTTATTTGTATGTTTCCCTTCAGAAAAGATTGGTTGAGAGGGGTTTTCTTTACCTCTTTTTTTTTCGCCATGGTCTTTTTGAGCCAGAACGCTGATAAGTTAGTTTAGTTTTTAGACATTTGTACAGGGTTATTCACGCAACCCGTTCATTAAAAGTTTTTGATGATGCCATTTAGATAAAAATTTCAAATTTTTGGGATTAAGGTAAGGTCAAGAGGTAATTCTTTTTTGAAATATTTTTAACTTCCTGTCACTTCCGGTTTAACCGGAAGTTGGTATCAACTTGCCTGTTTTAAATGGAATACCCTGTATTTTATGATATTTTTGGATTCTACGGAGAATTTTAATGCTATTTTATGTAGCATGTCCTATACCTAGGTTCAAGCGTTCTTAAGATATTTGACCTTGACCCGAAAATGAGCCTTCGGCGTACCAAATTTTAAAATCTCATATTTTTGTAAGTTTTGAAGATATAATCTTCATATTTTGTAGACGATCGGTAAATAATCTTAGGTTTCTATTTTTTTATAGAATTTGTCTATTTTTATACAGGGTGTCCTAGATTCAGCGACACACATTCACATTTTCAAAGCCGTTAAAGTCCGTTTTTTTAAATGGGACACCCTATAACTTTATGCACTATCAAATGTAGAATTTCATTTTCTATCGAACTGTATTAAGGTTCCTTATACCTATTCGTAACCATTTTCGAAATAATTGGGTTTTATAAAAAAATGTATTTGTTTAAATGTTTACATGTTCCAATGGTGAGCCATGGAAAAACAATTGAGATCCAATATCCAATACGACAGATGATTAGTATGCATTATTTATCGAAAGCTGTCAGTGATAAATTAAATCTTCTAAATCGAAATGGAAGAATACTCAAACACTGATATTTTCAATCTCTTTTATATTCATAGAGAATGTTATAAAATTTTGGAGAGAACGTGTAATGAACGCCACCCTGATTTGCCGCCAATGAACAAGTCAAAATTCAAGAGGATTGAAACAAACTTTTTGCGTTTTGGCAAGGTTAAAGTTACAAAAATTGTTCCGAAACCAGTGACAAATGCCGAGGATAACGTAATAAACACATTAGCTTATTTCCAAGCAAACCCGCAAAGTTCAATACCGTCTGCAGAAAACGATTTGGGAATTTCTTCTTCATCTTGAATCCTGAGCGAACATCATATGCACCCTTATTCCTTCCAAAACGTGCAAGCCTTGAGACCTGGTGATGACGTCCGACGAGTAGAATTTTGCGAATTATGTTTTTGAAAATTCAAGAGGACCCTCAATTCCTTTCAAAAATATTTTGGACCGATGAAGCGACATTTTCTAGAGAAGAAATAACAAATAGAAGAAATGAACATTTCTGGACAGCAGTAAATCCGCACGCTTTACGCGAAACGCGTTCTCAAGAGAGGTTTAGCTTCAATGTTTTCGGTATAGTATTAAATGATCAGGTGCGGAACTGTATTTATGAAGACAATTTAAACAGTGATAAGTATTTGGAAATTCTACGAGGGACAGTTTCTGAATTTATAGAAGAAATTCCTATTGGTGAGCTGCAAAATTATTGGTATCAATTAGATGGGGCACCAGCACATAATTCCGCTGCAGTTTATCTTCAATTATCTCAAATTTTTGAAGATCGCTGGATTGGTCCCGATGGCCCTTGGAGATGGCCCCCGCGATCGCTTGATTTAACACCCCTAGACCTTTATCTATGGGTATTTATCAAAGGTAAAGTCTATGCTTCCCCAGTAAATAGCCAACAAGTTTTACTGGACAGGATACGAACAGCTTTTGCCGAATTAGAAAACGGACAAATTCAACGGGCCACAGCAACTGTACAAAGAAGAATTGAAATGTGTCTTCAAATGAACGGACAACATATAGAACATTTGTTATAATTCAATTTTATTATTTTATTTATTTATTGTTGATTGTTAGATTGCTATAATTTTTAAGTTCACTAAAACAAGTTTAGAAGAATCTCAAATTTAGTAGATATGGTTAAAAATAATGTAAACAATTTATTACATTTTTTATAACTTTAAATTTTCCGAAACGAAAAAATTTCGTTTCAATCCTCTTAAGTTTTCTCATGTTCATTGGCGATAAATGAGGATTTTTTCATTAAAAACATGGCACGTTCTCTCCAATATTTTGTAACATTCTCCGCGAGTATAAAATAAATTGAGAATATCAGCTTTTGAGTGTTATTCTATTTTAATTTAAAAGTTTCAAATCAGCTGACATGTTGAATAGAAAAGCACTTCAATTGTTTTTCCATGGCTTACTACGGGAAGGTGTAAGCATTTAGCAAATACATATGATAGTTTAATAAAAACCTGATTATTTCGAAAATGGTTACCAATACTAAAACAATAACTTACAAATAGGGAACCTTAATACAGTTCGATAGAAAATTAAATTCTACATTTGATAGTGCATAAAGTTATAAGGTGTCCCATTTAAAAAAACGGACTTTAGCGGCTTTGAAAATGTGAATGTTTGCCGCTGAATTTAGGACACCCTTTATAAAAATAGACAAATTCAATAAAAAAATAGAAACCTCAGATTATTTACCGATCGTCTGCAAAATATGAAGATTATATCTTCAAAACTTACAAAAATATGAGATTTTAAAATTTGGTACCCCGAAGGCTCATTTTTGGTTCAAGGTCAAGTATCTTAAGAACGCTTGAACCTAGGTATAGGATATGCTACATAAAATAGCCTTAAAATTCTCCGTAGAATCCAAAAATATCATAAAATACAGGGTGTTCCATTGAAAATAAGCAAGTTGATACCAACTTCCGGTTAAACCGGAAGTGACAGGAAGATAAAAATATTTCAAAAAAGAAGTACCCATTGACCTTACCTTAATACCAAAATTTGAAATTTTTATCTAAATGGCATCATCAAAAACTTTTAATGAAACGGTTGCGCGAATAACCCTGTATAGAAGGTAGTTTTATCCTATTTAGACGGAAATTATTTTTTCCAATTAGATATATAAAGTAGAAGTCTAGGCGATACCACTGATGGGGGGGTCTATGACGACGCATTGCATTTCAGCCAAGCAGAGGCAGTTCTTGTTAATTTAGTTGCCGACCTTTTTTTGATTTCTAAAAGAAGAGTCAGTCTGTGTCACAGTTCTGTTTCTTACAGTTGATTTTCAATTCTTCTTTTGTGGTGGTTTATGGGGCTTTAAGTATACAGTAGGTAGTGAAAGTTGAGGATTTATTAAAGATATAATATTTTGATTCTAGAGTTTATTTGGGGAGTATTTTGTATGTATTTTCAAGAGTTAAATTTATGCTTTATTTAAAGATTTTTGTTTTCTTTTTTTTTGGCACCAAGTTTGAGAATTCTAAGTAAATTCCGTCAATTTCTAGATTTAAATTTTTTTTTTATTAATTTTAAGTATTAATTTTGTTCAGTAATTCAGATACCATCGTCGTTGCAGATTGCTGTTGTTCGAGTTATAAGTGGCTACTGAATTGGTAAAATAAGATGAGTAATTAAATTTATACTAACAATTATATTGGATAACATTTGTAATTTATAATTTACGAAGAAGCCTACAGTGTGCCTTTGATTTTACTTATATCTTAATTAATTATGTAATAAATGTCTCAAATACATAAAGAAATAAGTAAATAAATTTAACAGAGGGAACCTTCGTAAATAATCACACTCACAAATCCTAAAACAATAACTTACAAATAGAATAAAAAACACTAAAGTACGACAAAACAAACAACTACTTATACATATTTGACCGACACCAAAATGAAGTTAAGTCTAAAATATTAAAAAATTATTAACATAGGGACATCTTTTTTCGGTTTGGAGGTTATATTTAGCGGACTGAGAATAATTTGTGGAACGTGATGCGTTGAAACTTGAACAACAGAAAATTTTCCTATCTAAATTTGGTGTCAAAAATAGGTTCCGAGTAAACATTTGTTGAAATATTACCAAGAAAACTATCTCTCTCTTCCTTCCTCTCTCTGTAAGGGGTTAGTATCCAGATCAATTGTTCACCGTTTACTTAGATGGAGCTTTTTTAAAATTTCTATATTTGTAATATCTTAATATAACTAAGTCAAGGTCTACTAATACTAATACTATAAAATACACACTATGTTATTCATTTTAGGTTTATTATTTAAAATACATATTATGTGTAATAATGTTTGTAAAGCTTATAAAATTACCAAACGAAACAAAAGAAAACAGCATGTCCCATTAAAAAAACAAATTTGATTTATAGCAAACAATTGACAGTTCACAGCAAAAATCTGACTACGCCACTGGATTAGACGTAAAAAACCTTATATAATTCAGTTTTAGATTTGCGACATGTTAAAGGATAATCGAGATACGAGGGGGAGGGGGGCAAAATCCAATATTTTCTATTTCGCTCTGTATCTCAGAAACAAAGTGGGCTATGAAAATTTTCTTCATACCACGTTTCATTTTAAGTCATAACAGTGTTAGGAATTAACATGGCTTCACGGTCAACGGAACAAAACCTTTATTGTAAGTACTGTACTAAGATTAGGTGATTAGCAGCAGATATTTGATTTCTAAAATCATGCAAGTCTTTTTTAGTTTTCCCTAAATTCATTTGAGTCAAGATCCCTAAACAATCACCCGTTACTGGGAAGGTAGAACCTTTTGCCAAACAAAAGTGACCGGATTTAGAAATTAAAAAACTGTATAGCAAACAAAGTATGCTTGAAATTGAAGCATACGGATTATTTAAAAAACTCACTTATAAGCTTAGTCATTTAGAATTTGAACAATAGTTAGATTTCCAAAGAAAAACGTTTGTAGCTATCGATGCAAATTTTTGAAAAAAATGTCTTCACTTAAAAACACTGAGAAAGTTGCAAACACAAAAACAAATTTCTTCGGAAGTCGAGAACATTGTAGATAACCTTTCGTCTCAGTCCTTTGATAATAGAGAAATAGCCCTTTTAAATAAAGGTTTAAATTTTGCAGAGCCTCCAGTAAAAAATAGTTTACCAACTATTATAGCGAATATCGAAAGTTCCATTCAATACGTGCCAGAGTCAACTAAAGGATTCATTAGAGAGGCTTACAGAAATTTAAAAAAACGTTGTTAACAACAAGATAAAACATGTTTCTCGTAAAAATACTGAAGTTATCGAGGGACTGAAGGAACAGATTATTTTGAAAGAGTAGACAATTTGATTCAAACTGGTCCTCACGATATAATTGAGAAAAATTCGTTACCAAAAATGATAACAGAAGTAAAAAAAAACCTTAAAACAGTATAAAAACTTATGTCCGATAAACTAAAATTCAAACTAACAGATAGTAACCCACAGTTATCTAAACTGTATTGCCTTCCCAAAATCCATAAACCTGGGAAGTCCATGAGACCTATTGTTTCAGCTGTTGGATAACCAACGTACAATATTTCAAAATGGTTAGTAGAAGAATTCAGCAAATTAGATATCTCGTACGATAACTTTGAGGTTACTAAGAATTCTTAGATAAAATTAAGAATGTTCACTTAAAAGAAGGTGAAATTTTAATATCTTTTGATGTAAGCTCATTGTTTCCTAGTGTACCCATACCACCAGCTTTAGAGCACCTAAATGAACTACTTGAATTCAATAATTTGAAGAAAGAAATTAATATAAACGATTAATATTTGTTTCTCAAAAAATTATATATGAATCAAAATTTTTTTCAGTTCAACATTATATGTTATAAACAACTTGAGGGAACTGCGATGGGCAAATGCTTTTTTCCGTTCCTTGCAAATTTGTTTATGGGTAGATTAGAAACCCAAATAAAAAAAAACATAAGTATTTCCCAAGGGTGTGGTATAGATACGTAGATGATATATTTGCTATTTTTGATACTAAAACAGAAAATTTGGACACTTTCTTAGAAACACTAAACAATAAGTATCCTTGCATTAAATTTACGTACGAAAAGGAGAACAATAGGCAATTACCTTTTTTTGACACGTTGGTTATTAGAAATGACGATAAATTAGAATTTGATATTTATAGCAATATAGATATACGAGAGGTCTAGAAAAAGTATTTAAAAACGTAGGTTTTAGAGTAGCCTACAAAACGGAGAATAGTTTGAAAAATCTCCTTGGAAGCCCTAAAGACAAAGTCGACTTAAAAGAGAGGAGTGACATCTATAAAATAAGCTGTAATGACCGCGATCTAACATATGTTGGACAAACTAAACGCTCCATAAACAGTCGTTTTAAAGAACACATGGCAAATTTAAGATACGGAAGAACAGAAAAGTCAAGCGTTGCCTAGCAATCACCAAATAGGGATAAATAATCTTAAATTAATTAAAAATGTATCTAATAATAGATTATTGGATGCATTCGAGAGTATAGAAATAGTTAAATGTGGTAAGAAAGCACTAAATAAAGACAGGGGGCCTATTCCCTATAGTCCCCTCTATTGCTTATTTGACAACGGTGCAACAATGTGTGACCACAGTTGAGTTACTTTAGTTTATATCATCTGCTGATGATGCTAACTTGGTTAGCGAAACGCGCGTCCAGAACGTAACAGGTTGTGGTGTAGTGTGGCTAGAACTCTTGTATTTTGATCCATCTTTCATTTCACAAAAAAACACCTCGTGCAATAAAATTAAATATATTTCTAGTCAAATTACCGATATTTTGTATTTCTGCCTTACAATAGTCGGATATTTTAAATACGGAAATTTTAAAAACACCAGGAAAAGCTAATTGGGAGCAAATTCGTATTTTATGCCTATTGTCATAATTATACCCATTCATATGACAGACATTTGCTATTTAGATCGTTTCTGCTATTACAATTTTAAATGCAGGTTGAGAGTGCATATTCCATTAGCAGTAAAGGTTAGGCCTTGAGAACAATGTAATTATAATAAATGTCAACATCCTATATGTATAATGCACATACGCTGTGAATGAAATATCTTGGACCCCCGAAATTTTATGGAAAGAAAGAAAAAATACGTGTATACATTATTCAAAATTCAAATTTTTGAAAACAAGCTAAAATATACAGGTGTCTTTAAAAAAATTTAAAAATAACGAATCAAAGTAATATTTTTTAAGTGTACAGGGTGGCCATTTTATGGTGATACAGTACCTTATCTAGAAAACGGTAATAGTTACGACCAAAACTTAAATACAAAAGTTGTTTGTATTCAATTAATTTTATTGTATTTCACTTTTGTTTATACAGGGTGTTTCGTTTTGTCATGACACATGTCAACTTTCTTAATTTAAATGGGATACCCTATATATTATTACATATTTCGATTCTACTGTTAATTTGCAAAAGTTTTAATAATAACATCTATATTCGAATTCTTTATCGTTTTTGAGTAAATTGAGTTTTTAGAATTTTTTTTAAAAAAACATATTTAAAAAAAAAATTTTTACCTATAAAACTTTAATGGAACTGACTAATATCCTAAACATACATTACTAAGGGTTCAATTCAACGAGTTTCCATGCTGGTCATACTAATTAATATACAGGGTGTTAAAAATGGAGAGCAAAACAAACAGAACTTTAAATGCAAAAATCTCCTGTTTTTCCAATAGAACACCCTATATATTTTTATTTCATCTGATTCAGCGTTCAATTATCTATCATTACTCATATATATGTCCTATACCTGAAATGAACAGTTTCGATTTTATTAGCCGTTTTCTGATTTGACTATTTTTTTTTAATATAAGTAAACAGATGAAGTGGGCTAAAATAAAAATGTCGTAAACAAAGCCTTATTCTCATTTTTTTAACACAGATAGCGATTATAAATAATGTTAGAAAATACAAATAAAGGTGAAATGTAATTTATGTTCTTACTATTTAATGTTTACGAAAATAAGGGAGAGACAAAAAAAAATATGTTGTGCCACACGGCATAACTAATAACTAACTAAGCATTAAACATGATTAAAACAGATTATAAAAAATTTTCAATATGGCCACCATCCATTGCGGTACACGAAGTGTAAATAGAATCCATTTTTCGAATAGCGGTCCTTACCGAATTAGATGCATTAAAATTATTGATCTCTTCCCTGATTTTTATTTTTAATTCATTTCAATTATTAGACCTATTTTTATAAACTTTATTTTTTAGTGCACCCACAAAAAGAAGTCTAAACGGCCTAAATCAGGGCTTCGTGTTGGCCAGGATATTAAACCACGTCTTCCTATCCACAATGGAAAATGTTGATTAAGGAACTTTACTACCCGTGCAACCGTATGGTAAGGGGCGCTATCCTGCTGAAAAATGATATTTTCTCGAATATTTGCTGGTAAGGGGCATGATTTCATTCATAAGCAGCTCCAAGTATCTTTCGCCATTTAACGACCTGTCAAAAAATATTGGTCCGATAATACGGTCGCAAATAATTCCGCACCACACATTTACGGTTTGACGCCCTTGTTTTTTAATTGCTTTTATTAGATGTTTATTAGTTTGAGACCAGTAATGAGTGTTTTTCCGATTAAAAATAACCGGCGTATTAAATGAAGCCTCATCAGTCCAAAGCACTTTTGAAAAAAACACATTTTCGAACTGCCGGTCCATAATATCACAACAAAAAGTCAATCTTTCATTAAAGTCTAATTGTGATAATGAATGAGTTGGAAGAAATTTATAAGGATGATAACCATTCACCTGCAGTGTTTTTTGAATACTTCCTCTACTGACACCTGCAATGTCGCTGTCAGCATCTCTTTGGGATCTTTCATCATCTTCCTCGAAATAAAGTAAAATCTCTAGTTGTTTTTCCTCAGTGAGGACAAAATTGGGACGATTTTTCGTAGAATTAAGGACACCATTTTCCAAATCACGCACAATTCGAAAAAATATAGTCCTGGAGGGAACTCCATTATCAGGATATTCCCTCGAATATTCTCTAAGGGCTAACCCTGGACTTTTATTATTTTTTATGAAACAGGTGTATAATTTCAAACGTTCATCTAAACTATATAAAGCCATTTTTTAAAAAAATTTCTTAGCGAAAATTTGACAAAAACGACAAACAGAGCAAATGTCAACTTAAGTCAACAATTGCATTAGGTTATTTCCTAAGCATATCTTGATTTTTTTGGTTTCTGATCTCATTTACTGACAAAATTCCGGGATAAATCAGAAAACGGCTAATAAAATCGAAACTGTTCATTTTAGGTATAGGACATATATATGAGTAATGATCGCTAATCGCTAAAAAATATACAGGGTGTTCCATTTGAAAAACAGGAGATTTCTACATTTAAAGTTATGTTTGTTTTGCTCTCCATTTTTAACACCCTGTATATTAATTGGTAAGACCAGCATGGCAACTCGTTGAATTGAACTCTTAGTAATGTATGTTTCGGATATTAGTCAGTTCCATTAAAGTTTTATAGGTAAAAATTAGAAAAATAAGAATCATAAATGTCAGAAATCCATGGCCACCTTATTTTATATTATTAATTAGCTTTTTTTCCACTATCTAAAACTATTTCACACACGTGTTACATATCATTTTAATCAGAATTAAAAATGCTTTTAAAAAAGTAAAAAAAAAATCCAGGTCCGTATTTAAATTTAGAAAGTTGATGATGGGCCACGAAGGACGAAACGTCAGATTAAAAATCTGACAACGCCATTTTGTAGAGGAGAAAAAACTACAATAAGAATGTGGTCTTAGTTTTTTTTTTATCTGCCAAAATAAAAGTCGCAAAAAAATAAATTCAAAAATCATCAATTTCGGTTTTTTTCGGATTTCTTCGAAATGGTTCGGAATATTTTTATTTTCTCAGCGGCATTCGATTGGGCTCTAAAATGCGCAACTTTGCCAAATTTAAACTACCCATCTAGCTCTTACGGTTTAGAAGATCCCCATGATGAGCATCGAATTTGAAACACCCAGTACATAGAAATAGTTTTTATTCAAAAATGTTGACTAAGATTATTACTTTATTAGGTAATACAGTTTTTTGTGTGCTACTTTTTTGTACTAGTGTCGCCGGTTTTAATTATTGGAGCGCAGACTTCTAGGAGTGAAATAATTTTTTTTGTTTTACTTTTCTCCTTGTTGCTAGGATGATATTTGTATAATTAATTATAAGCAGTTGGTTTTTACTTAGATTTCTTTCTATAACTAAGCATATACTTTTTGGTAACCTCCTTTCCTTTATCCTCGTACCTTTTACTCCTTTTTTTTTGTTGTTTGTTTTTAGCAGGGCTTAGTACCTCGTTTTATGTTTTTATGATAACTGTTTTCGTGCGCGCATATTAATGCAAGATCACTGTCAAATAATTTTCACATTTTTCAAGGCCATGTAGCTGACTTTCAGTATAATTTGATTGGTGTGTCTGAGACATGGTTACATGCAGATATCGCCGATCAGATCATGGAACCAAAAAATTATAATTTTATAAGGCAAGATAGGTTAGGTAGGGGTGGTGGTGTCGCTGTGTATATAAAAGCAAGTATTGAGTTTAGTATTATGCTTAGAGAAACCTGCCCTTTTCTGGAACATATTTGGATTGAAATAAAAGTAAACAACACAAAAATTTTAATAGGCAATATATACCGTCCTCCTAAGGGTGACTTAAACTTATTCTATTCTCGTCTTGAAAGTATTATGACCGATTTTTATACTGTCTATGACTCTTTTTTATTGCTGGGTGATTTTAATATAAACTTTCTTGAATTAAATACAAAAGCACCGTTATGTGAAATTACTGAGGTCTATGGTTTGCAACAGCATATAACTGAACCTACTAGAATATCGAATACAAACATGTCCTTAATTGATTTACTTTTTTCAAATATAGATTCAATCGAGGTTTGCGGAATAAGGGATGTTGAGATATCGGACCATATGCTCATTTATTGCGACATATATTTTGGAGAACCCAAATCTAATACTTATAACTTTACATACAGAAATTTACAATCATCATATCATATGGCGGACATAAATAGCAAAGTTGATTTTATCAACCAATCATTGTTCGACGTTATAAACCTGCATACTCCCTTAAAAAATATCACAGGTAAAAATAAGCCATACAGACCATGGATTACTCCTAATATTAGATTAATGCAGAGGTTTCGTAATAGGGCCTTAAATAAGTTTAGAAACACCAAAAATTGGGAGGACTGGAACACATACAAACAGTATAGAAATCTTACTACTAGCGAAATCAGATCGGAAAAAAAGGCTTATTTAACATACAGGGTGTTAAAAAAGTACGCTGCCAAACTTCAAGGGACGATTCCTCGCATTATTCTAAGACAAAAAGTTTATATAAACATAGTTCTGAAAACGAATAGTTTTTAAGATACAGGGTGTTAAAGTTCTAAGAAAAAACTTGTTTTTCTATTATAGCTTTTATAACACTCTAGGTATGTTTATCAAATTTGGTGTGCATCTTTTACCCATTAAAGGACAGTGTTTGATGCAAAAGGTTTTTTTTTATTTCTTCCAGTGGCGTCCCTACGGGGTTTGAAATTAATATTTTTTAAGAAAAAAAAAATACGCCACTGCTTCTTTTGAAAACAAAAATTATTTTTGAAATGTCCGTTTAATTTAAAGAAAATTTGGTCTCCAGACTTACTTTTGTACGACACACGGTTTTCGCGTAAAAAAATAAAAATCATTGCAATCCAAATGCAATTTTGCAATGGTAATTTTATGTAAAATCCGCTTCTGTTTATTTTTATTAAACATATTATTTGAAAGTTGGCACGCGTAATGCTGTTAGTAGTACCCATAAAAAGAAATAATTATAAATTTGGAATAATCTACTGAGTGACTCTGGGTCATGTCCCCTTTTATCTCCCAAACTTTTTTGCGCCAACACTTGTGATTTGTATTTGCCATTCGCGAGCTTAATTTTCCTTTTTTTAATTTATTACAATTCACTATTAAACCCTCATTTCTAAATGTATTTTTTTTAATAGAACTAACAATTTGGTAGGAAAATTTAAGAAACAAACTGCAATTTAATTCAGTAGTCAAAGAAACCTAAATTGTCAAGGTGGGCTTTGCTTTGCTAAACGACAGTTCTTCGTTTGTTTATAACAATAACATGACAGTTGTCAAAACTATTAATAAAGGTGCACTTGTCTAATTTTTAAAAGTTTATTTAATTTTCTTTCGGTAAAAATGGTTCAGTTTACAAACCGTGAAATGGCAGACATGCATTTCGTGTATGGAATGGCTGATGGTAACGCTCGCGCCGCTAGACGGATGTATCAAGAAAGATATCCTGACCGTCCACTACCTAACAGACAATTTTTTGCAAATATTCACTCCAAACTTTGTGAAACGGGTAGTTTTAAGAAGTCTGCTGCCCTTATAGGGAGACCAAGAACAGTAAGAACGGTTCAGATAGAGGAAGCTGTCCTAAATGCAATTGATGAAAACCCAGAAACTAGTACGAGAAAAATTGCGACTGAATTAAACATTACTCACGTATTAGTATGGCAAATTTTAAAGGATCAACAACTTTATCCATATCATTCGCAACGTGTCCAAGCTCTTTTGCCAAGAGATTTTCCGCTAAGAGTGGCTTTTTGTAGATGGGTAGGAAATAAGTTAATGCAAAATCCAAGGTTTTTATCTCAGGTGTTGTTTACGGACGAGGCATGTTTTTCCCGTAACGCAATCATAAACTTTCATAACAATCATGTGTGGACCGATGAAAATCCTCACGCCATAATTGAAAATCATTTCCAAGAGCAGTTTTCTGTAAATGTTTGGATTGGAGTTGTAGGAGATTTCCTTATCGGGCCTCACTTTCTGCCTAGCAGGCTTACTGGTGAGGAGTATAGACAATTTATTGAACATGTTTTACCTGAACTTTTGGAAGATGTTCCACTAAGGCAAAGGCGTTCTATGTGGTTTATGCATGACGGTGCTCCACCGCACTTCAGTTTAGAGGCACGTCAGTACCTAGATCAAAATTATACCGATCGCTGGATTGTGCGTGCAGGACCACAATTTTGGTCACCCAGGTCACCTGATATTAATCCGATAGATTTCTTTCTCTGGGGACACCTTAAAGCATTAGTTTACACAACACCAGTTCGAAGCGAAGACGATCTACGAAATCGGATAGAAGAGTCCTGTGAAATTATTAGGAACACTCCTGGTATTTTCGAAAGGGTTCGCCAGTCGCTAATAAGGCGTACAAACGCATGTATTGAAGTCGGGGGAGGCCATTTCCAGCAGTTACTTTAAAATTAAATTCTGTGAAATTATTATTTGTAAGGTTGGTTAAGTTATGTTTGGTTTACAATTATTTTATTAATAAACATCTTGGTGTTGTTTAGTTTTTTTTTATTTATTTAATGTTTTATTCTAACCACAGCATTACGCGTGCCCACTTCCAAATAGGTATGTTTCATAAAAATTAAACAGTAGCGGATTTTACAAAAAATTATCCTTGCAAATTGGATTCGGATTGCAGTAGATGTATGAAAATTGTTTTTATTTTTTTACATAAAAATTGTGCGTCGTACGAAGGTAAGTCTAGAGACCAAATTTGCTTAAAATTAAATGGGAATTTCAAAAATAATTTTTGTTTTTAGAAAAAGCAGTGGCGTATCATTTTTTTCTTAATAATTTCTGTCCAAACTCCGTACGAACGCCACTGGTAGAAATTTAAAAAATACTTTTGCATCAAAAACTGCTCTTTAATAGGTAAAAGATGTACACCAAATTTAATAAAAATATCTAGAGTGGTATAAAAGTTATGATAGAAAAACATTTTTTTTCATAGAAATTTAACACCCTGTATCTTGAAAACTATTCGTTTTCAGAACTATGTTTATATAAACTTTTTGTCTTAGAATAATGCGAGGAATCGTCCCTTGAAGTTTGGCAGCGTACTTTTTTAACACCCTGTATAGGTTTGGAGTGTGCAGTAATAAAGAAGCATGGCAAGAATTAAATAAAGTTAATATTTCTAAAAAACAAAATATACAACTTCCCAATTCCTTGCAAAATGTAGATGAACTTAATACTTATTTTACTAATATAAATAAAAATAACAATAAGCCTGATGAAGAATTTATTAAGAATTTTAAGGAACATAAAATTACACAAAATTAATTTAAATATAGGCTGATAACGCAAGATACAATAATTTCCATTCTAAAAACCATAAAGACTAAAGCATTTGGAGCTGATAATTTAAATATTACAGTTATTTTACTTTGTTGTCCGGCCATAATTAATCCACTAACTCACATTATAAATGTTTGTTTAGAAAAAAATCATTTTCCAAATCAATGGAAGCAAGCCAATGTTAAAAGTTAAAAATCCTACTGAATTTAAACAATTCATCGATTTTCCAGTTCTTTCTAAACTGTTCGAAAAAATTATGGAACAGCAAATAATTGAGTATTTAAATATTAGTAATTTGATCCCTGAATATCAGTCTGGCTTCCGTAAAGGTTATGGTTGTGCAACCGAATTATCTCAGGTAACGAATGATATTTAAAGCCCTTGATAATAATCTAGCTATTGTTTTGGTTCTTTTGGATTTTACTCAAGCTTTTGACATGGTCAACCACGAAATATTATTGGCTTTGTTGCAGTGTCTGGGTTTTAGCGATTCTGCGGTGCACTGGTGTCTTCTTTTTTGTCAGACAGAAAACAAAGAGTAGTACTTGATGGTAAAATGTTGAAAGCCCTTAATGTTGCCTCTGGGGTGCCTCAGGGTAGCATTCTGGGTCCATTACTATATACTCTCTATACGTCGCAATTAATAAATAAATTTCGATATTGTAGACATCATTGCTACGCAGATGATACCCAGGTATATTATTCATTTAAAAGTACTGATATAGCCGAGGCCAATAAGTGCATTAACGTGGATTTGGACCCTTTATATAGTGAAACTCAAAAGCTCCTCTTAAAGATTAACCCAACCAAATCAGTAGCTATTCTTTTTTGTAGTGATAACAACCGAATGAATATTTTAGATAACTTAAATCTACACATAAATAATGATTCAATTTCAAGATTTTAAAAACTCTGCCAAAAATCTGGGACTCATAATGGATCATAAACTTAGATTTAAAGAACATGTTACTCTTAAACTAAAAAGTGGATATTCCGCCAACAATATTTTTGCAAAGGCACTTTTTGAGCTATAACATTAAGAAAATGCTTTGTGATGCACTAGTGTTATTACCAATTAACTTCTGTGACACCATCTATGGACCTTGTCTTGATAATGCCGATGCTAATAGATTACAAAACTCTAAAATTCCTGTCTAAGGCTTATTTTTGGTATAAGAAGACGTGAACAGATTTCTCATAAGTTAAAAGAAGCAAATTGGTTAAATATGCACAATAGACGAGTCTTACATGCTCTTGTCCTTTTTTATAAAATTCTTAAGTTTAGGACTCCACCATATTTGCACAAAAAAATAACTTATCGTACTGATGTGCACAATCTTAATATAAGACGAAAAAATCTATTAACTATACCGTCACACAGCAAAGAATTTTTTAAAAGGTCTTTTTCTTATTTAATTGCACATTTAATAAACAAATTCAAAATAAATGAGTTTACTGTCTCAATTTTCAAGAGAAAAACCAAACTACTTCTGCTAAACCATATTTAATTGATTGTCTATGCCACAAAATGCTAAATTTGAAACTTTCCTTTTTCTCTATCGTTATCCATCTTCCATTTTCATTTTAGTGTGTGCTTTTTTGCTTCTATGTATTTTTTTCAAATTTTTTAAAATAAATTTAACTGCTAGCTGCTTATAAATTTCTTTTTCATTTCTTATATTTTTGGCCTCAACAGAATCCGGGGAATGAACATCCCCTGAAATCTGAAAACAAGACCCGTTAGTTACCCTGATTATTATCATAATAATAATTGTTATTTTAAGTTAATTCGTTAACTGTATTTATTGGTAACTAATAAACGCCTTATTATTATTATTATTATTATTATTATGTCTTAGCAGTTCTTTGTCATAGCTATCTGTAGGGGCGGTTTTGTCTTACCTTTCACCGATGTATTGGTTGCTTTTTTATAATGAATTTGTTAGTTTAAATCCAATTCAACAACAACAAAGATTATTAAATCTAAAAGCATACACAAATCAAGCACATGTGCCACAATTCTAGATTTAACGAGACAATTTCCTAATGCCTAATTAATAATGCTAGACGAAGCAACATTTCATGAAACAGAAAGGTTAATTAATATGCAAGAGTTTACAGAGTTAATTTTAAAATCTAAGAACTTAAAATATATATCTCCAAACTATGTACTTTTGAAAAGAAGAAGTGTCAGGCTGTCCAAGACCATAAAAATATTTAGTGTGTCCAATTTAAAATAAAAAAAGTAATTTAGTCCCAAAAAATAGGTTTTTCTCAGCGATCCTAGGATAAATAGGAAAATTTGGCAACATTGACAAGAAAAATATCATTTTTCGTTTTCGAGCTATTAAGTCTCGAAATGTGTTATGAAAAAATAAAAAAATACCTTATATTTTCTTTCAAAAACGTTGCTATTACTACAGATTAACTGCTGAAAATAATTAATTTTCACTTTATTATTTCTAAAGCTATCGAACGCAAATCCCGACAGCGTTTTCTGAATGAATAGTCAACGAAATAACAACTTTTATTAAAAAATCCAAAAAGCTTTGCAGAAAAGAGCAAAGACGAGCCGATCTTCTGCCTTAAGAGATGAAAGTTCTTTTATGTGACAAATACAAAAGGGTCTCTCACCCTAAATCAGTAAAGCAGTATCTGAACTATTAGAACGGAAACTCTTGCTTGCTTATTGTTTCTTTGTGTAAAATTAATATTGGTTGGCTATCCTTTCTTCACTTTTATAACTTATTTGGTACATTAATAGAATTAAAATATAACTAAGATTTGATTGAGTTATATAAATAAATTAACTAGGATAACAACAGAATGCGAATCTTTATTCTTTTGCTGCCCCCAGAAAATAACTGATACATTTCGGTTTATTCCTTATATAATTACATCTGATATAACACGTCATCTTCCTATTGTTTTAAAAATACAATCACTTATTAAAATTAATAAAAATTATAAAAACGAAGCAAGATACTACACGCGTCTTAACTATAATAAATGAAAGCAAATATTAGAGAAAACTCGATAGGATGATGCGTATGACAAAAATCAAAGCGAATCTGCATATGAATTTTTTGGTAATATGTTAAACTACGCCATTAAATCTGCACATGAATAAATCACAATAACTGTAAGGACAAAAAAATAAAGCCTTAAATAACTTCCGGCCTAGTAAAATCTATTAGACATAGGGAAATAATACTTATAAGTGAATACAAAAATTATAGACATACTCCAAATAAACTAATAAAAGAAACTAAAGCAAACTACTTTAAAAATAAATTTGAGGAAACCAAGCAAATCCCAAAAAAATGTGGCAAATAATAAACAAAGAACTACAGTGTAAAAATACTACCCAAAATAACCGAAATCTCTCGCTAAAAGATGGTAATAATGTTTTACAACCAAATTAAAAAATAGTTGCAGACATATATGTTGGTAAAACAATGGCAGACAAAAACCCCCCTGAGAAAAAATATAATAACAACCAAAAAAATTATCCGAGTATATTAAGAAATCATTCTTGGGATTAGACCGTGTAAAATTGGAATTACTATCCGACGTTTCTCCTTCGATTGCACGAGGCATCTTCAGGGATCTTTACTCCACAGTGACCTTGTGTTAAGATCGGTTTCCACGTGTGATGTAGACCGTAACCCGTATCTCCATTGAAATTTTTTGTATGTGTAAATATTTTAATAGATTCTCTAACTTTTCGTTTATAAAAACCTGGAACCGATGCTAGAACCTTGGTTTCCTTTACATTTATGAAATGGCCAGTGTTATGCTGGTATTCAGCTAAAGCAGATTGGACAATTTGTTTCTTTTTAATACATCGTTCATGTTCCTTAAGTCTAGTTGATATTGAGCGTCTTGTTTCTCCCACATACACTTCTCCACAGGAGCAAGGAATTTTATATACTCCTTCTGCTTGGAAAGGTACAAGATCATTCTCCTTTGACGGAGTTGGTTTACTATGTCTTTTAATTGAACGCGTACACTTAAGCAACAAAAGAAGTTTGAAGCTTTCCTGAACAGAAAAATTCCAGTGAAACTTCCGCAGAACACAGTTATCAACCTGTCATCGAAGCCGTTATCTGAAGCAGAACTTTCCGTCCTTTCCAAGGGCCAAAACTTCGCAATAGCACCGAGTACCATTCCCGTAGAAGACATAGTATCTTCTGTTGAAGCAGCAATCAGAAGATTACCAGTGGAACAAACCGATGAGGTCAGATATGAGACAGCGAAGATCATTAAAAAGTCAAAACCACCAAAGTCGAACCTCTCCGCAGCCGAAAAAACAGCAATGAAGACTTTAAACGAAGACGCAAACATTCTGGTACTTCCAGCAGGTAAAGGCAACAACACAGTCGTCATGGATAGAACAGAATATGTGGAAAAGGTTACTCAACTTTTGGACAACAACACCTATAAGGTTATGCACTCCACAAGTAGAATAGAAAGACGCATTACCAATTTGATCAACATATCCAGTCTACCACCAGCGGAGAAAAAATAACTAAAACCAAGCAGCTCCAAGACTCCTAGGTTCTACGGTCTTCCGAAGATACACATCCCCATCGTCAGTGCAATAGACTCGCCCACATACAAACTAGGTAAATATCTTTCAAATTTTCTTAATCCATTTACTGTAAAAACAGATTCTTTTATTAAAAACTCTGCACATTTCGTGGAAAAACTCAAGACAATACAGTTGAATCCCGAAGATATTTTGGTCAGTTTCGATGTAGAATCACTTTACACAAATCTTCCTGTCAACGACTCAATTTCCATTATATCAGACATACTGGATAACAATAATCTTGATAAAAACCTCATAGGGGCAGCTATGAGATCTCCTCTATCACCTGTGGTAGCGAATATCTTTATGGAAGCCTTTGAGGATATTGCTCTAACATCCGCTCCACTAAAACCGAAGCACTGGTTTAGATATGTAGATGATACTTTTGTTGTTTGGCCTCATGGACAGGATAATCTCCTCATATTTCTGGACCACCTTAATCAGCAACATCATAATATCAAATTCACGATGGGAATTGAATCGGGGTATAAACGTGTTCAGATCTCGTGGAGTAAAGATCCCTGAAGATGTCTTGTGCAATCGGGGGCGAAACGTCGGATAGTATTTCCAATTTTACACGATGTAATCCCAAGAACCATGATTTCCTAATTGACCAAAGCCATGAAAGCTTCCGTTCTATATCCGAGTATATTTTCAATGCCAATATCTGAGGAAAAGGTAAAAAAAATTATAAAAGGATTAAAAAATAACTTCTAAATAAATACGGAATTACTAGTAAAACGCTGAAGGAAATACAAAATTACATTACTCAGCCTCTAGCACATATTTGTTCTATTTCGACGGGTATAATTCCTTCTCAATTGAAGAAGTCGGTTGTCATACCTATTTATAAAGATAAAGAGACTTATTTACCGAGCAATTACCGGCCGATATCTCTAATTAATAATATTGCAAAATTATTGGATGTCTGTATAAGGGACAGAATTACAAGTCACATAGAAAAACATAACATTCTTTCTCCGAGTCAATTTAGATTTCGTCAAGGAAGATCAACGGAGGACGCACTTTATGAGGTATCAAACTTTATTTGTAATGCTATTATTAGAAGTAAAAAACCACTTGCGATCTTCTTGGATTTGGCCAAAGCCTTCGATACCGTACTGCATGATATTCTTCTAAGCAACTACGGAATAAGAGGATTATGCCATAACCTAATAAGGAGTTATCTTGAAGATCGAAAACAATGTGTAAGGGTAAAAAATGATTACAGTATTTTTGAAATGGTACAGTGTGGGGTTCCGCAAGGAACGGTAATTTCACCACTCCTATTTTCTTTATATATTAATGACCTCCTGGTCTCGTATGCAGATGATACGGTTTTCTTGTACAGGGTGAGTCAACTATTAGAAAAAGTAAATTTACGTCGAACAGGTAAAATCTGGAAATAAACTGTTTATGCTGTGGGATATATATGTAAGTCGTGCTCAGTTTAAAAATATTTTAAATTATACGGGGTGCGTCAAAAAAGTAGGGCTACTAAAAGTTTTATTTTTTAAATGGGACACCCTATATTTGACTTGATTTTTAAATTCTACATAAAATTCTAACACTTTTTTGTATAACATGTTATATGGCTAAAATTGCTACTTTCTTAAATATTTAGGTTTAAACAAAAAAAAATTAAATTTGATGCACATGTATTAGCAATATAACACCTAGTTGGGCTACTAAAAATAAAATATTTTGCTTCTGCACAAAAGAATCGTGGAATAAAAGACTGCTTTCGTAATATTGAAGATATCACATACAGGGTGTCCAAATTTAAATGCCGAACTTTAACATTTTCAAACCAATTTATTACAGTTTTTTTTTAATGGAACTCCCTGTATATTTTTATTTAGTCCTGTTAAGAATAAAAAAAACTACAACTTTTATTAAACATATTATACATCTATCTATTTTTGATTAATCGAGTTGTTGATTTTCTAAATTACGCAAAAAAAGGAATAATAAAAGTTGTAAAATTTTTTTATGCTTAAAAAGAAAAAGACTGAATGAAATTGGTTAAAATATGTAAAGTTGGGCATTTAAATTTGGACATCCTGTATGTAATATTTTCAATATTACGAAAGCAGTCCTTTATTCCATTCCTATTTTGTGCAGAAGGAAAATATTTTATTTTTAGTGACACAACTACGCGTTATATTGCTAATCATAGATCCGCATCAATTTTTTTTTTTTTCGTTTAAAGCCAAAAAGTATCAATTTTAGCCATATTTCACGTTATACAAAAAAATGTTAGAATTTTATGTAGAATTTAAAAATCAAGTATAATTCAAAATATCTTTTTTTGACGCATCCCGTATAATTCAAAATATCTTTAGAATCAGCGCGATTTACATATGAATCCCATAGCATAAACAGTTTGTTTCTAAATTGGACCTGTTCGACGTAAATTTACTTTTTTCAATCGTTGACTCACCCGGTACAGCTGGATACCGGGAATGCTACAGTGAAGCACACCATATCTGCATTTGCAAAGGTACGTCAATGGTTGGGTGAAAAAACATGTTTCAGTATCTTGACTCCCACCAATTTGATGCTAATCGGATAAAAATGCATACGCTCTAGAGTTTATCAAATGAGACACCATGCCACTGCACTTATTTTCTGAATAAAACTGAATGTATCAGATATCTTGGCATTGTAATTGAGCAGAATATTAAGTGGGACAAACACATAGAAAGTACAAATTCAAAACTTCGTAAACTAATTTATAAATTCTATCAAATCAGAAATATCATGCCAATCAAGATTCTCAAATTATTTTATATCACACTGGCTGAATCAGTCTTTAGATACGGTCTGTCATTATGGGGAGGGGCATTTAATACAACACTAAATATCTTAAATGTAACTCAAAGATATCCCCTTAAAGTAATAAAAAAAAAGCCAGATACTCTACCGAACCAACTTTTAATCTTGCAACAGTTGGAAGTTATTTATTTATTTATTTATTTATTTATTTACACTACCCCACAGGGCAGTAGCCCCTATTATTGGGCAGGATACACAGCAAATATTAAGTTATACAGATAAACAAATATATATCCAGCAATATAAATTATCAAATAGCTAACATATATAGTTAAATAACTAAAACTAAAATAACTTATCAAATATTGAACATACTATATAATTATAAATAACTAGAACTAACAGATTTAATATTTTTATCATTACAATAGAAAATATCCAAATAATCCTTCAAGCGATTGTGAATAGAATACATATTGTGCAGTGGGGAGAATTTTAAAACGTTCGTTCTAGATTTTGGAAGGTAGAATAATGGTGATGACCGAGTTGATCTAGCGGGCACGTGAAAAGTAACTTGAGATAGCAGATTAGGAGCAGACATTTTATTATTTATTAACTTGTACAGAAATATGAGCAGAAAATATTGTCTTCTTTTCTCAAGGGTGTCCCATTTAAATCTTAAAAGTAGACTTTGTCGGGAAATATCAAAAGGTGGGTAAGACCCATCAATTTTAAAACTCAGAAATTTTAAAAATTTATACTGCACGCTTTCTAATTTGTCAATAAGCACTTGATAATTAGGGTGCCAAACAGAGGAGGCATACTCTAACCTACTACGAACCAGAGAATAAAAAAGTGAGCACAAGGTTTCAGATGACTTGAACTCCCGACTAGATCGTATAAGAAATCCTAAAATCCGATAAGACTTGGCAACAATATCCTCGATGTGATGGATAAATGAAAACCTGCTATCAAATATGACTCCCAAGTCTTTAAAATTTTCAACTCGTTTCAGAGCAACACCGTCCATATGATACTCATACTGCATAGGAATTCTACTTCTACTGAATGTTAAAACATTACATTTATTGATGTTAAGGGACAGTTTGTTTTTTTCACACCATTGACCAAGTGTAAGAAGATCAAGACTCAAGTTCCGGCAATCATCAAGACAGTCAATTGTGCGGAATATTTTTAAATCATCAGCATAAAGCAAACAATTATTATTCATACCGTTAACGATGTCATTTATAAAAATGTTAAAAAATAAGGGACCCAGGACAGACCCCTGGGGAACACCCGACGTGGCAACAAAAGTATCTGAAATATGACACCGATACTGCACAAATTGAGACCGACTTAAAAGGTAGCTTTGCAAAAATTTAACCAAGTTACCCGAAAAGCCAAAACTGGATAATTTAGTAAGTAGGATACCGTGATCAAGACGATCGAACGCTTTAGAAAAATCTGTAAAAATAACGTCAACCTGTGTATTACAATCCAGGCTCTCAGCAATGTATTGAGTAATAGTACAAAGATTTGTTACAGTCGATCTACCAGATACAAAACCATGTTGTTGATCAATTAGAAGAGGAGTAACGTAAAAAGATAACTGGGCGTGAATAACAAATTCAAAGACTTTGCTAAAATTGCATATTATAGCAACAGGTCGATAGTTTTCTATTTTACTCCTATCATCTTTTTTAAAGATTGGGCAGATTTTTGATTTTTTCCATACATCTGGAAAAGTGCAGTTTTGCACACATAAATTAAAAATAACTGCTAAAGGTTTGGCAAAAGCACTTGCGCAGTCTCGCACAATAAATGAAGGGATAAGATCAGGCCCAGTGGTAAATTTAACTTTTAGTTTCTTACATGCAGTTTCAGTGGCTTCAGGCGTTATGTTAAACAATGAAATTAAAACATGACTAATATTTGAATCATATGTGTGCGCATAATCAGTAGATGTTATAAAAGATTCCTTAAACATATTTGCAAATGAGTTAACAATGTCCATAGGGTTGTTCAGTTCGGAATTTAGGTAAGACATCGTAGAAGGCAGAGTACCGCATGACTTCCTAGAATTTATATAGGACCAGAATGACTGGGGATTACTCTTAAATTTTGTTTCTACATTAGCTAAGTAGGATTGGTAGGATATGTTAATGAGATATTTTACCGTCCGCCTGGTTAGTTTAAAAGCTTCATAATCATTTACTCGCTTGCACCGCTTATACGTACGCCACTGGGATTCCTTCTTTTTTAATAAAATCCGTATATCACTTGTAAACCAAGGAGGATATTTACTATGTTTAGCCTGCGTTATCGGAACTGTATCTCCGAAAATAATATCTAAGTGCTGATAAAATGCTGCGACCGCATGGTTAGCATTAGGTTCCTCGTTAAGGAACGACCAATCATGTTCGGACAGAAGCTGGTACATTCTCGGAAAATTGGCCTTTTTAAAATTATATGCTAAATTCTCTTTCAGTTTAAACTTATTTTGTTTGTGAATGTAAAACGGAAAAGAAATTAATAAAGCGGGGTGATGTAAGTCAATGGATATCACTGACTCATCAGATTCAGTTACACAACAGGATTTTAGGGTACAAAAAACTAAATCAAGAAGCCTTTTATTACAATTTTCTATCGCATTTAATTGCTTGAAATTAAAGAAGTTTTGGAATTTATTAACGGCTTGCATTTTTGAGCTACACACGATATCGCTTATATTCATATTTTTTCGGTATTCCGGAATATTAAAATCACCTAAAAATATAATATCTAAATCCATATTTAAAGCAGGCATAAAGACATAAAGACATAAGTAAAATCAGTACTTTTGATAGTTTACAAACATCCCGAACTAAGGCAGCAACCTATTCTAAATAATTATCATACCAGAAGCAGATCGGTGGAGGCCGTATGTGTTCCTTTCCTGTCCAGAACAAGAAAACAGAGATATCTGACATATTTTGGTCAAACATTTTATAACTTGCTTACGCTTAATATGCGACGCATACAGAACATAAACCTTTTTAGTAAAAAAATCTCAATTTTCTTGAAACAAAGGTATTTACTGGCACCTTAAGTAGATAGCATATTTTTACTTCAAATAAAAATAAAATAATTCTGTGAATGGTGTGAATTTATATGATTTTAGGTTAGGCACATACTTAGTTTGTACGCAGTATCATTTATTATACGCTACAATTTAAGAATTTAGCAATTCTTCTTTTGTACACGCACAGATGATACATCTAGGTGTGCAGTCATCTTTCAAGTAATATTGTAAACATTTTCTATGTAATATATTTGATTTAACCTTCGGGTAGTCGCGCCATATTTTTTGACGCCTATAGTCACTCCGGTCTCATAGACCAGGTAATTCTAAAAAATGGAAGAGACATCTTTTTTCTTCCTAGTGCAAGATTATGAAATAATAGAATAAAACAATTCTTTTTTGTCAAAAAAAAGTTATATAGTTTTATTTCCCAACATTTTACAGGGTTTTAAAGAAAACAAAAAAAAAACTTAAACAAACATTCTGGTATGGAAAAGAAATCTAAAAGTCTAACATCACAAATATTCTTTGGAATGGTAACTAACTACAAACTAGTCTAAGAATCTCGAAGCTGGAAGTGTTTATGGCAGTTCCCCTGCAGCTTTGGCAAATACTTATAATGTGCTCCAAGCACATGTATGTATTGCATTTGTAGCACGAAAAACGAGTTTTTCTATTTTTCGCCCAGCCGCAGTAAGTGCATCTGCCTACGGGTAATTGTCTTTCTTGAAGTACTATTTCTTCAGTTTTGGTAACTTTCATAAGTCTGAGCTTCAAAACTCTTGGAATATTGGTTAGAGCTGCTCTTTTTTTCAAATGAGGATGGATTAGTGCGTTCGCCAAATCTCTCAGAAAATGGCGTCGGCGTAAATCATTTATTTCGGGGTTATTAGCTTTGTATATTACTTGACAATTAATCCCTGTAATATTCAAAATACTATAGAATATCACCATTGGCCATCTTCTGGTATTTCGGGAGCAATCCTAAGAAGCGCACAACTTATTCACGACATCTACACCTCCTTTGGACGCGTTATATGTAGTTATCATCACTGGCTTATATTTTTCACCACTTTCTTCGTCAATGTCGTCATGATGATGCATACTGGATATTAAAATTACATTTTTGCGTTGCTTTGGAATATAGGAAACAATTGTTAAATCCTTTGTAAAGCCAAACATGCTTGTATGGGTGGGACGCTTGGATGGCGTTGAAAACTCAACCGGCAATTCCCTTTTATTTTTTCGTAACGTTCCAATTGTAGTTATTTTGTAATCTCGAAGCAACTTTTCTACAAGAGAGACGGATGTGAACCAGTTGTCCATTGTCAGGTTGATGCGTGAACCAGATAAATGTTTGCACAATCTCAAAACCACATCATAGGGGCTGTTAGAAAACTTATATGGACCATCAGGCTGGGATCCCACATAAACTTCCAAGTTTGAAGTGTAAAATAGTTTTGCGTCACACACTGCAATAATCTTGAGTCCATATTTATTGGGCTTGGAAGGTATGTATTGGCGAAAAGCACATTTGCCTCTAAAAGTTGGTAGCATCTCATCAATTGTGACAAACGCTGAGTGATTATAGCCATTTTTACAATTTTTCACAAAATGATCAACCAAAGAACGAATGGGAGCTAGTTTGTTAAATTTTTGTCGATCTAGACGTGTATCTTTATCATCAAATCTAATGCAACGGAGCAGAAATCGAAATCTTTTTAGAGTCCTGGTCAAATAAAAGATTTCTACACCATAACCATCTCTTCTCCAAAGATCTTCTGCGTTTGTGCGACTGGAGTGGCCTAACCCAGCTAAATACAAAAGTCCTATAAATGCACGGATTTCTATTTCATCAGTCTGATTAGCGTCTCGTTTTCTTGAGAAACTATCTTAAAGAGAGATAATATATTTATTCGTATTTTCGACCAAAATCATCATTATCGTGTCGTCCAAGAAATAATTCCAAATCTCCACGGCGTCTTTCAAATGTTTGGTTGCATTTGATGGTCCCGGTAAGCGAACTATTATGTTTCCGCTTCTGGTTCTAACTGTTTTTGGCCCTGGAGGATGCTTATTCCAGCGGGTTTTACCATCCTTGCCTAAAATAATAGAAAAATAATACTTCGAGCTAAAATAGGTACGTATATTTTTTTCAATTACCTAGATAAGTAAGCGCAGGAGACTCTTGCGAAATGGTTACTTGTGCATCAGCAACCTCTCCATCTGAAATTTCCTGTTCTGATCGTGATCTAAAACTTCTTTCTTGATCTAAAACTTCCTCCTGGTCATGTTCCTCTTCATCTGGTTCATCCTCGTAGGCAACAAATTGGTCTTCGGCGTCATCTAGTCCTGCTTCTTCCAAAAGTCTTTGCAAACGGGCTTGTTCTCTTTCGTAGTCTCCCATGACTAAAATAAGGTAAGTATTATAAGATGTTATAAAGATCACTATTATTTAAAAAAAAATTTCTAACATCCTTTAACGTATAAAATAATGATATAATATTAAATAATATACCAGTCGGGCATTAAAATGATAAAAAATTAAAGTTATCTAATAGCTTACCTCTCCACAATATTTTACCGTCGTTAGTCGCGCCGGTCTCAGGCACCAGAAATCACTATAACTAATAACACCTTTACGCGACAACGGCTACGCGACGACTGACGCTCAACCGCAGCGACACATGAAGGTACTCGGGCGCGTGACAGCATCGGATACACCCTCTAGCTTTTACAGCGAAAATTAAGATGACCCGGTCTGTGAGACAGCGGCGGCGCGACTACCCGAAGGTTAAAAAAGAAAATTGTAGGTTTTAGACCAAAAAAGTCTAAAATTTTAAACCACGAACAAAAAATTATTAAGCATTGCGCCTGACAATACTTATTTATTAATTAAAGTCGCAAATTTAATTAATCGCAAAATTAACTCATCTGTTGTGTGAAAACGTAGTCGAACAAGAAGATTTGTTTATGGTGAAAATGCCCGATAGCAAGACTCACAAGATTAGAAGCTTTGTTATAACTGAACAAAAAAATCTTAATTTAATCAAGAAACACATGCTATTGTGTCCCAAAAATACGCCGCATCAATTGTCATCATTGTCAATTTCCAAAAAGGAAAATGTACTACTCAAACTGTTGGCATTAATAAGATTGGCTCTTCGGCTACTATGTTGGCCGATGCTGGAGTGGATTTTACTAATTTGAAACGTCTCGGGGGATGGCAATCGACAAAAGTAGTAGAATCATATGAGGACGAATCCATGGAGAACCAAAAACGCATAGTCAATATGTTTTACAGGAGAAAATTCCAAGGAAAAATCGTATGAGTTTCGCGTATGAAATTGGTAGTATTGCTGACAACAATAGTCAGTGTGAATCAGCACCAATATGACAAGCTAAGAAGAAAAAGTCTCAACATTATTGCCAGCACCAAAAAGGCTCCCAATTTAGTTATTAATACCTATAATTGTCAATTTTTGGTTACTTACCATGTTAATTACAAGAAAGAATAATTTTTTTAAACATTAACAAATTATATACTTAATTCGTCGTCTGTAGAAAAACTATTATACCTAACACTACCGGAAAATGTATTTCCACTCTTGGCTCGCGCGGATCCTCCAAGATTTTTAATATTAAAAGCACAATGAAATTTGCACAATATATCTTTATTAGAGTTAGAATTACATAGTTTGCAATATATCATAATATATAGATCAAAGTATGAAGCTGTAATTATTCCTCCATTACGCTTACGACGCTAAGTAGACCAACAATTTTATTCGAAAACTGAAAAATAAAAGCAGCAATTAGTATTAAAAATCTAAGATAGTCGAATCTGGACAGTATTAATATTAAAGTTGTTGATAGATCCTAGAAGCTACGATTATAGAGTGCCCAACAAAGTGCATGTTAAGTTTTAGACATGAATTTGGAGTGACAAATTCATTTGCAGTTTTAATTCCTAGGTTGAAAATATTACTAAAAATGTAATAAAATAGTCTTTAACACTATATCAAAGGTTCTATATAGCATTTAGTTATATACATGGATATTTAAAAATAAAATTTAAAAAAATATATATATATATATATATATATATATATATATATATATATATATATATATAATATATACATATATATATATATATATATATATATATATATATATATATATAGCAGAAAAGTACTATCTACTATATATATATATATATATATATATATATATATATATATACATATATAAATATATATAGAAATATATATATATATATATATATATATATATATATATATATATATTTTTTTTAGATAGTTTTATTTTTCTTGGTTTACGGTCAGTGGTTTACTTGAAAATAATTAAAAAATTACTTCTTTTTTTTAAAAACATACATATATTGTAGTGTGATGACGTTTCAACCAGTTTTGGTCTTTTTCAAATCTACAATTATATGAAAAATTTTTAGCACGACAATAATAAATACGTCAAAAAACAATCATCTTACCCTAGAACGTAATGACAACAGTATACAACACATAACGAAGCAACAGCTCTGACGATCACATGTATTAAAATTTTATTTTCTCGATTAAGAAAATGTTAACAAGACACAACATTTTGCACATTGATATCAAGGACTAACAAAACGAACTGTGGAGTATCAATTATTGCAATATAGATGTATATATTTTGCTACATCTTTTTTGTCATTCGCACAGTTTTTGTTTTTGTAGATAAAAGCCATTTCGTAAAATTCCCTTTTTTTTTTAACTGACACCCGGTTTTTAAGATTTTAGTTTCAGAGTAATTAAAACTGTGGTGTGTCGATTTTTCATGGTTGGTTAATGCCGTTGAGTTTATTTTGTCGTATTTATGGCTTTTTATACGGTTTTCCAAACATTGACTTGTTTGGCCGATGTAAACCCCTTCACAATTACAACAAGGAATTTCATAAACTACATTGCTCCTTTTGTTTTTTGGAGTCTTCGCCTTTAGTTTACTAAAATTATTCGATAGTAGACTAACGGTTTTATGACAAATTTGGATGTTATATTTTTTAAAGAATGTTTGAAATTGTTAGGATAATCCATTTATAAAGGGGAGGGAAATGTACTTTGTACGTGCTGAAGTAGGTTTTTTAGTGCAAATTAAAGAGTTATAATGCTTACGAATTCTGCTTTTAAATATTTTATTAATTAATTCTAATGGATATTGGTTCAAAATCAATGCTTCTTTTGCCTTTTTAATAGCATTTTCTCTGTATTCAGTATCAGAAAGCTGAATTGCCCTGTCCGCCAATCCTATTATTACAGACCTTTTTTGCGATGTTGGGTGATTAGACTTGAAATTTATGTATCTAGAAGACCATGTCGGCTCTGTATACCATTCTGTTTTTATATTTTCTCCTATATGGTGTAGTGTTAGGTCGAGAAAACTAATTTGGTTTTTTTGTTCTGTTTCGATTGTAAACTTTGGTGGTATTGGTTAAAATATTTTAGGATATTGTAAGATTGGTCTGATGGAATAGCAGTGATACAATCGTCGACGTAACGAAAAAAGAATGGAATTTCGAATCCTACTCTACTTAACAAATCCTCTTCTAGATCCTCCATCACGATCTGCGCAATTACACTCGAAATTGACGATCCCATAGCGCAACCCTCTATTTGTTTATATAATTGTTTTTCGTACAGAAAATATGTGGAGTTCAGTGTTAATTCGATGGTTTTTATAAATTCATCTTGTGGTATGTCAGTGGATTTATTTATTTCAGACCGTTTTTTTTTATTATTTTAGTTGCTAACGAGATGGGAACATTTGTATATAAGGATATAACATCAAGAGAAACAAGGAGGTAGTTTTTGGGAATTTTAATATTTTTTAATTTTTCTTTAAAATGAAAGGAGTCTTTAATATAATAGTTGTTTTTGTGTATAACGTTTTTAAGGATATCTTTTAAAAATTTTGAAAGTGGTGTATAAAGCGACTGTACACATGATACAATTGGACGTAAGGGGATATTTTCCCTGTGAAGTTTCGGTAGTCCGTATATTTTAGGTGGTAGGGCATTTCTAATTTTTAGGCGTTTAGCAATTTCTGGGGATATATAAAATTTATTTTCCCAAGATTCAATTAATTCATTATTTTTTTTCTGGTATTGGTTGGTAGGATCTAATTTAATTTCTTTATGTGTTTTTTTGTCTTTTAGTAATTCTTTCATTTTTTTATTATACTCTGCAGAATTCATTAACACTCTTTTATTTGTTTTGTCAGCTTTTAAAACTTTTATATGGGTGCTGTTTTTTAAAAATGTTTTAGTTTTACATAAGTTTGTTAAATGTTTTTTATTTTTATCGCTTTGATTTTTTAGTTTATTTTTAAAATTTGTTAAAATATTACAAGACTTGGCTCTAATTTCGTCTCTCTCCTCACCCTTCAAATGATTTATCCCGGTTTCGATGTTGCATAAAATATCTATGGTTGGCAAACATTTATCATCGCTTACCCCCATTGCCAAATTTGGGCCTAAGCTTAAAATTTCCATTGCGTAATTTGGAATATTTTCGTTAGTTAGATTTTCTACCCACATTGACATTGTGTTTGATGTAGATTTAGGTGTTCTTTTAAGGATTAGATTATTTATTTTATTTATGTTGTTCTGTTTAATTTCTTTGCAAAGATTTTCGTATTTTTGTGTGTTACATAATTTAAATTTTTGAAAAATATAATTTGGTAACTTTTTTATAAGCTGGTTTTCATTTTGCTCAAACTTGTTATGTAAATTTTTAATAGTTAAGGTTGTATCTGTAATTAATAAGCTAAGTATGCCTAAAATGAATTTTCGCAGAATATGTTGTTTATATTTACGTTCTAAGTTCACATTTTTCAAAATGTATATGCGAAATTTTAAAATTTGGAAAAGTTGGTTGCAAGTTTTCTGATTTGCATCTCAAAAGAAAAACTCTCCTATTCTTTTGGTTACATAACTTCTGTGAAATTTTCTTATATTCCTTCATGTCGCTCAAACATCTCTTCTCTTGGTTTACGGTCAGTGGTTTACTTGAAAATAATTAAAAAATTACTTCTTTTTTTTAAAAACATACATATATTGTAGTCTGATGACGTTTCAACCAGTTTTGGTCTTTTTCAAATCTAAAATTATATGAAAAATTGTTGGCACGACAATAATAAAATACGTCAAAAAACAATCATCTTACCCTAGAACGTAATGACAACAGTATACAACGAAGCAACAGCTATGACGATCACATGTATTAAAATTTTATTTTCTCGATTAAGAAACATTTTGCACATTGATATCAAGGACTAACACAACAAACTGTGGAGTATCAATTATTGCAATATAGATGTATATATTTTGCTAAGATTGTTTACATCTTTTTTGTCATTCACACAGTTTTTGTTTTTGTGGATTAAAGCCATTTCGTAAAATTCCCTTTTTTTATCTGACACTCGGTTTTTAAGATTTTAGTTTCAGAGTAATTAAAACTGTGGTTTTTCGACTTTTCATGGTTGGTTAATGCCGCTGAGTTTTTTTGTCGTATTTATGGCTTTTTATACGGTTTTCCAAATATTAACTTGTTTGTCCGATGTAAACCCCTTCACAATTACAACAAGGAATTTCATAAACTACATTGCTCCTTTTGTTTTTCATAATATAAATATATATATATATATATATATATATATATATATATATATATATAAATATATATATATATATATATATATATATATATATATATATATATATAAAAATATAATATATATATATATATATATATATATATAAATATAAATATATATATATATATATATATATATATATATATATATATATATATATATATATATATATATATATATATATATATATATATATATATATATATATATATATATATATATATATATATATATATATATATATATATATATATAAAGACATTAGTCATATTTTTATAGGAATCATAGTAATGTGCAAGAAGATAGATAACATCAACATTCCAGTGAAAAAATTGATCTAAGTTACTTTGACTCACCCAGATAAACATTTCGAAGTTCAGGGAAATTAATCCTATTCCTACAATTTGGTATTGCCTTTTCAAATTCAACATGAAAATCAACAAAGATTTTTTGTTCGGGGAATTAAAATAGTGCCAGTTAGATTGGGCAGCTGCGTCCAGTAGAATATCGGTCTAGAAAAATAAAAATAATTAAACTGCTAGTTTCATAATACATCCGGTATTTTAAAAACTAAACAAGTAAAACAGTAAAACTGTAAGAAGAATTGCTTTCGATTATGTCATGGGGTACCCTCCTGCAATCACGATTTCTGGGCCTATACCCTCATCGGCAGGCTTCTACTCAGGGAAGATCTGAAAAAACTAAACACTCAATTGATGAATAATAAAAATACCTGAAACAAAATTGACGGAAATTTCATTGTGAAAAATTCAGGTAGCAATTCTGTCATCTTGACTGAAATCTGCCGCAAGTATATGGTTTGCCAATGGTATAATCGTTTTCCAAGGTAACCCTTGATTATTTCCTATTCTTCCTTATGTTCCTTGTGTGGTCCAAGGTGGGGAGACAAAAAAGTTATATTTTTAGTTACTTACTTGCTCTTGAAATAGTTGTCCATATGCAGTATATAGAAATGCTGCAAAATAGGCTCCCACAATGTTTGTTCCTAACTGTACAGGATTATTGGCAGCATCGTGCTGAAAATTTAGGAAACACATTACTATTCTATCAGCCTGTAACTGCTAAATTTTAGTATCTCTATTGCTTTCGGGAAAATGACAACTGATTGAGATGCCAAAAAAGCATCTCCCTCTCTCTCTCTCTCTCTTTATATTTTTTCAAGCTATGGTATCTTAATATTATTCTATATAAAAAGATATGGCGCCGTTATTAAGTGCTTCCTATCTTCTATAACATACAACACTAACAGGTATTTAACATCTGTATTTAAACTTTAATTGCCTATCGACCTTATAGGTGAAAATAAAAAAAATGTACGAAAGGGTAAACATCAAACATGTTTTTGTATGTATATGGTGTTATAAGTTTATCTGTTTTTAATATTTATTAACTTGCTAAACTGAAAATCACATTTCTATTTAAGTAACTAACAACCTATTCGTATTTTTCGTAGAAAAGCAACTGGCATTCCCCTCGTAATATATAAATATGTTGGTGGAGCAAGGAAATCCTGAGATTTTGTATTTCATAGCGACCACAAGCCATATGTTTTTGACTTTTGTACAAAAAAGACCTTTTTAACTTTTTTAACAAAGACGTAAGTATAACGGCTTCTATTGTTCGAATCGGAACAAAAAAAATCTTCTTTTTCAATTTCACAACAAAACTGCCCTAGTTTTAGACCTCTAGGTCCAATACGTATACTCGGAAACAACAAAAAATCTCTTGACATAAAGTGTTTTTGAAATATCTTTATCAATTTAGTTTTCAAAATACAAGAGTTCTAACCACACTACACAACAACTTGTTACGTTCTAGACGCTCGTTTCGCTAAACAAGTTAGCATCATCAGCAGATGATATAAACTAAAGTTTCTTATCCTAATCGGGACTATTTATAGGTAAATGTGGTCAGACTTGGTTGCACCCGACTGTACCGTTGTCAAGTAAGCAATAGAAAGGATTATAGAGAATAGGCCCTCTGTCTCTATTTAGTGTTTTCTTAGCACATTTAACTATTTCTATACTCTCCAATGCATCTAGTATTCTATTATTAGATACATTTTTAATTAACTTAAGATTATTTATTCCTATTTGGTGATTGTTTTCCAAAGCATGTTGGACAACGCTTGACTTTTCTATTCTTCCGTATCTTAAATGTGCCATGGGTTCTCTAAAACGAATGTTTATGGAGCGTTTAGTTTGCCCAACATATTTTAGATCGCAGTCACCTCGACCTTGTCTTTAAGGTTTTCAAGGAGATTTTTCAAACTGTTCTTCGTATTGTAGGCTGCTCTAAAACCTACGTTTGTAAATACTTTTTCTAGACCTCTCGTATATCTGGCCTCATACGGGATTACTATGAACCTATTGGGAGCTTCAGATGCTTTAAGACTAGTGGCATCTTTTAACATTTTCTTCTGCTTTGTCTATTTACTAATTTATGTACAAACTTATCATTTCATTGTTAAAACGTTCTTTACTTAATGGAAAATTGACTAACCTATGAGTTAAGAAATGAAATGCTGCCATTTTCTGTTGACGGCAATGAAATGAGTCGGATGTTATATGCATATCAGTATTAGTATTTTTTTTTATATTATCCTTAATTCTAATAACTAACGTGTCGAGAAAAGTTCCATTATTCTACTTTTCATACGTAAAATTAATGGAAGGATATTTATTGTTTAGTGTTTCTAAGAAAGTGTCCAAATTAACTGTTTTAGTATCAAAAATAGGAAATATATCGTCTACGTATCTATACTACAAATACTTGAGTTCTTTTTTGAATTATTGTTGTTTGAATCTACCCATAAATAAATTTACAAGGAACGGAGATAAGCAATTGCCCATCGCAGTTCCCTCAAATTATTTATAATATTTATTGTTGAACTGAAAAGAATTTTGATTCATACATAATTTTGTGAGAAGCAAATATTCATCAATAATTTCTTTCTTCAAATTATTGAATTCAAGTAGTGCCTTTGGGTACTCTAAAGCTAGTGGTATGGGTATACTAGGAAACAATGAGCTTACATCAAAATATATTAAAATTTTACGTTTAAGTGAACATTCTTAACTTTATCTACGAATTCTAACGAGTTAGTAACCTCAAAGTTATCATACTAGATATTTAATTGTTATATATATTTTATTATATTAAATATCTCGTAGGATAACTTTGAGGTTACTAACTCGTTAGAATTTTAATTGTTATATATATATATATATATATATATATATATATATATATATATATATATATATTAAATATCTCGTAGGATAACTTTGAGGTTACTAACTCGTTTGAATTCTTAGATAAAATTAGGAATGTTTGTATCGAAATAGTTAAATATGGTAAGAATGCATTAAATAATGACAGACTATTGCTTACTTGACAACGGTGCAGTCGGAAGTGTGATCACATTTACCTACAAATAGTCTCGGTTAGGATAAGTTACTTTAGTTTATATCATCTGCTGATTATGCTAACTTCGTTAGCGAAACGCCCGTCCAGAATGTAACAAGTTGTGGGGTAGTGTGGTTAGAACTCTTGTATTTTGATCTATCTTCCACCACAGGTTCCAGTGTTAGGACTCAATTTAGTTTTGTTCAATGAATTTTGTTGAAACATGTGAAAAGGTACTTTCAATGTTCACTAATAAACATAGCAAATTTTAGGTCTTTGTATCTAGTTGAACGGTTAAAAACTGCTATTTAATTTGAAAATTGAATCGTTTGCCGTTTTTGTGCAATTGTTTTAAATTGTTATTTTTGTATTTGAATGTAGAGAAAAATATATAATATAATTTTATTTTTACATAACATACATTTTATTTTATTAAAAAAATATTTAAAAGTTAAATAAAATTAATTTTATTTGAAAACAAAATATTATTAATTAAAATCTAATTTTGGTAAATATTTTGCTTTTCATTTGAGTGTAAGCTTTTTTCTCAAATGCAAAAATAAATATTTAAAACATTTATGTTTTAAATATTTATTTTTGCATTTGAGTATTTTTTGACACATTGTATTTTTAATAATATTATATTATTAATATTTTAAATAAAAAACAGGAAACTGAAACACTCATTTTAATCGGTTTGCAAAAAAAACGATTGAATTTTCAAATTAAATTGCTTTTTTCAACAGTTCTATTAGATTAAAATCCTAAAATTGCATTAAACACAACTAAAAAAGTTCAAAATTTCTTATGTATTATTAGTATTGGATATTTTGAAAATACTTTAAAAAACTGTCGAAACCGCCATTTTTCTACAAAATTAAAGCTCAGGATTGCTTTCCTTTATGGTCTCACCAACAGGTTTATACAAAAAAAATCCGATGGGAGGAGAGTTCTATTTTTACAAAAATTTTAAGATACTTTTACTCCACTAATATGATACTCCTTGATAAATAAGCTTAAACGTTAAAATTATAAATCTCAAAGCACAAATAAAACACTACCGTAATACAGCTGTTATTCATACTTACAAATAAGAAAATGTATACAAGGCTGGTAAAAAGGCTAATACCGCTACATATTTGCCAAAGAATCGTGTAATAGAAATGGTCGACAACATATTGTGCATATCTGTAAATAAATGCAAAACATTCTTTTGATACGAATTTAAATTCGACGCACAGATATTTTTTAATATCAGCATTCGCATATCGTTCATGTAAACTCATCAGCTTGATTTATCGGATATGGGCATAAAGGGCTAATTACATTTGGAAAGGTTTTGGTCAAATGACATGGCATAAATTAATGTTTTGGCACGTTGTTTACATCATATGAAAAATTTTTGCTATTGCAGCATACCTTGCAAACTACAGAGTAAGTCAGAAATAAAGGGACAAAAGTTGTATACAGTGTATCCCAGATTTGGCTTACATATACTGCCATGTCGGAAACCATTCTAGCTATGAGCTTGGTTAAATTAGCAAAGTTTTATGGTTTCATCTTTGATCCAATATTAGGACACTTTTATTAGAAGAATTTAATGCAGGCAAAAATATTTTTCAAGCTTTATTTGTAAAGTAACAGTAACAAAAGTATGCTTTATTTTCGTAGGAAAATTGTTACAGTTTTATGGACAAAGCAAAATTTACCTTAAAACAAAAAAAAAACAATGAAAAACGAAATATTGATCTAAAAAAATCATATTTTTTGATAGGTCAATGCAAATACATAAATTGTAAATATAACATTCGTTATATTCGTAACATTACCGTAAAGCGGTTAATGAAAGGAAATAAACAATACATATGCTAGGTGAATAATTTCGATAACATTGAAATTAAAATTACGCGCCTTGAACTCTATTTGGTTATCATTATACAACAAAACAAAAAGTGTACTGAATTAATATAACAATTAAAGTGTATTAGAAAAAAAAAAGAAAATGTATAACTTTAATCTAATACGTAACAAAAATAATTAATGTTAACGAACTATCAGACAGTTCATTCCTTATAAAATATTTTCAAATGCCTTGCAGCAACATGATTTAAGTAAACAAGCAAATAAAAAACATTTTGATGACATTATTCATTATAAAAATTAATAACGCAGTAAAAAGGTCTTTCAGTGAGGTAGGCTTTGGTTTTTTTCGGAAAAGTGCAAATACAGGGATTGTTTTTAAATGTTATGGAAGATGATGTAAAGTTTTAATATTTCATGTTTTTTGAAATAGTATTAGCAGTGCACTATATTATTTAGACCAAACGAATAGCGGATTGCTCTCTTTTGAAGCCTAGGAGTACTAAGAAATTGCTTGGTAGTACAGCAGCCCCAAAAGGGAAGGCCATTGCGGAAATGGGATTCGAATAGAGAAAAATAATTAAGTCTGACAGAAGACACGTCCAGTTCAGCAGATTGAAATCGGACCAAGCCTCATCAAAATCACTCCATGTTATGCTTGTGTCGTCAGCCAAAAGAGAGATTTTTTAACTCGTTTTTAGATTGGTAATATCATTAATGTATAACAAAAAAAAAATAGGTCTCAAAACCGAACCTTGAGGGACTCCACTTGTAATCCATTAACAATCAAAATCAGAATTATTTGCCCCTACAAATTGTGGCCTATTTTCGAGATAAGATTTAAACCAATTTAAAGAAATACCCTGGATTCCATAAAAATTCAACTTGCTTATCAAAATTTCATGACTAACACAGTCAAAGGCTTTTGCATAGTCACAAAAAACTGAGGCGGAGGGGTGGTTGTTATTGAGGGATAAATAGACGTCGCTAAGCAACGGGAACATGGCCTCACTGGTGCACTTGTTGGGTAGAAATCCAAACTGTTTCGGGGATATTACCTGATGTTTAAGGAGAAACGGCATAAGACGATTCTTTACTAACCTTTTCAATGATTTTTGATACCACTGGTAGTAGAGCAATTGGGCGATAATTGCAAGAGTTAGTTTTTTCGCCCCCTTTATGAAAAGGAATAATTATAGCTGTTTTAAGGCATTCAGGGAATAGACCTTGTATAAGGGATTCATTTATTAGTGTTGTAAGGGCCTCTATGACTGGGGCGGCAGGTTCAGGAATATTTTAATTGATAGGCCATCAGAGCTACACGTAGATTTGCTTTTTCTTTCAATAGTTCCATGCTGCTGACAGGGCCCAAGAAAAGGCTATCAGAGACATTTTTCGATGAAGGAAGAAACGAAAGAGGGTCCAAACTAATCCAAAATAATCATTTAGATTATTTGGCCTTGGCAACATATGAGTCACAGGTTTTGATTTCTTTCTGAGGTCATTGATAATGGACCATGTTTCCTTTGAAACGTTTTTAAACTTTGTTAGACGTTTTTGATAGTATATAGTTTTTGCGGACTTGATTAGTTTAATATATTTTATAATATAATATTTTTTATATAATTAGAGATATAGTCCAGAATAAGAATGGAGCCGGTGAATTTTTTTATATATACGGGATAACGCATATTTTTTGCAAAAGTGCGTAGTCCTTTCTTGATCCACGGTTTATGACGCTTAGGTTTGATAGTCTTAAGCGTTAAGACCCTGTTAAAAGCACTTAAAATTTTATTTAAGAGAGCTCTAAAATTTGAGTTAACATTTTCAAATTCAAAACTCCAATCGGTCTTTAAGCAAATATTATGAAATTCTGAAAAATTGGCGGCCGAGAAAATTCTGCCCCTATGGCGAGATCTTGGTAAGGGCCCAATAGGTAAACTAAACCTGGACATTACCGCCTCGTGATCGGAAAGACCTGTGTTACAAACCTGAGATTGAACCTCAGATGGAGAAAAATCAGACGTTACGTAATCAATAATGGGACCTACATTGGAAACAACAATAACACTGGAATACCCTGTATATTGTTTATTTTTATGAAAGGCCATTCTCTACTGATTTCAAAACTATATAATTTGATTATAATGGCGCCGAAAAGCGTTTAATAATTATTTTAGTTTCACTGCAACATTACTTGCCATATAAGTCTAAGATAATATTATAATATAATGCAAAAATTGTTACAGTTAAACCAAAATAATTGAAAAACTGGAGGCGCCAAAGTAGTCAAACTATATTTTTGAAATCATGTAAAGAAGAACATTCATATAAATTATAAATGTACATTTAAAAAACCTATTTGCTTTATTTTTTAGGGTATATAGATAGACATGCGATAGTCGTTTGCTTTTCTTTCATAATGTATTTTGGCGGTTTAAAAACACCCTAAAGTTTTAATATTTACCCTTTTTCCCTGTCTTCTTTAATAAACCCTGTAGGTAAGTGTACATTTTTGAAAAAAGTAAAAAAATAATTGCAACTTTTTTAAATTAGATAATGAAAAATAAGCTACATAATTTCTTCTTAATAAACACATCGTAAATAAGGCAACCGGGCAAAAGTCTGCAGTCGCTACTCTCGTCTGCTGGTTTCCTCAACACACTTGACAACAGTGCATTAATTAACTTAAAGACATGAAAAAATAGTTTATTTTCTAATTAAAGCGGGGTATTTTATTCAGATACAAGATGTGATTTGCTAATCAAAACAAATGAAATAGACTTTCCTATTATGTGTCCTTAAACAACCACAATATATATATATATATATATATATATATATATATATATATATATAACATAAGTCATTTCAAAAAATCAGACACATGAAACAGTAAAATGTCTTTGTTATTTTGCAACCGCATGTCCAGGCAGGTAAATCGAACATATTTTTACAAAAATAACGATTTACTTCATTGTTTTTGTCTTTACTTCTTTGCTAAATTTTAAATGTCGGCAAAGGTCGACTACTGGTCTTAAATTCGAGTCGTTTCTCAAAGTTCAGCTCGCCAAAGTACACTGGCCCACAAAAAAAGTGGCGAGCCTAAAATTTGTATCAATTTCAACCCTTAATAATTTTTGAACGGATTCTTAGATTCGGTTAATTTTTTTTGCAAGTTATTTCGACACCTTTTCACAATGATTTTGTGATATGAATTTAAACTTCGGAATAATACTGGATAATATACAGGGTCAAACGCAAACTTGTGTTTCTTTTCCAATTTTTGAGACGCTCTATAGAAGGACCTGTCTTAAATATCACTGTCGTCTATGAGTCATATTGTCTGTTTCTTTAGCAACATTTTGGTTTTTGAATGACCTTCGTATCTTTCTTTGTAGAAAATATAGAGCAGTGTAAGTAAAGGGATGTTTTACTGTAATTTCCCTTACATTCAATAAAAAGGGAATTTTAAAAGCGTAGTGTGCTTTGAAATTTAAAATGTCTTTGAAATGTCAAGCCTTGAAAATACTTTCTGTCAGTTTGGAAGCGTTGTTTTCATTAGTAATGACACGACAAATTAGTCCAAAGTAAGTTGCTCAGATTGTAGCATTAGTAAATGATGGAAGGCGCACGCCGCACGAATAGTGGGTATTCCAGAAACCACGGCTAGAAGGGCAAGGAACAGGTTTCTAGAAACTGGGCAGTTTGTGAGAAGAATAGGATCGGGTCGTCCCAGAGTTACATCAAACTTAGACGACAGGTTTGTTACCCTGCAAACCTTAAGAAGGCCTTTTCAGAATGCCCTAATTGTAAAGAGACATTTACTTGAGTTCGTAATAAAAATTTATGTGATGAGACAGTGCGTCGTCGGCTTAAAGAGAGAGGATTAAAGCCAAGACTACCAGCAAATGGTCCAAGATTGCTACCAGAACATCGTTTATCTCGACTTAATTTTGCACGTGAAAAAAATCAGTGGAACGTACGACAGTGGTCCCAAGGACGTCAACGAGTTTGGAGGCAGGAAGGCCAAAGGTACGCCGAGGGTATGTTTGTAGAAAAGCAACCTTTTGGAGGTGGTTCTGTGATGGTATGGGCTGGGATTTCCCACGCAGCGCGCACAGAACTTTGCATATTACCAAGAAATTCGCTCAATGGCGAGCGTTATATTGATGTACTGGCTGAACACGTCGTACCGTTTGCTCGTTTCATAGGACAGGAGTTCCTTTGTATGCATGATAATGCCCGACCTCACACTGCTCGTATTGTGAGGCAATATTTGGACGAAATGGGCATACATCTTTTGCCATGGCCAGCTAGGAGCCCGGATTTAAATCCGATTGAGCATGTTTGGGATCAGCTGGGTAAGCGTGCTCGTAGTCGTCCTCATGTACCCGCCAATTTAGAGAAACTTGGAGAAGCACTGTTTCAAGAATGGGATCACATTTCCCAAAATTCAACTGCACGACTGATTGTAAGCATGCCAAGGCGTTTACAAAGTGTAATAAGGGCCAGAGGGGGAAACACTCGTTATTAATTTAAGTTCTTGTTTATAAAACGTTATTAATTTAAATTCTTGTTTACAAAATTTAAATTAAAAGTTTGATTATTGCTTAACATAAATATTGTCTATAAATACGCAGTCTTTCTATGTTTTTATTTAGTAAAAACAGCACTTTACATATAGAGCTGCACTTTCTCTAAAAAAAAGATAAAACGATCATATAAAAAAACAAAATGATTCTAAAGAAACAGGCTACAAAATGACTCATAGACGATAGTGATATTTAAGCCAGGTCATTCTATAGAGCGTCTCAAAAATTGGTGAAAAAACACAAGTTTGCGTTTGACCCTGTATATTATCCAATATTATTTCGAAGTTTAAATGTATATCACAAAATCATTGTGAAAAGGTATCGAAATAAATTGGAAAAAAATTAACCGAATCTAAGAATCCATTCGAAAATTATTAAGGGTTGAAATTGTTACACATTTTAGGCTCGCTGCTTTTTTTGTGGGCCAGTTTAATTGAAAATTGCTTTTAAAGTCTTAATATTCTAAAACACTGTGGCTACCTTTCTCTAAAACATTAATTTAAACCACAGAATCAACAAAAAAATGTAAAGTCTTGAAAATAGAATCTATAAAAATACGCAAACGTAACCACAACCTATCACATGATCCACATTAAACGCATCAACTATCAAACATATTTAAGTTTCCTCGGCATGGCTGTTGACCCAAACTTTGCCGACGTAAGCCGTATATCCGTATCTGTGCCTGTATATTATCTATGCGCCCGGCCCCTGTGAAAATTTGATCTGGAATACTCGGAAAAAACTCGCCTCTGTTTATAACCATGAGGTCAACGCGGGCCGCCAGCCAATCGATAGTCTAAAAAAATTGATAAAACGTAAATTATTTATTATTTTATTTATTTGATTCTGTTTGGAAATATTTATTTGGGGGGTCATTGACCATATGACCTAATGGAGGATTCTCCACTGTAATAAATAAGAATATCTTAAAAAATGTATGAACAAATAGTTAATTGAAAGGCTCTATTATTATTGTTATAATTAAAAGCACAAAAATTAGCTAAATATATGATATTACTTACTTGCTTAGAATAATATGGTGCTTGATGCATAAATTAAGTCTTTGTTTTACGATTTTCTGACAATCAATATTATCTGTAATCTCCGATCGATTTTCTGACACCTTGAGGTTTTTAATAATGTTTAGAAGCACCCACTTCATCATAGTAACCTATGGAACAAAGGTTTTCAGCCTTAATTGTTTATCTTTTCTGACTAAACGCAAAACATCATCATCAAACAAATTTAATTCCGTTGTAATGACCATTCAATTTCACTGTGTTTAATTACAATTTATCGGGCCCGCTCGTTAGGTGTTACAATTGAGCAATATTTTGTACGTGAAAATGGTTTCAGTGATTCAGGAGTTCGAAGAGAGAAAAATAAAACCAAAGACTCTGCACAGACAAGAGAATTTGGCGCTCTTCTAAAAATTTTATATGCTATTTCGCTGCTAAATATTGCATTTTTTTAATCTTTTGTATTTAGCAGCAATTTAGATGTAACGGAATTTTGATGTAGTTATTGCTACTGGTATCCCTGCTTTTTTATACAGGGTTTCCCATTATAGACTACCCATTTTAATAGGTCGATAAAATTTTTAAAACTTAATTAAACAAACATTTTAATACACTTAATTACATTCTGCTCTTTGGGATTCACTTCAATACATTTTTTTAAGATTGGACGAGAAATGATTCATAACACAATAAAGTACAATCGGATCTATTCGCCAGACTTCTTCAGCAATTCTAATTTTGAGTTCTTAAATATTTTCTGCACGAGTCGCAAAAACTTTCTCCTTTAAATAGCATCACAGAAAAATTTAAATCCCCCAATCGTGCAATGATTCGACCATTAAAGACTTCTCGCAGAACTCTCATAGAGCCTCTAGCGGTATAAGCTGTTGCTCCATCTTACTGGAATAATAACACTGGCCGAAAAAAAAAATTTTTTTGTTGTAACACAAATCAGAATAGCATAATCTAATAGAATGGACCTATCCAAATACGGAAATGATAAATAGAAAGTTGTAGCACGTAGTGTTTTCTTGTTGGAGTTGTAGAACCATATCAAATGTTACGATACTTAATATCTATAGAAAAAATTATTCCAGAAAATTCTTAACCCTGTTTATTAACTATGTTTACAGTTTTCGCCTATTAAACATACCATACATCTAAGAGAAAAGCGAACGAGAAATATATTAACTTAAAACACTAATTAAACTTTATTATTTCCGTTTATGAGGTAGCCTATCTTCTCTCCTCAGAAACCAACAGTAGTTACCCATCATGACTGGATCCCATCGTCCTTGGTATCGAATTTCCATTTCTCTGATATCTTGGTGAAACCTTTCACCCTGCTTATCACTAACAGCTCTCAAATTTTTAGAAAAAAATGACAGATGGGAATGGAGGAAATGAATTTTTAATGACATTCTGGCACCAAGCGTTTTATAGGCATCTAAGAGTTCATTAACTAATTGTTCATAATTGTCATCCATATTGTCACCTAAAAATCCTCTTACAATATTAACAAATGAATTAAATGCCCTGAGTTCCTGCCTGGTAATCTTTTCCATAAAATTGACATCGTCCAGCAATTTTCTGATTTGTGGCCCAATAAAAACGCCTTCTTTTAATTTGGTATCACTGAACTGGGGAAAGCATTGTCTTAGGTATTTAAATCCATTACCATCTTTATTCAAAGCCTTCATATAGTTTTTCATCAGCCCAAGTTTAATGTGAAGAGGAGGCAAGAGGACATTTTTGGGATCAACAAGAGATATAAATTTAACATTTCGAGATCCCGGTTGAAATTCGCTTTTTTCTGGTCAAATTTTTGTTACATAATGCTGATTTATCGCACGACTGTCCCATAAACAAAGAAAACAGCAATATTTTGTAAATCCCCCCCCCTGAAGTCCCACTAAAATCGCTATAACTTTTAAGTCCCCACATATCTGCCATTTATACCTATTGTAGTTTATTTTATCCAAAATCATATTTTCATAATTTTCTTTCATTGCAACTGAATGGGCAACTGGTATAGAGGGTTTTAAATTTCTATTATGCAATAACACAGCTTTTAAGCTATATTTAGATGAGTCTATGAATAAGCATCACTCACGGGGAGAATGTTCAATATCGAGTTCCTGCAATAAACTGTCTATATCAGTACACGCGCACAACGAATTTTCGATACTGTAGAATTCAGAAAACATAGCATTTCTTTTTCTGAGATTCGTAATTTTTGTTTCTTTGGCCAATAGGTTCCATTTCTTAAGACGGGAACCCAGAAGTTTTGACTGTTGCTTGGATAACCCCAAATCACGCACTAAATCATTTAATTGCTCGTCGGAACTGGGACCTGTGATAAAAGTGGGATCGGTGTACTGTTCTTTTGAGCTGCCTGATGATGCGTTATCTCCATTATCTCCCAAATGCCAATTTAAAGCCGCAACTGGCAAATTTGCATTATGAGGAACAAGTCGTATGGCAGATTGCACATTTGGATATTCTGTAATGTGCTTTCCCTTTTTGGAATAACCTTCAGTCTTTGTCAGACAAAAATAACAATCATCAGAATGAATGGTGGGTTCTCGCCATACCATTGAAACTGCAAAAGGCATACTTTTTCACTTTCCCTTCATCCACTGTACCAATGATACACTACAATTAACTCAGCACACATGGGGAGCCCACCGCTTATCTTGATCCCCAATTAACACACAAAATATTTAAAGTAGGCTTTTTTTACATTTTCGGAAAATGGCCTGGCTTGTGATTTCACCAGAAATTCTCCACAAATATAACAAAATTTGTCGGAGAAATTTTGCAACTTCGGCGCGTTTGACTCGACATTCTCGTCTTCACATACACTTGCTTATCGATACACAGAGGACCACTCAATTCGAGACTCAACAGAAGAGTGATATTTAACGTTTATTTTATGTCTAATGTTGTAAACAACCCTGTCTAGGTAATTTTTCCGTTGTAAAATGGAACCATTTTAGCCGCCCCACAATAAAATTGTTTACCTGTCAATATAAAAGGTTTTAATTAGGTTATTAAAATGGTACGTATTAGGGCTTTCTGAATATTTTTTTTTATTATTGGGAGGGTATTTCCATTGTAAAAGTGATGAGCTGGCCTGTGTTAGAAAAATCTTGTCGGCCAGTGTAATGCATTATTTAGTAATCCCTTTTTTTCTAAATCAGAAATTAAAAACATCTCTAGAATATTTGCGTAACGCTCGGACGTCACTGTTAGAGGATGGTTATTTTCATCTTCAAAAAAATATGGACCAATAATGCCAAATGATCCTACCGCTCACCAAACAATAATTTTTGGATTATGGAGATTGTTTGTGATAATTTTTGAGGATTTTCGTTTGACCAATAGCTAAAAAAAATTGCCTCGTCACTCATTAAAGGGTTGTGGATGTCTCCTCAATATAAATTTAAAAATTATCGACAAAAAGCTAATCTGACTTGTTTATCTTGTAAACTAAGATTTTGCATCATTTGGTATTTGTACGGATGACATTTTAAGTCCTTGTATTCCTAAAATAAGGGATTGCTTATTAGCAGACCTTTAGGGACTTCTCGTGAACGCAGTTCTGACTCGTTCAATACTTTCAGGCGTACGAATTATTATTCGACGTCCAGGTTTCTTTAAATTTTGCGCGGAACCATTTTCACGTCAAAAAATTCGTTGGTGAACTGAATAATCCATGATTAAAACTAAACGTTAAATTATGTATCAAAACTCAAGGACAATTAACTAATTGATTAGAAAAATGTCTTATCACGTAAATCTGTTTATTCCAAGTTTTGTAACAAGCGTCTCCTCGATTAATAGCATGTTGATTAAAATCTCAAAGGCTGTTAATGACTTTTCTCATATAGAATTTATTTCAATTATTCTAAGGTAAAAAAGCTGTTTTTTTAAATACCATAACTTTAACTCTAATAACAATATTCGGAATTTCAGAAAATGTTGAGTAAACGAGAGTTGTTAAGATCTATTTGGTCGTGATGATCTTAAAATCGCCGTTAAACACATGATCCTCCTTGATAATATGGCTTGCTAACGTTGACTCATGTTTATTGCGAATAAAACTGTGTTTCTGTTCGTTTATCCGCTTTTTAAAAGTTCTACCCGTCTCGTCTGTCCAATGAATGTTTTTGGGCATCATTTCATTTTTATTAGTTTTAGGTTTCGTGTCTTTTTATTTAGGTAATTATTAATTTTAAAAGCGATATTTACATTCTTCCTGTTAAGACAACGTTTAATTTTTAAAGAAGGCTTTCTGTCGTATGTTTTTATTTTAAAACATTCATTGCCATCTCTACGATTGGGGTATATTTAATAAATAGTTTCGTTCCTTAACTTGTTATTTTTTATTTGTTCTACTATTGAAACTGGATAGCCCTTATTAACTGCAAAAAATAAATTAGGCTCATCATTAAAACTTTCTTCTGATAACGGGACGCTAATCAATTTATTGTTAAAATTGAGTAAAAGTATAATAAAATATTAAAGATTAATTTTAATATTATTAAAGATTGAAGGGTTAAAGGAAGAACTGTTGAACCGTTATCGATCTCTCGGTGAGAACTTTGAAACTCGGCTGCTAGATGGATTTCGTTGTACTCTTCGGTTTTCCAAGGTCTATAGGGCTGGACTGCCGTCGTCTAACTAGATAACTAGTGATCGGTAGAGTGGGTCGGGGTAAAAATAGAAGAAATATGTGCCACCTGTTTTTATAGATCTCAAAAGAAAGCCCGAGACCGGATGAACTTAAGAAAAACAGGAAAACTACAAAAACTTTACAATAACACCAATATCCTTAATATTGAAAAATATATTTACGAAAACTTATCGTTATAGCCTTGTTTATACATAGATTATAGTCACACTTAGTTCATATAAAGTTTAATAAATGAGATTAAAGACATATTAATAATTATTACCTTCTCTTACGACTATTTCTTGAGTATGAACAAAAAAAAAAGAGAGAAAGAGCTGTCTATAAAATATAGGAAGAAGTCGTAAGACGTGACGTAACCTAACCTAGGATTCTTCCAAATAATTTTGCATGTTACACTTAAATTTTTATATATTTAATAATAAGTGGTACGAAAGAAAGATCATCAAAATTTAACTATGTTAAGTATCTCAGAAAGAAAGTATTGTGGGTTTTATACCAATTTAACTTAAATCAAAAGGCTACAAAACTTACATCATTCAAGTTTTAAGTACAGTACTTGTCAGTGATTCAATTAATTTAATAGGACTATTTAACCCAGTTTATAAATAAATGTGCAAATTCATAAACCAACAGTGCGGTGTACTGAGTGCTATTCGTTAAAAGTTAAAAACTAGACATGATTTAAAGTGTTTCGTTAAAGCTCATTATATTTTAATTCCATTATCAAAATGGAATTGGCTCTATTTGGCACATAATAACACTAACAGATTATCAAGTATGTTCCCAAGACAACACACACAGATCAAACCTGAAGTTGATTATATTTGATACGTAGAAGAGTCTGTCGAGGATCTCACAACATCATCGAGGATGTACATATGGTTTGCAGGCCTAGTTCATACAGCTTGAAACATGACTCCTGAGGGACTGCAAGCAAGCTTCAGAGTGACTGTGCTACTGCTGAATTTCATCAGCACACAAAAACACTGGACCAAAACACCAAATAAAAAAAGGCCTACAAGGGAACAAATCAAGCAATAGAAGAAAGTTCGAGAAACCAAGGTAGGTAAATTATATATTTTTGTTTTAATAATGAATGTTTGTGAGAAAATGATGAAAATGAGACTTACCAATGATATATTGGCCTTTTCAAAGAGTCAAGAACATGTGACTTGGAATGAAAAATGGGTTTCTTCCACTAAAATTCTAATTTTAAGTCAGCTAGCATAGATATAGGACACTTAAACAATAAGTCGCCCAAAATAATTAGAATGGAGCCATTTTTCGAAGAAAAATCGGCAAAAATGTCCTAAACACAACCAAAAGTTCCAGAATACGGTCTGCCTTTTTTTTTAACTCCTTCTGTCACTTTTTCTTTCTCCTGTTGGAGAGAAACGTAGAGATTTTTGATACAACCCTGATGTTGGTACTACTAATTGTCAATGAAGTTGACAGATATTTCAAATTAATTTAAATTTTAGATAAATTTTATTTTGTTTTGAGATAATTAGGATATACCAAAATGTTAGTTAAAATTACAATGGTAAGTTTCGAAATGAAGATTTTTGATCATATAAATTTTCTTTACTCTGATTTCCCATTTTCCTAGTTCCTGACCTTATTGTTTGTTATTGTTTTTACTAAAGTTCATGTAATGTGCTTTCTCTAAATTTCAGAAAAATATCAGCTTATGTTTTTACAAAGGGGCTTGATGCTACTGAAAAACAACAAATACAGTAAGAGCTAATGAGAGCTATCACCAGAATACAAGGTAAACTTTGATTTATTTTGTTAACTTAGCCTAAAATTGTCAACTCCATAATCATGTAACAAATTTGTATAAAATTGCTAATTTTAATAATTTGTTTCAGAATGAGAAGAATGTGCCTATGGAGGTCTCCACCACTTGGTTTATTGTTATAAAGTTAACCTAGGATTACTGAGATTGTGACTTTAAATTTTGAATTAAACGACAAAAAAGCATTAAATATGTGTCTTATTTCAACTATGAAGGTTATAGGAACTGGTAAGCATATTTTATTATATGATATTATCTTAAATAAAAATATAGCAAAATTCTAAATTTCTGTTAGGAAAATATAACCCGTTATATTATGGATCATACTGTGAGACGGTATTTTCTACAGGATGTGAAGATTTGTAATTGATGACAGGATCAGTATATGATGGTTTGTGGCAAATTGGTCTCTTAATGTTACTAGAAGAGTGAAAAGGTCTGATTATGGAAAGTTTGTTAAGTTCCACCATCCTCTCGCGGGGATTTCATGGATAAGATGGAAAATTAATTAACCAGCATACATTGAGTAATCAATGTGATCGAGAACTATGCAGCATATAACATCTGGCTGCACTTACCCTACCAAACACGCACTATCTCCAGCGACATAACCAGGTGTGTAACATCATACACCAGAAGCTTGCCAATAAATACGAACCCTTGAATACCTTTGTACCCTATTTTAAATACTAGCCCAAGTTCAGTGCTTGAAAATAATGCCTTCAAACTGTACTACGACCGGGCAATTATCACCGACAGACGGGTGACGAACAATCGGCCAGATGTGATAGTGTCAAATAAAGGCGCTTATTTCGTAGATGTCGCAATACCCAACAATAACGTGTTGTTATTAAATGTTTTCAGATTATTTGTTGCGTTTAGATTGACAAACAAAAATCTTTTTTGGCTTTTCGCAACTGAACTATTCAGTTGCGAAAAAGCCAAAAAAGATTTTTGTTTGTCGATAACTTGTTGGATAAATATCAAGAGAAAAATGCCAAATATACGGAGATGGCCATCAAGATACTGAATAATCAACTTGACTAGTTTCCAAAAACACTAGAACAAAACCCTGAAAACCATGGGACTGCATACTAACACCATCGACGTCCAGAAGCCAGTCCTCAGTACTTGCCACAGTGAGAAAATTCTTACAGGACAACACAGAACTAATAAAAACCACAAATTTACGAACTTAGAAAATTACCACAACAAACAAACCCTTCCTCCACGGGAGTAGTAATTGAAAGTGAACAAGAAAAATTATAGAATAGAATTATGTAAGCCATTACTAAATAGAAAATATTACACATGCGGCAAAATGCTTTACTTTCGCTAACGATGATTAAAATAAATCTATGCGGGAATAATAACCGTTTATCAATTTGTATTCATCAAATGAAACAACAGTTTTCTTTTATTTTAAAAAGTTGTATTACAAAGCCAACGTTTCGGCATCAATTTGTGCCATCATCAGGGCAAGTAAATTCAAATTCGGTAGGTACTCCACAGTAACATGAGTGGTGTTGACAATCAACCCGAAGAACAAACGAAAAACATGCGACAATAATTTAGCTGCAGGAATATGAGCTGCTAAGAAGGTCGAATAAACTTGCCCTGATGATGGCACAAATTGGTGCCGAAACGTTAGCGTTATAGTTTAGAAAATTTGTCCAAGAAAGATGTTATTGTTTCATTTGATGAATAACAATAATAATTTTTTTTGCAGTAAATTTATAGGAGAGTTACTAGACGAATTTGTGGAACGAGACAACCTAAATGTCTTAGAAATAAGTTTGTACATCAAATAAACCTTTTTTACAAAATGTTTATATATATATACGTTCTTTCTCGAGAAAACGGCGTTTAGACTTTTAAGTGAAACACCCTGCATATGGCCTTTATAGGCTATGAAAATAACTTCGATTTCATTGAACACTGGGCGATGATGGCAGAGCTTCACTGTTTCACAAACATTACTAAAAATCTCTACAATCATATCAAAGAAACAGATAAATTACATAGACGTTGTAACCGCGTCTGTACTGGAAGAGCCACCAGACAAGCATACACATTATGTCTAAAATAGTTTTCATTGGCCCTTGGGGGAATCAATTAACAGCCATGTTGATCTCATAAAGGAATTAACATTAATGGAGAAAGACTTAATCACTTAAGGAAGTTTATTGTGGCAATCAGCCCCCCTAGATATAAATCATTTTAACAAGTATATCTGACATTTGACCTAAATTAACATCATATTTATCGATCCCATGTTGGCTCAGCAATATCATCTCTCTAACCTAGGGTTTCGTACAACGTTCAAGAGATCGAATTTGTAATATTATACGAAATGGCGCCCCACCGGGGGGCTTTTGGTACATACTTTTTGTGTTTAATTTTCTTGTACACACTTTTGATTGACTTTGGCTCAGCTTGTTTTGTTAAAAGTCTAGTAAACACATCTAGAGTGAAGACTGACCCGATTTTCATATGTTTTTATACATTTAACTATTTATTTGAAAACATATTAATCTGTTCCATAAATTGTGGTTTTTAATCAATATTCAAGTTTGCAATCTGTTGTTTGCTATTAAATTTAAGTTTTAAGCAGTGTTATTTGCAAGCATTATACTATTTATTACTATATTACATTATACTTATACATTAGAACAATTTTTATTACTTCCCTCGAAAAAGGAATTTGTAATCGTGAAAAAATCACCTTGCGAGAGTTATATTCTATACCTAAGATGAATGGTTATAGAAAAAATTGCAATTTAACAGAAAATCTCTATTATTTCTTGAATATTGTAAAGCTGCATACTCAAAAAAAATATAGGAGGCCATGAAATAAATAATTTTTCTATTTGCATAACTATAGTCCTAATTTGATTCTACATTTGTTTATTGTTAAATTTTAAATTTAAAACCATTAAGGTAAATCAGGGTTAGATGCCTCACTTAAGCAAAATATGTGATTAAAAATTCAAATAATATTTTAAATTAAAAAGCCTATGATAAAAAAATAACATATTTATTTAGACACGACATAACATGTTTAAAAAACTTAAAATTTTTTTTTTTTTGGAAAATTTTTTTAACAAAAACAACTTTTTTTCAGGTGCCCCACTCTGGGAGAGTCGCCCCATAAAGGAAAAGAAGGAACTTTCATTATTTTTATCATCTTAACATACATAAATAAGATTATTAAAAATAACAGGAAATTTTTAACTTAAACTTATTTTCTAATAATATGACAAAGACTCTCAGTTTATAAGAATACTTTTTCTTGGCACGGTCATGATTTGCAGCCCTTAGTTTTTCACGTCCACATGTGACGCAGTGGTCCCCATATATTGTACACGTCTCATGAAACCACTTGTCACATCCCAAACATTTTAACCAATCTGCCTTGTTAGTTGTTTCATAATAATTTTCCCAGCATTCTATGCAAGATTCTGATTCCTTAGCAGAACTTGTAGATGGGGACCTTTTACCCTTTTTTACATAAACAGCAAGTGGTTCATCATCCGAGGAGGAAAAATCGTCTTCAATATTTTTTTTTGATTTTGGGTTTCGCTTTGTCAAAACTTCGGCAGATTGCTTCTTTCGTTTTTTAATTGATTTTGGAAGAATTGGCTTCGGACTAATATCTTGCAGACATTTTGAAGGGGTTTCTTTTGGATGAACACCATGGTACTATCATTGAGCTTGTACCTGGAACCGGTTCTTGTTCTACGCTAACTTTTTAAAATAGATTTGTCGGATGAGCTTTTTCCGGGGCTGCCTCTAAAACAAGAATTTGGTTTTGATGTTCCTTTAAAGAAGAGCTCTTTTTTACCTGTAGAATTTTCCACTGTATGTTGAGACATATTATCAAAATGTGATAAAAATGGTCAGGAATGGCCGCCGGATCAAGTGGGAAAATTCACGGTACTGAGCAGAGACACCAGTTTCAACATTAGCTGCTTTACCCCATGCAGCTCCTATGATTTTATAACTTGTGACGAGTAAGACGTCTCCCAGGCGGTGCTCGTAAATGGCAACTTCTTTTTCAGCAAAAAATGTTTCAGGGCCGGAAAAATGATCTGTCAAGTGGCTGTATGGCTTGGGTGCAATGGCTTGGTAAGCACACTAAAATTATTTCATTTTGTTCTGCGAAGTTGAGCATTTCCATAGAATTCCTATGGGATGAATGTCCGTCGAGTATTAAAATAGTTGGACCAGGAGGCTTTTTAGGAACAAAATGTTCTTGAAGCCATTTTAGAAAGAGGTCTGATGAGATATAGGACGACTTTCTGTTCATAAAAACTGTTGACCCTGGTGGAAGTCCATCTTTAAATTCCTGCTTTTCTCTTACTCCTTTAACTATGAGCACTGGTGGTATAAAATTGCCTTCGGCATTGCAGCAAGCTATTATTGTTACGTTCTCACCTCTTTCACTTGAACTGAGTACATGGACATCTTTGGCTCCCTTAGTTGCAATAACTTTTCCGGCTTCGTTGTTGATTTGAAAGCCGGTCTCGTCCATGTTAAAAATATTACTCTGTTTTACAAACATGTTGTATTCCGTGTAAACCTCATTAAGCAGAACAAAAAATTTATTTATTACGATCATACCTTCTGCCTAGCAATAGACAATCCTTGAGCTGCTCTAACACTCACTTCTTGGTTACGTCGCAAAAACGAGTCTAAGCCAGTCATAGCCTGCCATTTGTGTTTCACGATTAAATCTGTGCTTAATTTTCAATTTTTCTGCAATCTTATAAGCAAGGGATCTAAGTGACTCTCTATCAAGCGCAAAACCACATTTTTCCAATTTCTGTACATGTTTCATTTACAGTGCCTAAGCATCCTTCAGGGCCTAGAGGAAGATCCCTGGTAATTCCTGATTTGATGCGCCGACGTAACGTTCTAGATGGTACACCAAAGGCAACTGAAGCTTCATTAGTGCCCATCTCACCAGAATTTATAGACTCAATAGCAGCTACTAAATGTTCTTCACGCCACTGTTTTCTTGGCTTAGCAGATTGTTTTCGTTTGTATCGGGTCGGCATATTATCTAAAATAAAATTTAGTCATTAATATAAATTTACAAAATACAAACATTCATATGGGGCATCCATCCCGTATTATTTTTGGCAATCTATCCTTTTTGTACGGGAGAGATGCCCCAATATATTAAAATGCACCAGTAAAGAATTTGTCAACCATTTTATATTCTAAAGTAAGCCAATAGACCCTTTCAAACAAGGATTCAAGAATACAGCTGTAAAAGTTAAACGAAAACATTTTTCGCTGCGATATGTGCTCACCTAAATTAGATCATAGTAGTAATTTATCAATTCTTACCTGTTTTTCTTAAATATTTCACGATTGAAGAGATATTATTGGATTATTAATTGTGCCTCTCGCTAAACACACAACAAGTAAACAACCACCATACTTATGGCGCCAACTAACGATTAAGCCCGAATATTTGCCGATCGGGGCATCTGTACCGGTGGGGCATGTAACCCGGAATTACCTTATTGAAAATTAATATTAAAAACAAAATTCTTGGGTAAGATAGCTATCAACATAAACAGCCGTTAATATAGAAGTAGAAAAACAGGAAAAGTTTAAAACAAATTACTATAATTGATTTTCCACATACTGTCCGTGTTCTGCTTTACACAATGTATATGACACTTGAATATTATTAAGACTAATAATTTCTTCACGAATTTTTTGTTTTAATTCATTTACAGAATAATTGTTTGGATTTGTATACACTCTGTCTTTAACTGTGCCCCATAAAAGATAATCTGAGGGTATCAAATCGGGACTTCGCGGCGGCCATGGAATCTCACTGTTACTATATAAACTCAAATTAAATTGCTCGTTTAAAATATTATATCTTCTCCACCGTAGCATGAGGCATTATCTTGTTGATATACCAAATTTACATGAATATGTTCCGGAAGATCATTGAGTTTTTCCATAATTAGATTTCTAAAAGGTTTAAAAACGTTTGTGTATTCAAATAGTGGTCAAAAAATACTAGTCCTATTATGCGGTTGTTTATAACACCACACCAAACTTTAACACTTTGATGCCCATGCCTTTTAAATTGCTTTATCAATTGTTTATTTGTCTAAGAATAGTACTGAGATATTTATTATATGCATTCCCTCAGTAGAAAATATCGCCTCATCCGCCCAAAAGATTTTATTTAAAATCCCTCTCATCCATCATTTGCATACAAGAAATCCAGTCTGGTCTGATAACAGGTTGAACATGCAAAATCAGGGCATCCAGAAACCTCTATGGGAATGTCTGACATATTTGAAGTGATTGCAATACTGAAGAAGGAATAGAAATATTAGATATAATAGAAAATGATAAAATAAAAGAATCAAAATCATTAAATTTAACTAAACCTAATAATATACATTATGTTAATATAGATAATTTTGGAAATATTTCTTGTAATAAACAAGAAATATTACTTGTAATAAACAAGTGGTCAAAGCTCTGGAGAGTGAAAAAAGAGCTATAAGAGCTACTTCGGGTGTCCCACAGGGATCAATAATGGGGCCACTACTCTTTAACATTTTTATCAACGGCGTTCTGGATGAAGTCAATGTAAATGGGCTATTATATGCTGATGACATGAAGTTTTTTGCTTGGATTAAATCTTCACAGGATTGCTTGCGTCTGCGAGAGTCGATAGATCGAGTCTCTAATTGGTGCCTTAAAAATAAATTGCCGTTAAATCCCGACAAATGTAAAGTAGTCTCTTACTCACTAAAGCCTGAAATTATCGACCATTATACAATACATCAAAGTACGCTGAGTCGTGTAACTAATTTTCGTGACCTTGGTGTTTTATTCGATAATAGATTATCATTTGTACCGCATATATCTGATCTTATTCAAACTTGTTTCAAGACTTTAGGGTTTGTCATAAGAAACAGTCGAGAGTCTTTTAATACAGGGACAATCAAACTCTTGTTTTTCGCATTTGTTAGGTCTAAATTGGAATATGCATCTCTCATATGATCACCATTTTATCGAACGCATATAGACAATATCGAGAAAATTCAAAAACGCTTTCTTAAATACCTTTCCTTTAAAATTGATGGGGTTTACCCAGATATTGGCTATCCACACTATCAGCTTTTGGAAAGACATTCTTTTTTTTCTCTGGCAAACCAACGCACACTTTCTGAATTAAAGTTTTTATATGAAATTATCCATAATAAATTAGATTGTCCCGATATTTCAAGTCAGATCAACATATTAGTTCCGCGTACCTCCGTTCGACTATCGATGCCTTATTATTTGCTCACTCCACGCTCTAATATTTGCAAATATTCCCCGCTTCACAGACTGTTGAATGCCTGCAATCAACATCACGACATGTTCGATATCTTTAACTGTAAACTGTCGGATTTAAAAATATACTAGATATATACATATATTTTTTTATGTTATTACTTACCTCTGTAAAAAATACTATTATTACTGTTGTTAGTGTAAGATATTTAAATAGCCGTTAGAATACTTTTACTGAAAGCCTTTCTTTTATGAGACTTTGTTTTTTTTTGTAATATTTGTGCATGTACCCATTCATTAATTGGCGTATGCTGTCGAATGGTGTAGATAAATAAATAAATAAATAATTTTAATAAAAAAATTCCAATTGATCCTCGTCCTTGGTACCGAATTTCCGTTGTTCTAATATCTTGGTGAAACCTTTCACCCTGCTCGTCACTAACAGCTCCCAAATTTTTAGGAAAAAATGGCAGATGGGAATGGAGGAAGTGAATTTTTAATGACATTCTGGCACCAAGCGCTTTATAGGCATCCAAGAGTTCATTAACTAATTGTTCATAATTTTAATCCAAATTGTTGCCTAAAAATCCTTTACTATATTGACAAATGAATTCCATGCTCTGAGTTCCTGCCTGGTAAGCTTTTCCGTAAAATTGACATCGTCCAGCAATTTTCTGGTTTGTGGACCTATAAAAATGCCTTCTTTTAATTTGGCATCACTTAACTGTGGAAAGACTTGTCTTAGTTATTTAAATCCATCACCATCTTTATTCAAAGCCTTCACAAAGTTTTTTAACAGCCCAAGTTTAATGTGCAGAGGAGGCAAAAGGACATTTCTGGGATCAACAAGAGGTGTAAATTTAACATTTTGAGATCCCGGTTGAAATTCGCTTCTTTCTGGCCAAATTTTTGTTACATAAAGCTGATTTATTGCACGACTGTCCCATAAACGAAGTCCCACTAAAATCGCTATAACTTTTAAGTCCCCACATATCTGCCATTCATACCTATTGTAGTTTACTTTATCCAAAATATTTTCATAATTTTCTTTTATTGCAAATGATGGGCGTCTAGTATAGCAGTTATATATATGCAATAACACAGCTTTTAAGCTATATTTAGACGAGTCTATGAATAAGCGCCACTAACGGGGAGAATGTCCAATATCAAGTTCCTACATTAAACTGTCTATATCAGTATACGCGCACAACGAATTTTCCATACTGTAGAATTCAGAAAACATAGCGATTCTTTTTCTGAAATTCGTAATTTTTGTTTCTTTGGCCAATAGGTTCCATTCCTTAAGACGGGAACCCAGAAGTTCTGACTGTTGCTTGGATAACCCCAAATCACGTACTAAATCATTTAATTCACTTTAAACAATCAAATGTGGCTCGCCGCAACTGGGACCTGTGGTAAAAGTGGGATCGGTGCACTGTTCTTCTGAGCTGCATGATGATGCGTTATCTCCATAATCTCCTAAATCAATAGCTTGCCAATTTAAATGCGCAATCGGCACTGGCAAATTTGCAATATGAGGAACAGGTCGTATGTCAGATTGCAAATTTGGATATTCTATATTGTGCTTTCACTTTTTGAAATAACCTTCAGTCTTTGTCAGGCAAAAATAACAATCGTCAGAATGGCAATACTTTTTCTCTTTCCCTTCATCCACTGCACCAATGATAAACTACAACTAACACAGCACACATGGGGAGCCCACCGCTTATCTTGATCCACAATTAACACACCAAAATATTTGAAGCAGGCTTTTTTTACATTTTCGGAAAATGGCCAGGCATGTGATTTCACCAGAAATTCTCTACAAATATAACAAAATTTGTCAGGAGAAATTTTGCAACTTCGGCGCGTTTGACTCGACATTCTCGTCTTCACATACGCTTGCTTATCGATACACAGAGAACCACCAATTCGAAAACTCAACAGAAGAGTGATGTTTAACGTTTATTTTATGTCTAATGTTGTAAACAACCCAGTCTAGGTAATTTTTCCGTTGTAAAATGGATCCATTTTAGCCGCCCCACAACGTACGTATAGGGCTTTCCGAATATTCTTTTTATTATTGGGAGGATATTTCCGTTGTGAATATGTTGAGCTGGATGTGTTAGAAAAATCTTTGTCGGCCGGTGTAATCAGCTTCACTAAAAATTGAACTCAAGAAACCTATATGGTGATATTCTGTGTTTTTTATTACTGATGGTGCTGGTCATAGAAAAACTCAACTTTTGTGTATCTCTTAAAAATTGATAAATCACTGTAAATTTTGTCAAAAATTTTCTTCTCCGGTATCCGCTACGGCAAATAGTCGGCAATACTCTCTTAATGCAAGTGCTGGATTTAATTATTTTATTGTATATACAAATTTAGTCGCTCTTTACTTGAATATTGAGCAATTTTTTAAAAATAAAAACAAGTTAACAGCAATACAAGGAAATGTTTTTAAGGTACAATTATTTTAAATTTAATTGATTTAATAAAACAATAGCTACTAAAAACACAAATAAATTCGTACTGTATCTGTAGGTTAATCCGCAAACATTAGTGTATGCTAAAACCTGTGGGCATGTCATATTATAATTCAATTTATAGCTGTTTGTTTTGTCAAACACTGGAACTTCCACTAAATCATCGACGAGTTTATCTATCCTATTCATTCGCCATATCGATAGCTGAAAAACCTTCATAGTATGTAAAATTACGATATAAACCTGCATTTCAGAACGTATAAATAGATATAGACATACACTAGATCGAAATTGTATTATTCGGACGGGGCAAGTTGATGCCGCCACCGTGGACTATCCGTAGACTTCATTGTATTACATATCTTACCAAAATGAAAACAAGACACAAAGTTTAATTAAGGAAGAGCTTTACAAGCTGACAAATGATTTCCCATAAGGAGTTAAAACACGGATGCCTCAAAATAATGTAAGTATGTAAAGTATGAAGTATTAGGAGCCGCAGGTGGTGACACCTGGTAGTACTAACAGGTTTTACTACCAAATTTACCAGTGTGTTTACACGAGTTATATGCTATATTGCAGGCACTGACTTACGTACGAGGAAAACAACTCCAAATTGTCGGTAATTCTTACAGATTCACTAAGTTCTCTCAACGTAATTAGTCATCCATCGACGCATCCCATAGTCCAAATGATTTACAAGATTTTTTATGACATATTCACAAATAGAAAACAAGTCGTCTTCATATGGATTCCATCACATGTGCGAATTACTGGGATTGAACTGGCGGACACAGCAGCACGAGAAGCTGTAACGAACGAAAAACTCTATAATTGTGACAAAACCAATAAGCAGTGACCCTAAATGCTTTTGTAAAATCCGAAATCATGCTTCAGCATGAATCTGTTATAGCGTGCATATAGTAACCTTCGTATGCCTATAGACTAGGCATACGAAGTTGACTCATCATATATTCTTGCAAGAGAGGAGCAATCAACTTGGTGAGCTGTGCGTTATGCTGACAATTAGTCATATCCTTGTGGAATGTCGAAAATACAGTGCAGGACAGTAACTTTAATCTCAAAAACAGTATTCAAGAAATTTTTAGGCAAAGACTTGAACAACGTTTTAGACTTTCTCAAAGACTGCAATCTTATATAGTAGAAATATAGTAAATGGCATAATATGTAATATAGGATAAGTTATAGGCATGTTAACAGACTAATAACCCTGAGTGATTAGAGCGGTAAAAAAAAAGTTTTTTATCCATATATTCAGGTTTTTGTATCTCTATTCTTCGAACACAAGAAAGAAACTTCGAAAATGCAAAATGTGATTATATATTATATGCATTATGATATATTATTTCATAGCGTGAGTTCAAAATGTTTCAACCATATTTTCGAAAATCATCAGTTGTCTGTATAATGAGATATATGATCAGTTGTCACAGCACAAAAAATACCTAGAAATTAAAACATTATCCGAGGTTTGAAAATGTCGGCATTTTAACATATTCCCACACACCACAGTTCATTACAATTAATGCTAAAATTAAAATAATACTTATATGTCACATAGCACAGAACATTAAACGTATTACGCCGTAAACTAGTACACGAACTGTTAAAATGGTACTAATTTTATCTGAGTGAGCAATTAGTACTGATTTTATTTGTTTTGATGCTTTTTTTTTGGTTTTATAAAGAGAATCTCAAAAGAAGGAAGTATGTGAACGTAAATTTGATTTTTTTTTTGGTTATTTTAGATGGTATGTTAACAAGTTAGTTGTAGCGATGA